>OX030951.1:22041823-22521823 GCA_943735915.1 Pherbina coryleti
CTGCTATACACAGAAAATAAAAGAATTGATTTATTACCTAAACTAGTTTAGCTAATGTGAAAGTTTCTATTTCACCTAATCTTTTCAACAACTTTTCTACTTACACAGTTAATTTAACAATCATGCATTAGGTAATTCACCTAATTACAATTAGTTAATTCAACTAAAATTTTGCTTATTAAATCATCCAATTCTTCTAGTTATTTTACCTAATGCAAGTTGTCGATTTGTTCGTACATTAGGGAAATAACGCATATTAGCATTATCCACGCCTCAGTATAAATTTTATATAAATATTTACATGGATAAATCAAAAGCTTTCCTTACAACTTGTTTTTTTTCCCGTATTTGAATTTTATAGGAGCACAGCGCTCTCCTATAAAAAACATAAATAAAAACAAAGTGAGAAAATTTTACAAAAATTAAAGCCTCATCGCGAGATTTGAACTCGGGCCGCTGGCGTTATAGTCAAACGCTTTACCGCTGTGCTGTTACGCCGTTTGATAATTTGTGAACAAAATGTATATAAAAATATGAGGTCCACAACTCTGAAATTATGTTTCCACAGCAATTTGATTAATTGGTATGTAGAGTAAATTTCAGTATTGGAAATTTAGCTCAATAGATAAGGCGTTGGTTGTTGAAATCTTGAGATCACAGGTTCGAATCTCAGCGGTGGCAAAGAAATTTTTCAGTCATTTATACAATGTATATATCTCTCTCATTCTATCTACTATAAAACAAATCTTTCTTCTCTATCATGTGACGAAATGAAGTAAAGTCACCTAAGGAAGTTTCACTTCAAAATAGAAATTGCAAAACAAAAAACATATTTTTTGCATATTTTTTGCACGGCATTCCCACTCTTAAGTGGGAATGCTATCTAAATAATTAGATAATTTTTCTACACTTAGTAGGTGGCTTGCCTAATCTGAAGTGGTCATAGTTTAAAAAAAATAAGCTAATTCTTCTAATAAATTATGTGTCTTATCTATTTTATGGTTGAAGGTACACCTAAATATTTAGGTTTTTTTAGCTACTCTCGCAGTTAAACTACCCAATATAATTGCATATAATTAACATTTAGAAATTGGTAGCGCACCTAATCAAATTCGTTGACTGAAAATCACCGGATTACTTTAGCTGAATTGACTACATTTTTAGGTAAAAGTTCTACTCTTTTTTTTCTGTGTACGTAAAGAAATCTGATCGAAGGGTTCCACGAATTAAAAATGAGTTCCAAAAAGATGCTCGAGTTCGTTTTGCTCAATATTTCCTAAACAAATTTGAGAACGAACGATCTAGCAACTTTAACAAAAGCGTAAAAGGCGATGAAACTTTGCTTATAAGTACGACCCGGAGACCAAACAACAAAAGTGAGTAACAATACTAAAACGAAATGATGTCACTTTACTTCATCAGATGAAAAACTGTAGCTACTATTCCCCTGAATACTATACAGACAATAACTGCGAAATGATATTCTGAAGACTGCTTACAAGGAAAGGTCCCCAAGTGTCAGACGCCGATTTGAATGATTTTCGGATATGTGTTAGAGGATGAAATTCTAAGGTGGACATATTTTTTTATATGTGCTTTATTGAATGTTTCGGGTTTCAAAATGGCGTTTCAAAATCAGCAAAAATTTGTTTTTTTTACCATAACTCTGCTATTTGCCATAAAAACACATACAAATTTGATATCAAACGAAAGGTATTAAACAGACGCAAATAACGGTACTTCCAACTCGTTGACATAATAGTTGTGTTAATTTTGTTGTTGCGATTTTCAATAGTTTTCAGTCGATATCATTGGTAGCACGTAGATGCAATTATTTCATATTAAGTTATGTTTGAGCGCAAACAATTTTGAAAGTTACCTTTTTTTTTTTAATTTTTAAGTTTTTGTAATGAATTTTTTTTTTTTAAAATGTACTAATAACTTAGCATTTTGTTTGTTTTTACAGATAAAGTACACAATATGGTTATCAAAATTTTTGGTTTTTAACGATCTTTTCGAATATATAGATAAATTATCTTATGTACTATGGTATTTTTAATTTTTTTAACAACTAAATATCTCAAAATTAAAATAAAATAAAAGTTACGCAAATGTAAACTTTTGTGAAGCGAATAATAAAGCATTTTTTTATTCTTATTCTTAATATTTAGAAAATGACACACTTTTCATTATACCAAAATAAAGATAGCTAAATTTTTGAATTTTGAATTAAAAAAAAAATTAACTTTATTGTACATATAGGGTTAGTTTTTAAAAAAAAAGAGTTGGCTGTGCCGTGGACACACTCGTAGGTTTTGACGTGACGAAGTTTCTTGTTGTTGTTGTTAATGTTGATGTTGATGTTGTTGATGTTGATGTTGATGTTGAAGTTGATGTTGATGTTGATGTTGATGTTGATGTTGATGTTGATGTTGATGTTGATGTTGATGTTGATGTTGATGTTGATGTTGATGTTGATGTTGATGTTGATGTTGATGTTGATGTTGATGTTGATGTCGATGTTGATGTTGATGTTGATGTTGATGTTGATGTTGATGTTGATGTTGATGTTGATGTTGATGTTGATGTTGATGTTGATGTTGATGTTGATGTTGATGTTGATGTTGATGTTGATGTTGATGTTGATGTTGATGTTGATGTTGATGTTGATGTTGATGTTGATGTTGATGTTGATGTTGATGTTGATGTTGATGTTGATGTTGATGTTGATGTTGATGTTGATGTTGATTATGATGTTGATGTTGATGTTGATGTTGATGTTGATGTTGATGTTGATGTTGATGTTGATGTTGATGTTGATGTTGATGTTGATGTTGATGTTGATGTTGATGTTGATGTTGATGTTGATGTTGATGTTGATGTTGATGTTGATGTTGATGTTGATGTTGATGTTGATGTTGATGTTGATGTTGATGTTGATGTTGATGTTGATGTTGATGTTGATGTTGATGCTGATGTTGATGTTGATGTTGATGTTGATGTTGATGTTGATCTTGATGTTGATGTTGATGTTGATGTTGATTGTGATGTTGATGTTGATGTTGATGTTGATGTTGATGTTGATGTTGGTGTTGGTGTTGGTGTTGGTGTTGGTGTTGATGTTGGTGTTGGTGTTGGTGTTGGTGTTGGTGTTGGTGTTGGTGTTGGTGTTGGTGTTGGTGTTGGTGTTGGTGTTGGTGTTGGTGTTGGTGTTGGTGTTGGTGTTGGTGTTGGTGTTGGTGTTGGTGTTGGTGTTGGTGTTGGTGTTGGTGTTGGTGTTGGTGTTGGTGTTGGTGTTGGTGTTGGTATTGGTGTTGGTGTTGGAGTTGAAGCTGTTGTTGGATTTGGAGTTGGTGCTTTTCTTTTAGCTTTTTTTTTGCTTCCCCATTGGTTGTGCTCTAATTTCAATTAATCCAGCAAAAGTGATGCAAATGCGTCACATTAGGCGGTTCCCTTAGGGTCTTTGACACGCCGTCAATTTTTTTTTTATTTTTGTCATATGCCCGAAGACCTCACCTTCGTTTTCGTTCCTTAAAATTTACCGTTGCACCAGTAGTTACAGAGTTAAAAATCCATGCAACGTTTTTTCATGGCTGTAGCATTTTTACTGCATTATGTGATTGCATCCCTAAAATTATGACAACAAGAATTTTTTTTGTAATTTAGTTGTGAAGCGTAATAACACATTCATGCTTTCGTAAAACAGAATTTACCGTAGCACTCCTCCTGAGTGAGTAATAATTCCATACAACGCTATTACATTTCTGTTACATATACTGCTATATTCACAACCTGGTGTTGTCAGGATTTTTGTTTTTATTTTTATCGTTAGGCCAAGTATAAATCCTTCATTTTCCTTTCTAAACATTTTTCGAAGCTTATGTACTTATTGAGAAAAAAATTCAATGCAACGCCGCTGCATGAATGTTTCATTGTCGATCTTTGAGCGGCTGTCTCAGCGTCCCCATGGCGACAGAAATTTTTTGTCTAATTTTGTTGTGAGGACTTACAGTAGGCCTTTATTGGCGTATCGTATTTTTAATCCTAGCACTAATACTCAGCGAGTAATAATTCCATGTAACAAATTTTCAGTTGTGTTGCTTAAACAGTTCCCCCTGCGACCCGATGATGTTTTGAATTTTTGTTTTGTTTTTATAATGAAGTCAAAAAAGTAACCTTTACGGTCATACCATTTTTTTAATCATAGCTCTTATACTCAGCGAGTAACAATTCAATGCAACGCAGATGAATTTTTAAAAAATTCATTTTTCAACTTTTTTGGAAACTAGAGCAGTACAACGTAACTTCGTCACGTCAAAATTAATAAAACAGAAAAAATTTTTAAAAAATCTTATAAAAACAGTAAATAAACAAAACGCATTGTTAAACACAGAATATTGTCATAAGACTAATGGTTTTTCATTGAAAATTTAAACGATAAAAATTCATTGGATATTAGACGAGTTAATCGCTCATAAAGTTGAGTATTTGAATCTAGGAAAGATTTTTGGGATAAAATCAAAAATTTTTTTTTTAAAAAACTGTAAGAATATGTATGCAAAAGCGTTCGCTCATTGTAAAAAGTGTTAATACTTAATATTTTGTATTTATAAAAATTGGGTTTAACTGTGGCATGGGGCAAACACGTAAAAGCCCACATTTTATATCGAAATCCAACTAAATTTTAGCTTTTATGATAATTTATGTATATATTTGAAAAGATCGTTAAAAACCAAAAATTTTGATACCCATATTGTGTACTTTATCTTTTAAAACAAACAAAATGCTAAATTATTAGTACATTTTAAGAAAAAAAAAAATTCATTACAAAAACTAAAAAATTTAGCGGAAGATTTGAATGCGCTTAACGATGTCGATGTCAGTGTACAGCTCATACAGCTCATGGTTCCATCGGTATTCGCCATTGACGCAGATTGGACCGAAGATCTTACCAAGGATCTTTCAGAACTGCTCAACGTACCGGTTTGTGCTGCATATAATAGGACTTGTGTATATAATAATATAATAGGGCTTATAGAGCGTGAGTTTTATTCGTCGAGAGAGGGCTCTGCTTCTCAATTGCCTGCCCAAAGTAACACCTGTTGGCAAGAGTTATCCTTCGTTTTATCTCAATACTGACATCGTTGAAAGAGTTTAAGCTGGATTCCAGGTAGACGAAGTCCTTAGTCAACAGTGACGAGGTTTCTAAGACGCTGGGACTGTTTATTTGTTGACACTAGGTATTTCGTCTTATTTGCATTCACTGCAAGACCCATTCGACTCAACTTTTTAGCTAATCTGGAGAATGCTGCACTGACTTCGCGCGTATTATGGCCAATAATATCGATATCATCAGCATACGCCAGCAGCATGATACTTTTGTAGAATATAGTGCCACTGCGTCTCAAATCAGCAGCTCGGATGATCTTCTCCATCATCAGGTTGAAAAAGTCGCACGATAAGGAATCACTTTGTCTGAAACCTCGTTTGGTATCGAATGGAGGAGTGAGATCCTTTCCGATCTTAACTGTGCTGCTGGTGTTGCTCAGTGCCATTCTGCAAAGACGGATAAGCTTTGCAGGAATACCAAATTCAGACATGGTGGGGCATATATGATTCCTTATTGGACTGTCAGAGGCGGCTTTATAATCGACAAAAAGATGGTGTGTGTCGATTTGTTTTTATAGGGTCTTCTCCAAGATTTGTCATAGCGTAAATATCTGGTCAATGTTGGATTTACCAGGTCTGAAGCCGCACTGATAAGGTCCACTCAGCTGGTAACCATGGGCCTCAGTCTTTCACATAATACGCTCGACATGACCTTATATGCGGTATTAAGAAGGCTTATCCCACGGTAATTGGTGCAAATGGTGGGATCGCCTTTCTTGTGGATTTTGTAAAAATGCTTTTTTCAATTTTTTTTTGGAAACCGTCCGGTACAACGTAGCTTTTCACATCAAAAATTGTAATTCGATATGCCCTAATGCACAGGTCCAGGTCTTTGAAAGTAATGCACAGGTCCTAATGCATATGCATGGTTCTTTGAAAGTTTTAGCTTGGATAAAATTTTGTGGTGACCGTAATGGTCCAACAAAAAAATCATGATTTTCGAAATAAATTGGCAGAATTTGGAAGCATTTTCTAATTTGAAATGTGCATCATGAAGAGGTGTAATTTTGAGGTGCAAGAGGTGCAAGATAAATTTTTCAAAAAATGTTACCCAGTGAAAGAGGGAAATTCGTTGAGTTTCTTACAAAAAAACGCGTTCAATCGCAGTTATGACGGGCAAAATTAGAGCAAATTTTCCTGCTATTCTTGTGCCTTCTGAGACGTGTGAGATGGTTGGAGATGGATGGTACTACGTGCTATACATGTTTGAAAATAATCATGTTCCCTTCGAGCTGTGGATGCACAAATTTGCCAGTAAATCTTGGCATTTAACAGCGTTATTCAAGGTGGAGCAAAGTTAATCATTCAATTTTGTTTTTGAATAACTTTTTTACTAAATAAAAGAAAAACAAATGATTTTGAGTGACGAAAATCTTTATTTGGATCTTTACAATTTTTTATGTTAAGTGGAAAAGATGACATCCATTGAGTGTTTATAAATATTCCATGATTTTTGCGGTGATAAGTGTTCGCATTTCTGTCAAATATTCTCCTTAAGGTCTGCGATTGCATGAGGGTTACTGGCATTAACCCGTAGCCCCAAACGCAGAAATCAAATCGGGCGATCTTGCTGGCAAAAATTATAACATCTTCCGATAGGGTCATTAATTTTGCGCTGCCTTGTACTTCTTTCGTTGAGGATATATTAAGAGTAAGGTCTACGCTAACCATCCGCAAACAATTTTAACTTTTAAAGCGAACATTGAAGTCGCCATCGCCGAATTAAAGGCCCCAATCATTTAAGAGAATGATCAAAAATTTCGAAAAAATTATCAAGTTCTTCAAGCTAAGATATCGTAACTCATACATAATCTATATGTATCTACTTTAGAACCCAATGAAAATTTAAGAGATACCCTAACAATGTGGCTTGAAAAAATTTCAATTCCATCATCCTTATACACGTAATTCTTAGTGTACAAAAAGAAAAATTTTTTTCAAACGAAAAGTTAATTTTTGGCACTTCCCACTGAACCATAAACGAAGGTTCTGCGTAACTTGAGAGTTTTGCAAACGTTTTTGGGTAGATTTTTTTTTTAAATTTTTGAATTTTTATTTTGTTCCTTAAAAGTGCTTGCTATAGATGATTAAATTCGTGAAAACGTTTACCATAAATAAAAAGCGTACTTCTTTTCCAAAATTCATAAAAAACTTATTTTGAGTCGAAAAAGAATATTTTTTTTTTATCATTTTTTAATTTTTGTTCATAAATGAATCGTAACTGTTTCTTTCTTTTTTCCATTCTTAAATAAAACTCATTTCTCACCAACAAAAAAATGTTCGTTTCTGAGAGGCATTTTCGTCCGGCGATTGATTTAAAAAGGTTTCATTTTCGAACGCCATATAAGAACTTTTCGATGGTTCATTTCTTTACTCATTCCTTAAGAAAAAAGATTCGTTTCTATGGCATTTTCGTCCGGCTATTGATTAAAAAATAGTGCATTTCCGAGTGCTCAAAAATAACTTTTCTATGGTTGTTTTTTTAACTCATTTCCAAACAAAATAAGGTTAATTTTTGAGAGGTATTTTAGTTCAACAAATGATACAAAAAAGGTAAATTTATGAGTGCCAAAAATGATCGTATCCACTCGAAATGGTTCATAAATGAATTCGAGAACAGTAGTTTTAGTTCACTGAGACATAGTGAATCATATTTGAATCATTCACTTCTCAAAAACTTTTTTGTTCTCAACTGAAATAAATAGAATAGTTAGTTAAACAAATATGATTTTAAATATTTGACTGCCTAATTAACTAAAAAGTGAAAACAATATCGTTGCTAGGGATTGTGTTCCTGAATGTTAAATGTCTATAAATCGATACTGCTCGTGTGTGATTCATTTTCGAGCTCATTAACGAACAAAAAATAGTCCTTTATGCTTCAGTTACAAACTCGTTTATGTTCAAAAAGTATTGTTAATGATTCATTTCTGAGCTCGATTATAGCACTGAACAACAAAATCAAGTTTTTCCAAAATAGAAAGATTCCGACAGTGGATTCTAATAGAGGGGACAAAAAACAAATGTACATGTATCGGCGTTTTTTTTTTTTTGTTTTTAGCTTTGAACCAAGGATTTCAAGTGGAATACCTATTCAGTCAAGTCTGCCTTGGTTCGAAATGGGGTGATAGATAAGTGGGAAGGAAAGGGCAATCAAGTGAAACATGTGTAGGATGTTCTAAGCGTGGTGGAAAGCCAAAGAAACATGTGAATTTGAATCAGAGGCAAGTGTTATGCCTTTACCTCAGTCAATTCAAGTTATAAGGCAACTCTCATCCACAAACTTCTCTACCATCAACTACAACTTCAAGTCGTAAATATTGATGAATTTTTAATTTCAGTTGATTAGAAATGAGGATTGAAAATTTAGAAAGGTTTAAAGCGAAGGACCATGGCCAGGCCGGGAATCGAACCCAGGACCTCTGGGGTAGCAGTCGAGCACGCTACCTACTCGACCACCGAGGCCGCCCTTTTTGAACATTCTTATAGTGAATCGGCATAGAAAATCACATTATCCTTACATTTTAAGTATACGATATGTTCGGAGGATTTATGTAAAATATTACGAGGAACATTTTTATGAAAAATTTTAACCCGTTAACTTTTCAATTTATGGGTCTTTTTTGATCATCCAAAGTGCATTTGATTTAAGGTTTGTTGCTATTGCTAAGTATGATGTGCCAAATGAGTAAAACAGTTGTTTCATTGAAACTAACCCCCTAAAACCAAGTTTTGTGCGACATTTTAGCATCAATTCTAAATAAGTACGAAATTAACCCTTAAACATATTTTAAGTTTTGACTTATTTCTGGCTTATTTCAGAGACTTATAGTAGAATTAAATTAGAAATTTTTTTGTGGAATATTTTAGCCCGTTGCATCCTTGTTTAATGGGTCTTTTTTACTTTTATCATAAAAGGGTCAAAAAAGACCCATAAATTTAGAAGTTAAAGGGTTAAAATATTCTAAAAAAATATTTCTCGTAGTATTTTACATAAATCCTCAGAACACATCCTATACCCAAAACGTAAGGATAACATGATTTCTTATGCCGATTCACTATAAGAATGTTCAGATAGGGGGAAATTTAAATCCTCCCTAAAATAAGACTCATACGTAAACTTTAAAAACGCCGATACATGTATATTTGTTTTTTGTCCCCTCTATCAGAATACGTTGTCAGAACCTTGTTTTTTTTTCGTGTTGAACTGTGTAATCGAATCATTTGCTTAATATCAATGGGTGGATAAAATTTATGTTTTCCTGTTTTGTTGTAAAATCTTATTATTTGACACAACGGAAGGAAACTTCAAGTTAAAAAAAAAAAAATTTAACAATTTGAAAATGCACGCTAAACTATCACGTTTCGCCAAGTCTTCGCGTTCAGTTCAGTTGGTCGTAGCCTCCCCAGTACTGGAGAGCTATAAGTTTTACAGAGCGAGTCAAGTAATTTAATCAAATCAACAATAACGTCATAAGTGAACGCGTATAAGCGAAAAATCATAAAAATTGCATAAACTGTGAATGGGAAAAATTTAAATAATGTCTATTAGAAAATATATAGGTACTAAAATAAATGACATATATTGAAAAAAAACATAATTTGCCAATGCAATCGAATAAAAACGACGCACTAAAAGTCATTTAGATGGAGTGCTTGGCAACCCTTTCGCTGTTATTTTATTTTGCCAAAAAGTGGGCGAAAAAAGAAAAATTGCTGCACATTTCTTTTTATTGTTTCCGCTTTGTTGCTCACTATCTGCAGCATATTACTTTTTTGCTAAAACAATGCTGCGGTAAGTGGAAGTTTTAATAAAATGGAATGGTATGCGTGAGAAGAATAACAAATATGCTTCAGCAGGAGTAAAAGTAAAAATCGCGAACTTAGACGAGGGTATCCAACTGTACATACACATACACATCTTAAGACATAAGAACTTACCTCATCCTTTGGCACGAGCGTCACCTTTTTTATAGGCGCACTATTATTGACAACAACTGTTTCGCGCTTCAGCGATGGTCTCTTAAGCGCCGAGTGTGGTTTCTGTATCTCCACCATAGTGGGCGGAAGTGGAAAGTGCTTGTGCGACGGCGAAAGTAGATTTTTGTTTCAAGCAGTTGTGGGCGGAATTTATGTAAAATTATTTGTGCTTTACTCTTTGTTGTTGGCTTGTTAACGTTATCTTGATTCGTCTTGAGACTTAAAACGATTTCAGGTAATCGTTTTTAAATTGACTCAATTTAGCGGGTTTTTTTTTTCTCTCACTGGTTTTTGTGTATTTTGGGGACACTTTCTTGTTATTTATATTTTGGTAAAATATTTTGTTATTTTCTTGTTTTTAAAACGTTTTCTCAATCAAAAAATTTTTTTTCGTTCTTACAAAGCGGAAGTTATTTAGCTGAACAATGCCAAGTAGCGGAAGCATGCATTGGCATCGGATGTACGCGTTGGAAACGTTGCATATTTCTATAAATTTTGTTTTTTTTTTTAACAAAGTCTTTTGCTGATTTTTACATCGTGTGAAATTTACTAAATGGGGAAGGAGAATATAAAAAAAAATTGCTTTGTGCTGTTGTTGCGGTTTTAAACAAAGATTGACATTTTTTAACAAAATGCTGCTATTACTGTCAACCCTCAATAAATACCATAAAGTGTCAAAAGATTATCAAAAATTTGGTGTGTAAATGAAAATTAATGTTCATGTTTCAACAAAGCATATCAACAATCTTGGAAAATCACACACACGCGCCCATAGACATGTACACATACAGACACAGTTTTGGCCTTAATGTTAAGAAATGTGTTGAAAATTTAATTCAATTTTTACATACAAATTGACATGTTTTTGTGAATCACCATATAATATAATATAACGGTCTATATTTGCATAATGTTAATATTGTATAGTTACGTGTATATATATTTATATACATATGTATTAAGGTGGATCGAAAAAAAACGATTTTTTTCGACACTCATATTCTGGAAACTGGGTTTAAGTAGATCTTAAATTCAAAAGGATATCGAAATTGGTGTAACCACCTGTCAGCGGTTTTGATTTGAAAAAAATCACTTTTTTGTTAAAAATCAATGGTTTTTTCGCCGTAAGTTTTTATCAAGCCCAAATAACCACCCCAAAGTAGGGTGCAAATTAAAGGTATCTGGGGCCCGAAAGTTGTGAACACGAAAATATTTAGATTCGAGAATTTTTTCACTGCAAAAGTGTTCAGATTTCGGTCAAAATTTTGGGTATTTTTCACAAAAATCGCGATAAATCCTCTATTTTTCAGTAAATTTTGAAAAATGTAGTATTTTACAATACAAAACGATCCACCTTAATATGTGTGTATGTGTATGTGTCCGTTTGAGTCACAACTAAGTTCATGTGTTTTACTTTGCGCTCGCCTTAGCCATTTGTCTATTTTTATTGTACTAGCATCATAACCACATTTGTTCGCTCGATTTAACACAGGCGTGATTTTTTTATCATACATTCAAAATCCTTATCTTTTGCCTATTATTGCTATTAAAAATAACTTTTTTGTTTTTTAAAAATCTCGATCAAAATACAAGTCACTCCGCACTAAGAAATAATAATAAAACAAATTCTTGACAATAATCAGAACTTTGTGTGTTTATAAATTGATAATGTGTCAACATTATATTTAATTTTGTCATCCTTGCTATAAATGTAATCACAGCACTTAATATGTGTGTGCCCATAATATTTAGGTATGTATTAATATTAGTCTATTGTCTTGACTCATCTTATGACTTATTCAAGCTCAATTACAGAGAAAGCCATGAGCAGCCAGTTTTACAAGGACTTTACAATTGTTTTGATTTCGCATCTATTTATTATGCTTGTCATAGCATTATTTTGAAAATTTCTTCAAATCGCATAAAATTTTTTTTATTCCTTTGTCATCCAAGTACAACAAGAATATTCAATGTCCTATATAAAAATGATAAAAAATACTGATTTTTGCAAATGCCAAGCATTTAAGCCGATTTCTCAAAGAAAAATGTGTGTGTGGCCGCCACAAAGGGAAATAGTGAAACTTACACCCAAAAAGGAGGTGATTTTAACATTGCTAAATAATTTTAGTGACGGCCGTGGCGCAGTGGGTAGAGTGCATGACCCATACGCCAGAGAACCCTGGTTCAATTCCATCTGGTACAGAAAGTTTTTGCAATCGAATTAATTTTTCTGTTCGGCCGTCACCTCTCTGCAGACAATGGCAAACCTCAGAGAGTAAATAATGCCATGTAAAGCTTCTTGAGAACATGCACATTAGCCGTTCGGAGCCGGCATAAAACTAGTAGGTCCAGTTCTCGATCAATTGTGTTCAAACATTTAATAACACGCACAACACAATTTGATCATAAGAAGTTCGGTCAAAGTCCTTACAAGGGCTGAAATTGCCAGTTTATTTATTATCTATCTTCTATATATATAAAAATAAGTTGCATTGTGTATGAAATTGATGTTCTCTGTAATGCGTGAACCGATTTTGTTTCCAATGAAAGGTGACGTCAATACGAAGGTTTTTTTGTATAAACCGTCTTTGTATGTGTATTGGTTCATGAATTATAGGCATTTTAGTGTACTTATTAACAATACAGCTGTGAAAAAATACAGGTGCGCACATATGGTGTATATGGGGAAATATTTGCAAGGGTAATTGGAAATAAATAAAATATTGGAATATTTTGGCAAGTCTCACTTTAGTTTGCATTTGCGCGAAAAATATAGGCATACCCGTTTTTTCCATACCCCCTTTTCCACCTACAAATCAACAAAAATGCTATATTTAAAACTTTTTTGATAGTATTAGACTAAAATTTGGTAATTTGGTAACTGTCGGTAACTATAATAACACTGGGCGTGGTTCAGCTATATATACGTCCACTTTTTAGAAATCATTATTATTCCTGAGTTGTACATGTTTTGATAGTGGAACTTGATATGTAGACGTTATGGGCCCAAGAGGTAGTTAATATATATTTGAGCGAACATTAGACAAGGGGGAATTTGGTCACACAGGCCAAATTTATGATATCGAATTGCTTTGAAACTAAATGTCGTATGTAACTATGCAATAGACTCCTAAACTACTCATACGATTAGCATGAAAATTTGTGTATAAAAGTTTTTTGGTACGGTGCGTGTTTTTGGGCTATCAATTTTTATCCACCTTGAACACCAGAGGGCGCTGTAGTACAAATTTTTTACAAAACTGCCTAAAACTTGCAATCCGCTTAAGTGATTAGAATAAAAAGTGGTATACAGTGGTTTTCATGTGGGTTGAGTGTTTTACTGCAATATTTTTTGACCTATCTTGAACACCAGAGGGCGCTGTAGTACAAATTTTTTGCAAAACCACCTAAAACTCCCAAACCGCTCATGCGATTAGAATTAAAATTGGTACATAGTAGTTTTCAGGTACGATGATTTTTTTGACAGTATCTCCTTTGAAGCAACTTGGACACGAGATGGTGCTGTAGTGCAAATTTTTTACAAAATTGCATATTTTTAGTTATTTCATATGCAAATATTTACAAAATATAAAATGTTTCCTAAATTTAGTAAAATTAAAAAATTTCCGTTATTTTGACATCAAACACATGAACATATCTTGAAAACTATGAAAAATTTTACTACAACGATATATTTAATGCAACATCGTTCTCAAAAATGAGAAAAACACAATCAGAAATTTAATTTTGTGACTTTCGATTCAAATATCTCCGCTGATTTTTTATAAACTTTGTTAAATTTTTTTTTGTCTTAAAGCTTCATCAAAGTACTATAAAAACCTTATTGCAAAAATACCGTTAGTTGAATATATATATTTTAAATTTTTTTTTCAAAAAAGGTCTGAAATTTTGGAGTTTTCCTCAAAAAAAGGCTTAAAATTTGTTTTTGTTGTAAAAATAATTTAAACTCAAATTCGCAAATTTTCAACTCTATTTAAAAGTTATAACATTTATAAGCAAAACTTATTTAAATTTTACGCAAAAATTAAAAACCACTTTTGTGATTAAAAAAACAAGGCCCCTTGATTTTTTCGAACAACATTTTTTTTCCGATATTGTGTTTTTATATTTTTGAAAAAATAATCAAGCTAAAAATTAATTTTTTAAAAAAAATTATCTTAGTATCTCTTACCAATCAAAAGTTATAGCCAATAATCTCTATCCAAAATATACATGTATACAAAAAGCAAAACGTCTGTGTGATGGCTGGAAACTTCAAAACTACTGAGCCGATAGAGCTGAAATTTTGGCAGTACATTTTTTTCAAGTACGAGATTGCTTAAATTTCTGTCACACCCCCTTTTACCGCCCACAAATCAATAAAAATGCTATATTTCCTACGGTTTTCGTCGATTGGGCTACATTTTGGTAATTTAGTCTGTATGCTTACTGTCGGCAACTGTACTAAAACTGGGTAATGTCCATCTACTAGCAAACTGGGATGGGCATTATATAAGTGGGCGTGGCTCCGCCCATACAATTAAAATTTGTATCATCGAATAGCTTTGAAAGTAAAAGTAGCAGTACTTACATACAAACTCAAAATGGAGTTACTATTTGGTGATCTCCTGCTACTGGGAAACTGTAACGGGCAGTGGAAAATGACAGTGGTGTCAAACTATGAATCTAAGAAAAGTTTTGAATACACCTATTATGTTCCCATATAGTTGCAGGGTGCAGAAACGTGCGCCGGGAAAAGGCTAGTATATAAATAATTTTATCTGGAGCATGTGTATCTGGAAATCTTCGACAAATGTAATGGCTTTACGATGCTTGCCTTTTAAGTTTTATGCCTATCAATAAAAAACGAAGGCAAATCAATGAAAATGTTTTTATTGTTTTTCAAACTATTCCTCAAGGTGATCAATATACTTTTCCATTAGTTTCAACCAATTTTCGAAACAGTTTTGCCACTCTGAAGTTGGTATCTCCCAAACCAAGTTTCTGAAGGCCTCAACAGCCTGTTCGAGCGTAGAAAAACGCTCGACACGCATTTTTTCTTAATGTGAAGAAACAAGAAGAAGTTATTGGGTGCCAAGTCGGGACTGTTAGGCGGATGCCCATCAATTCCACGTTTTGAGTGCTCAAGAACTCTTGTGTTTGAGTTGATGTGCGGGAACCAGTATTAGCTTGTCACAAATGTCGTGCGACTTATCCCGTCATATATCTGAAAGCATTTGTGACAGTGCCGCAGACGAATTCAAACTGAGACTAATATTTTTATTAAAAAAATTTTGTCATATACTACGAAAAATAAAACAAGTCAGTTTAAATTTTCACTCTTCATCTTTAGAATCTGTATTGGCAAAATCGTCAAATGGATCCGTTCCTAGATTGATTTTTAACAGAAAATATTCGCCTAGCAAGTTTTTAGACCGCTCCTCGCTTAGACGGTTTCGTTTGTCTAATTGAAAAGGGATGCACACGAATCTTTGCGCTTGACTAAATCCCAGAACACAAAAGGATCAGTCGTTTTCCTCAGAAGCGTTGCAAATATGCCGCGGTCTTTTCGCATGAATTCTATCAACGCACGCAATCCGTCGCCATCCAGCTGATTGATGAGAAAAGCATTAACATCTTCCATTTGATCGCAAGATAATTTGCTTTCCATATACTCCACATGAAGGTAATTTGCTGCTATAGCGAACTTGTTGAATATTTTGCTTTGCAAACATCGTTCGGTAGCAAGTTCGTAGAGTTCACTATCGGAATTCAAAGCTTCTACTATTAAATCTATCTACGCTTCAGTCACGTCGGCAAGCGAGTAATTTCCTTGTTGGCACTTGTCGATGATATTTGATTCTGGATTCAATAGTTCTGGCAGGTTCTTAACAGAATTGCTCAGTTCTTCTTTGAAGGTCAACTCACAGATTGCTGGTTTCACTTTTTCTTTTTCATTGCAATTTTCTGTACTAGTTGATCCCGCAACGATCTGCTCTATTTTGGGTCTTGCATCTATACGCTGGCAACTCCAACGAGTAATGCAAGGCAATTTCGGCTTGGACCCTCGCAGAGAGATCACTTTGCTTTCAAGAGCAGACCGCTTAAATTCAGTTTGGACTTTTCAAACGTCTTCCAACACATCTGAAGCTGTATATAATGTTCCTTTCCCGTGCGATTTAATGATGCTTTATTGTGGGACAAAAACTTTAGATCACACTGTCAAGTGTCAACATCAATATAAACGCAATCGCTAGTTTTCTTCTTTGGGAAAATCTAGTTGAATCAAGTTTGAGACATTTGTGAGCTTTGAGACATTTGTGAGTTTTGAGACATTTGTGACTTTTACGACACTTTACGACACTTTACGACATGTGACCGTCGCAAACCCAAAAAACCTTGTCACATGCCAACGCTGGTGGGAACTTGCATTGTCATGTTGAACGAAGATCTTTTTGCGATGGTTGGTTTTCCTCAATTCTCCAAAAACTTCCGTCAAAAAAATGGTAGTGTACAATTCAGCATCAACAGTTTTTTGCTACTCAAGTGGTACAGATGCGACATGACCGGATTTTCTGAAAAAACTAACAACCACTTGCTTGGATATGCTCCGTACGCAGACAACTTTTGTCGGGTTTTGCTCACTTTGAAAGACCCAAACAGTGGATTGCTGTTTTGTTTCGGTCTCATAAGCATAGATTCATGATTCTTCACCAATGGTGATTTCATACCCGTGTTTGAAATCACAACCGCTGATCTTTTTTTAACATTTTCTTGCAAAAATCGACACGACCCTTTTTTTGAGCAACCGTCAAGTTATGGGATATCCAATGGGAACAAATCTTCATGGCGCCTAAAAGCTCATGCAAAAATCAAATGTATATCAATCCCTTTAAGGTCCAAAGATGACACCATCTCGTGGTATATCACATATCGGTCTGCTTTTAATTAGTTCGCGCACTCCATCGATGTTTTCTGCCCCAAAAGCCGTTCCTGGACGACCTTCATGATATTAGTTTTGGAGAAACCGACGACTACGCTCGAAATCATTGAACCAGCGTTTTAAAGTCATTAGGTATGTATGGTGCTTCATCACCAATAGTCGAACTTAGCTGATCGATACATTCTTTTCTTATCAATCCATGTCGAAAATTGTTAAAAATCAACACCCGAAAATGTTCACGTGTTAATTTAATTTTTTGCTGCTATACAATTTTTAAACCAATGTATACAAAACAATAAGGGATTTAAGAAGGGATGGTCCAGAGTTGCCAATCGCCTTTTACTTAGCGCCGGACATTCGCAGAGGAAGTGCTGAACATTTGCTACCTCTTCTTCACACTTGCAGCTTCTGCAAAAATAATTTAATGTAAGTCCTAATAGAAGAGTATTTGTTCCGATTAGACAGACCAGTAAGAATTCCTACTATTTTTTAAAGGTTGACCCTGCTTAATTCATGTAGTGAGTTAGTACGGTTTAAGTCGTAGCGAAGCCATGTTAGCTTAGCTACCCTACATGTGACAAGGTATTCCCAGCGTATTAGGGTAAGACTCAAGGACTTATTCCTGAATTTATGGGAGGACATGGGTATACCAATAAAGTTCTCATTTAAGAGGGTGTTTAAGGTCGCACCCTTCCTTGCCAATTCGTCAGCCAAATGATTGCCCTCGATATCCCTATGACCGGCTACCCATATGAGGTGGATCCAGAATAAACATGCCATCTCGTTAAGAGATCTGCGGCAAACAGTGAGAGCTTTAAAGTTATCAATATGTGAGTTTAGAGTTATCAATGTGTGCTTTAAGCGCAGCTTGACTATCTGAGAAAATGTAAATATTTATTTCCCTAAGTTCTTTTTGACCTAGAATCTTAGCGGTTTCATATATAGTTACTATCCTCCCTTGGTAGACACTACAATAGTTTGGGAGACTAAAGGAAGCTTCTATTTCCAGATCTAGGGTGAAAATTCCTGCCCCTACCTGTTTTTGAAGCTTGGATCCGTCTGGAAAAATTCTAATTCCGGTTACTTTAAGGGGGGTATTGTTAGCCAGTCTAGCCGTGAAGGGATGAGAACTTCATAGTTCTTTTCAAGATTTAAACAAGGTACACAGTAATCTGTTTTGTGGGGGACAGAAGAGTACAGAATTACTGTGTGACCGCAGCTGTTACCTATTCAATTTCCAGATTCTCTTAGTCTGAGGGCTGCTGTGTTAGCACACTTTCTGACAAATATATCAAGAGGAGGAAGGTGAAGCATGACATTCAAAGCACTAGTTGGGGTTGAGGATAATGCACCAGTAATACAGAGACTTGCACTTCTTTGAACCTTTACAAATTTCTGAAGTGCAGTTGCCTTATCAAAGGCCCTCCACCATACCAGTGAACCGTAATCAAGTATGGGACGGACAAATGCCATATAAATCCAGCGTACCGTTTTGGGAGAAAACCCTATTTTTATATAGATTTTTGGCATGACGAAGTTACGTTGTACTGCTCTAGTTTCCAAAAAAGTTGAAAAATGAATTTTTTAAAAATTCATCTGCGTTTCATTGAATTGTTACTTGCTGGGTATAAGAGCTATGATTAAAAAAATAGTATGACCATAAAGGTTAATTCTTTGACTATATTAAAAAAACAAAAAAAAAAAAAAATTTAATACGGCATAGGGACGTAGTGGGAGCTGCGTAAGCAACACAACTGAAAATTTGTTACATGGAATTATTACTCGCTGAGTATTAGTGCTAGGATTAAAAATACGACACGCCAATAAAGGCCTACTGGAAGCACTCACAACAAAATTAGACAAAAAATTTCTGACATCATGGGGACGCTGAGAGAGCCGCTCAAAGATCGATGGCGCAACATTCATGCAGCGGCGTTGCATTGAATTTTTACTCAATGAGTATATAACTTACGATAAAAGTTTAAAAAGGAAAATAAAGTTTTTATACATGGCTTTACGACAAAAATAAAAAAAAAATTCCGGCGACGTCAGGTCGTGAATATAGCAGCTTATGTAACAGAAATGTAATATCGTTGCATGGAATTATTACTCACTCAGGAGGAGAGCTACAGTAAATTTTGTTTTACGACAGCAGGGATGTGTTATTACGATTTACAACTAAATTACAAAAAAAATTTTGTTGTCATGATTTCAGGGATGCAATCACATAATGCAGTAAAAATGCTACAGCCATGAAAAAACGTTGCATGGATTTTTAACTCTGTGACTACTGGTGCAACGGTAAATTTTATGGAACGAAAACAAAGGTGAGGTCTTCTGGCATATGACAAAAATAAAAAAAAAATTTGACGGCGTGTCAAAAACCCTCAGGGAACCGCCTAATATGACGCATATACATCACTTTTGCTGGATTAATTGAAATTAGAGCACAAGCAATGGGGAAGCAAAAAAAAAGCTAAACGAAAAGCACCAACTCCAAATCCAACAACAACTCCAACACCAACACCAACACCAACACCAATACCAACACCAACACCAACACCAACACCAACACCAACACCAACACCAACACCAACACCAACATCAACACCAACACCAACACCAACACCAACACCAACACCAACACCAACACCAACACCAAAACCAACACCAACACCAACACCAACACCAACACCAACACCAACACGAACACCAACACCAACACCAACACCAACACCAACACCAACACCAACACCAACATGAACATCAACATCAACATCAACATCAACATCAACATCAACATCAACATCAACATCAACATCAACATCAACATCAACATCAACATCAACATCAACATCAACATCAACATCAACATCAACATCAACATCAACATCAACATCAACATCAACACCAACATCAACATCAACATCAACATCAACACCAACATCAACATCAACATCAACATCAACATCAACATCAACATCAACATCAACATCAACATCAACATCAACATCAACATCAACATCAACATCAACATCAACATCAACATCAACATCAACATCAACATCAACATCAACACCAACATCAACATCAACATCAACATCAACATCAACATCAACATCAACATCAACATCAACATCCACATCAACATCAACATCAACATCAACATCAACATCAACATCAACATCAACATCAACATCAACATCAACATCAACATCAACATCAACATCAACATCAACATCAACATCAACATCAACATCAACATCAACATCAACATCAACATCAACATCAACATCAACATCAACATCAACATCAACATCAACATCAACATCAACATCAACATCAACATCAACATCAACATCAACATCAACATCAACATCACCATCAACATCAGCATCAACATCAACATTAACATCAACATCAACATCAACATCAACATCAACATCAACATCAACATCAACATCAACATCAACATCAACATCAACATCAACATCAACATCAACATCAACATCAACATCAACATCAACATCAACATCAACATCAACATCAACATCAACATCAACATCAACATCAACATCAACATCAACATCAACATCAACATCAACATCAACATCAACATCAACATCAACATCAACATCAACATCAACATCAACATCAACATCAACATCAACATCAACATCAACATCAACATCAACATCAACATCAACATCAACATCAACATCAACATCAACATCAACATCAACATCAACATCAACATCAACATCAACATCAACATCAACATCAACATCAACATCAACATCAACATCAACATCAACATCAACATCAACATCAACATCAACATCAACATCAACATCAACATCAACATCAACATCAACATCAACATCAACATCAATATCAACATCAACATCAACATCAACATCACCATCAACATCAACATCAACATCAACATCAATATCAACATCAACATTAAAAACAACAGCAAGAAACTTCGTCACGTCAAAACCTACGGGTGTGTCCACGGCACAGCCAACTCTTTTTTTACTGAATATTATCATTCTAGATAAGTTTCTTATCCAGAATAACTCCTAGGTACTTTGTGCTAACACTGAAGAGCAACCTCGTGCCGTTCACACACGGTGATCCTAGGTTGAGGATTTTATATTTACTAGTGAAAAGGATGAGATCTGTTTTTGCTGGCTTTTGCTTAATCCACAAGAGGACGCCCATTTCGAAAGGATTTAGAGTGCTCTTTCCATGAGTTGACAGAGAGTTTGAGGAAATTTTCTAGCCTAAGCTAGAAATTATGTTTTGGAAAAAATTTCAAATTTCATGGTTTTATTTTAACCGATATTTTATGAAAATTACAAAAAAAAAAAGATTGCAAATTGAACTTCTTCTCAGTGTACTTCTGTAATGACTAAAAAAAAAAACAAGTTGACAACCTCCTTAATCTTCCCTGTACTACTAAATAACTATCAACATTTATCGCTGACATGAATTAACAAAGTTTCCTAACAATGGACTGTTGGTATTATTGTCGTGGATTAAGTAGCCGCCTAATCAGAAATGCGGCTTTGCTGGTCTGCATTTTATATTTTCTTTTGTTTGTTTTAATTCGCTTATAAGCGCTGGTTTAGATGATGACTAAAAGCTAAAAACAGTTAAGGTAAGTATTTTTCTTTTTCCATAAAGTTTGTTTCCAAGACGTCAGGCGACCATTACGCTTGAGTGTTGTTCCTAACTGTATATAAGTAAGTGTGTTTGTGGTTGTGTTCGTGTGCGTGTGCTTGAAACTCATGCGAGTGCGTTCATGTGTTTACATGTCGTTGCCTTAAATATGTGCTTGTTTCGCATGAGTTGCTTGTTTTGTGTTAAGAGAAGCAGATAAATGTTGTATTTTGCTCTGCCTAGCAATTCAAAACAGGATGCTGCTGTTTTTTTTTTTTTTTTTTGTTTTTGTCTTCGCTTAGAGTTGCCATGTTTCTGGAATTAAAGTCGGTTAAGAGGGCGTACGTTGGTATTTCACGAAAACTTGTTAGTTATTTGGGTCAAAGTTTGTGCTTTTCCCCTCTGGTCAGAGCAGCGGTAAAAGAGAAAGTTTTTGTAAACGTGTTTATTTTTTTTTTCTTAAAGTATCTAAGATTGCAAAAGTATCTGACATGAATGAGAAACATGTTTTCTTACATATCAGCCATTTTCGAAATGAGTGTGAAATGCTAATTTTTCAGATTAATCTTGTGGCTGTTGGTCTTGTATCTCAAATTTGTGCCTTTTAGAAATATCTGTATCTTGTACCCTCTTTTATAAATTCTGTAGGTGTGTTTTTTTTGTATCCGATAAAGTTTACTTAAAATTAATTTATCCTATATCCTTTATCATATGTCTTGCATTTTGTATCATGTTGAAAAATTATCTTGTTTCCTGAGTCTTGTTTCTTGGATCAGGTTTTAGGTATCGTGTATCTTGTATTTTGTATATTGTATCTTGTATCTTGCATCTAATATATTGTATTTTGTATCTTGTATCTTGTGTTTTGTTTCTTGTGTCTTGTGTCTTGTTTCTTGTATCTTGTATCTTGTATCTTGTATCTCGTATCTTGTATCTTGTATCTTGTATCTTGTATCTTGTATATTGTATCTTGTATCTTGTATCTTGTATCTTGTATCTTGTATCTTGTATCTTTTATCTTGTATCTTGTATCTTGTATATTGTATCTTGTATCTTTTATCTTGTATCTTGTATCTTGTATCTTGTATCTTGTATCTTGTATCTTGTATCTTGTATCTTTTATCTTGTATCTTGTATCTTGTATCTTGTATCTTGTACCTTGTATCTTGTATCTAGAATCTTGTATCTTGTATTTTGTATCTTGTATCTTTTATCTTGTATCTTGTATCTTGTATTTTGTGTCTTGTATCTTGATTCTTATTTCTTGTATCTTGTGTCTTGTATCTTGTATCTTGTATCTTGTATCTTGTATCTTGTATCTTGTATCTTGTATCTTGTATCTTGTATCTTGTATCTTATATCTTGTATCTTGTATATTGTATCTTGTACCTTGTGTTTTGTATCTTGTATCTTTTATCTTGTATCTTGTATCTTGTATCTTGTATCTTGCATGTTGTATTTTGTGTCTTGTTTCTTGTATCTTGATTCTTATTTATTGTATCTTGTATTTTGTATATTGTATCTTGTACCTTGTATCTTGTATCTTGTATATTGTATCTTGTATCTTGTGTCTTGTATCTTTTATCTTGTATTTTGTATCTTGTATCTTGTGTTTTGTATCTTGTATCTTGTATATTGTATATTGTATCTTGTATCTTGTATCTTGTATCTTGTATCTTGTATCTTGTATCTTGTATCTTGTATCTTGTATCTTGTATCTTGTATCTTGTATCTTGTATCTTGTATCTTGTATCTTGTATCTTGTATCTTGTATCTTGTATCTTGTATCTTGTATCTTGTATCTTTTATCTTGTATTTTGTATCTTGTATCTTGTATTTTGTATCTTGTATGTTGTATCTTGTATCTTTTATCTTGTATTTTGTATCTTGTATCTTGTATCTTGTATTTTGTATCTTGCATCTTGTATGTTGTATGTTGTATCTTGTATCTTATCTTGTATTTTGTATCTTGCATCTTGTATCTTGTATCTTGTATCTGAATTTCCATATGCATCTGCTTCTGTATATGCATCTGTATCTGTACCTTTACCTGTACCTGTATTTGTCTGCACTTCTCTGCACTTGTGTCTTGTAGCTTGCGTCTTTATTTTTTAACTTTTTTTTAACTATCTATAGTTCACATATATATTTTTATCTTGTATCTGTATCTTTTGTCTGTATTTTGTATCTGTGACTTGTAAATAAATGTGTCTCATGTCTGCATTTTGTTGCTGTAACTTGCCTCGTCATCGGTTTTCTAATTCTGAATGTTTCTTTTTGTATTTTTTATCATAATATCTTATACTTATATTCCTTGTAATTATTTTTAAAATATCAATATTTTATCTGCATTTTGCTTTCATATATTGAATTTTAATCTTATATTAGTCTAGAGAAAATAATAATATCTCTAAGATTTCTTTATATTGCGCCTTGAAGATACCATTATATTTCGTATTTCATATCTTGCCAATATTGGGATTGCTTTCATCGTACTTAATTGAGTCACTATATATGAGTAAGTATGTTTGTATATCTGATGGAAAGCAATAAATTGCTTCGGATATAAACAATGGAGTTTTGGGAAATCTAGTTGGCTGGTATTTCTAACTTTTTAAAGTCTACTCAAAAAATGAAGCTTAAATAACGTGCTTAAATGAAGCTTAAATAAATGTTTTGTAGAATAATATCATACTTTAAACGTTAAAATATTGATACGTATCGTCACAATATAAAGTTTTTTTCAGTTAAGATACGAAAATGTTTCTAAGTAGCTCCAGTGGTATTAATAGTTAAAGTGGTCTATGAAATTTATTAAAAATTATTTAGTAAAAATCTACATTTCATATTGAAAGTTGTATCAAGTATCAATAATAAATGTAATTTTGGCAACTCTTATTCACATAACTTTTCACAAAGAATGTTGTGAATTCTTCAAGGATAAATGACTATGGCAAAGCAGTTTTTTTTCTCCTTTGCTATCATTGTTGTTTTATTGCTATGTCTGGCATTTTGACAGCTGAAGTCCGTTTGCTTTTACTTTTTGTCGTTTTAATACTTTTTTTTTCAGTTTCGAAAAATTTTTTCAATTTCATCCTGCACATTCTTTAAACTTCGCATGCACAACAAACACAAACAAAGCAGCTTGAATAGCTCGAAGGGTTTATTTAGTCCAAATCCTTGCAAATCATTGCGTCCTTTACTTGCATGTCACAAAAACTTTCAATGAAAGAAAAGGCTGGATAAAAGTTAAAAAAAAAAAATATTAAAAAGTAGCGCTTAGCCTTTCAGTGAAAGGAAAAACGAAGTGATGCGAGGCAATGTAGGAAGAAAAAATGAAAAATTTTCAAGGAAAAGCGAATAATTCATGTTTGTTTGTATGCAGATGTATTGGCGAAAGTTAGGGCGAAAAATCCAAGATTATGACGAACAAACACACACATACACAAAAACATCAATGAACAGCAGCTGGCACTCATGACTTGGCGACATTATTAAACGGAAACTGCTAGCTGCGTATGTGTACGTTAGCAAAGAAAAAGAAGAAGACAATTTAATCCGCGTTAAATGATTTTTGCACAAGTTGTAACTTTTATAAAGCTGACTTTTCTTTTCACCATTACGCATCCACGCACTTCCGGTTTCCTCTACATTCCATTACTTTGTTGCTTGTTTTGCCAAGAATGCACTTGAAAAATTAAAAAAACAACAGCAACAACACAATAGCAATCACAGCTGTTTACACAAATACGCTGACAACGTAAGATAGGACAAGATATAACAACAAAACAAATGGTTGGCGTAGTAACACTAACAACAACAACAACGCGTTGTAACTGAATGCGTTTCAATGGATGCAAAGTCGGAGTAGTAGAAAAAGTTTTCCCGTGCGCTAGCAACGTTTTTCCTCTGGAAAAGTTCACAGTTAACTGAGCGTACGGGAAAAGTTGACACGGCCATTGAACGTAGGCAA
Source organism: Pherbina coryleti (assembly GCA_943735915.1). Taxonomy (NCBI): domain Eukaryota; kingdom Metazoa; phylum Arthropoda; class Insecta; order Diptera; family Sciomyzidae; genus Pherbina; species Pherbina coryleti. The sequence continues at coordinate 22,067,557 of OX030951.1, forward strand.
GAAAATAGTTGTTTACACTTTGTTGTTATTGTCCGATGGAGACTTCTGGAGTGAAATTTTGCAAAAAGCTTCATTATTTGGAGAGGTGGAGGAAACAGCATGTCAAAGCTTTACAGTTTTAAAGCGAATTCCTGCAACTTTTGCCTAAGGTGAATAAGAAAAAGCTTTCACGGTTGGTTTTAGAAAATGAATAAAAGCTTCCGTGCAAGTTCAATGATTGAAGCTGTTTGCTTTTAGTGCAGGAACCTTTATGTTTAGCAAGCTATTTAAGCTACTTTGCTGTGCTCTTTAGTGCAGAAAGCTTTTTATAGCAAATTAAAGAGTGTGTGCACTGAATTGGTTTGAGAAAAATAACTTAAGAAATTTGCGAGAATTATTTTTCCACAAATATTAAAATATTTAAAAAGCTTTCTCTAAGTTAATTTCAATTTTTTTAGGCTTTATATATGGGTCAATTGCAAAAAAAAAAAAACGTACACAAAGAGGTTTTCATGTTTTGTTTTTAAAGTTTTTTAAATTTTCCCGTTAGAATAGTCAAATTAAGTGAAAATTAATGGAGAATTTGAAGTTGTTTTTAGGCCCTGCAAAAAATCATTTTTTCTATGGTTTTTATACGATTTTTGTATTGAACGTCACACAGCAGATATACGGGAAAAATCACTAAAAATATGAAAAATGTTGAAAATTAAACTTACTGTGATGTTTGTTAAATCAGTTAAATCAGCTTTTGCAAAAATCGCCATTTCAGTTACAGAAATAATAATTTTTTACCAAAAATCCCTACATATTGTACAATTTTAACGAAAAAAAATTAAAATTTTTCTCCAAAAAGACATCAATATAGAGGTTATTTTCAAAGTAGTAGACTTGCAGCAACAAAGAATAAAAAACTGTTAAATAATAAGCGATTTCAGAAAAGATAACAGAGTGACGTTCAATACATTTTGTGACGTTCAATACATTTTGTTGCGCTTAACCAAATAATTTAAATCAAATTGGGAGTTTAACAAAAAACAGGTTTATTCTTTTACAAAAAAAAAAGTAAATATAAAGTATATAATTCAGCTATACATAACCTTTTCATCCAATTTTTTTTTCTTTATTTTTTCGCAAAAAATTAAAAATTCAATGGCTAGTTGAATTTGAATTGAAAGTTTATTAAAACTTCACGTTTTACAATATAACTTCTGAACTGAACCCTTTAAAACCACAGCTTCATTTTATATCATTGGAAAGGTATAACCTAACGTAAAAAATTAAAATTATAAAAAAGAAAAAATTATAGCACGTGTTGCTGGCATGGTATTAAACTTAAACAAATTAAGAATGAGTCATCTTATTGCAATATTTTCAAAAATGCTGTACTTTTCCTCAAAAAAGATGAAATAACTTTTCCAATGAGACTATATTACCGGTAATCGGTCTTAAGTTGATTGAGCTACGTTGTCTCAAACTAGACCCTATTTTGGCCGCAAAAAATTATTGTAAAAATTCATACCTTCGAATTTGGTTTTCAAATCAATAAACCAATACAAGAAAAATATTTGAGCCAAATCGGACATGATCACTTCTGATCACTGACATATCTTAAAAGTGACGTTCAATATATTTGCCACTTTTAAGTTTTTTTTCTTAGGAATTTTATTTTGCAAATATACTAAAACAAGGAAATTAATCAAAACCTATGAAACAATTTTAAACTTGAATTTTTTTGATTAACTATTTTTGCTTTAATAAAACTCCGCGTGACGTTCAATACATTTTTACACGTACTTATCATGATAAACTGAGAACACACAAAAAAAATTTACTTTAATATTATTTAATCGTCTTAATTTTTAGAATTTCGTGAGAACTAATCTCTGCACTTTCTTAATATAACTTTCTTGTTATCTATACCACACCTAAATTAAAACTAACGAAGTGTAAAAAAAAGTGACGTTCAATACAATGCTTGGGGACTAAATGTAAATCGAAAGCCAAATTCCCGATGACAATGTTTTGAGAATAACAACAAAATAAAACATAAGAAATAAATGCTATTATTACAAGACCGAAATATTTATTTCTTAATTATATTTAAATTATTAAATAAATAATAATTTAATAATAATTCTTAATATTTAAATTATTATTTCTTAAATTTTTGCAATGTTTTCAACTTTTTTTCACGTTTTCCATCAAAAAGTGTAACTGGGGACACATGTTTTCATATTAAACGAGTTCGAGAGAACAATATAATATTCTTCAAAACAAATATGCAAACAATGTTAGGATTCTGCAAAATATATTTTGTCAATAAATATTCTTCAGTGATCGCTTTCTCATTTTTTATTTGTTTTTTTTCTTTTTGTTTTTTACTAAAAACTGAGTTAAAAGAGCGGACAAATGAATAGCGTTTTGTATGCAATTGACCCATATATATTTTGGACAATTAAAAAAGGGTTTTAATAAAATTTTATTGTTTTAAAAATTTGAATAAATATACCTCCTTTAATATTTTCCTTATTTGAGAAGAAGCATACGTATGTTCCAAGCAGGAACTTTTAGGTCGTGCAATTGCCAATAAAATTGGAAGAAGAGTTAACGTTGTGTATAGCTTCTTGTAGGCTAAAAAGGACTACAACCGTTGCTGACAGAAGAGTCATATTGCGGTCAGCATCCAATTTCAGTGACTCTGCTAAAAAAAAAAGGGCGAAAAGTGGTGTTAATGCTAGTGTTTCTACTGAGAGTAGGATTATTAATATTGCCGCATATTAATATAAGCATCTCAAGTTTAAAAGAGTCAAAAATAATAAAAATAAAAAATATATAACTGGCCATTCAGCCCTTGAAAGGACTTTGACCTAGCTTCTTATGATCAATTGTGTTGTGCGTGTTGTTAAGTTTGTACACAATTGACCGAGAACCGGACCTACATGCTTAACGCCGACTCCGAACGGCGATGAACGGAATGTTCTCGTTGTCAAGAAGCTTTAAATGGCATTTTGATTACTCTCTGAGGTTTGCCATTGTCTGCAGAGAGGTGGCGGCCGTACAGAAAAATTATTTTAATTCAAATAATTTTCTGTCGCTGCTGGGATTCGAACCTTGGTCTCCAGGTTCTTTGACATAGGGGCCACGCACTTTAACCAACTACGCCACGGACGCCACAAAAATAATAAGCAAAAATAAAAAAAAAATTCTTATATTGAAAATCCAACACTCGACAAGAATTCCTTGCACTAAATGTTGTGAGAGGTTTTAACAACTTCTTGTTTCAGTGTAAAGCTGTACACTCGGATCTCTTTGTTGTTGTTTGAACCTTGCATTGATCACTACTGATATAAATGCATGCAGTTAATGTAAACTAGTGATGCACACGAGATGCTTACGAATCCAGTCGGCTTTCACATACAAGACGCAATATATGAATGAATTAAACATGTTTCGATCTGAATGTGAATTTATTCATTTTTTTATTAAAACCCTTATTATGAGCCTTAATCTATCTACAAAAAACACTTTTTCCTCTCATTTTACTTAATGAGTGTAAAAGAACTTGCAAAATTATTTTTTTTCAGTATTCTACTCGCACACACATACTAAAACAAAAATTTTGCGCTTGTATTGGAAGATCTGCCAACGCTGTGCACCACTGATGTAAACCAAAGTGCTCTGTCATACTCTCTCTCTCTCTCTCTAATTTGCGGAAGGCGTAATCTTGCTTATATCATTCTTGAGTATGAACGTTGTTTCTGGTGAAATAGTCGCGTACAAGATGAGATATGTGAGCCGGTACTTTGTCGTGGTGAAGAAATAATCAACCATTGTGTTGACACAAAGATCGACTGCTATCACTATTATGCTCACACGAGGATCTGCGAGGACAATTTTTTTTAACTTTTTCCATATTTTCGTCGGTCACACTGGAGGATAGATGACCAGAACGAAGTAAATTATCAACCTTAGTAGAACCGGCTTTAAAACATTTTTTACGTTTCCTCACATGATATTTGATTAGAAAACACAAAATTTCGGAAAAACTTTTTGAACATCTAAATTCGAAATTTCGAAATTCATAGAACACAACAAGCACTGACTTGTTTACAAAGCTTTGACGCACAAATTGCTGACAAATGGCGCTCAAACAAATATTTGAGCATCAGATGACAGATATACTAACTCAGAAACCAAAGTTTACTGGTTTAACCAAAAATTTTCTAAATTACATGCAGAACACTAATAAAAAGATGAATCTGCTCAGTAGCTGGATCATCTCGTTTAACTTTTTTTCGTTCCGCTACGGATCCATAGATTTCGTTGTTTATTTTTGTTTTCATTGTTTTATAGTCACCCTTTGCTGTCAAAGGAAACAGCTGCGCTTATTTCGTTGGCCCTTATTACACGGTTTCCTTTTGCCCAGCGTGCACCGAATCCTTTTTACTCTCTTCCACATCTTGCACGCTGGTTATGTTATAAACCGGAAATGCGGTCCAAAGCACTCGTTTGTAGTGCAAGCTTTTGCTATGTTTTGCTCTCATCAATGAAATCAAGCCTAACACTACAGAGAGTACTCGTCGCTTGAGCAGAACAAGAACAAACTAAAACCAAAGCAATGTTAGGCACGATTCGAAAAACAAGTGTGCACTGACTAGAAAGTTATGTAAACAACAGCAGAACGCTTGGAGTTATGCTGTGTCTTTGAATAGCTTTGGAAGTAAATGCCGTATAACAATGAAACTAAATATGTATGGAGTTCTTACTTGGTGATATCCTTCTACTAGAAAGTAGAATATGGGAAGTAGGGTACTGGGATGGGCATTTGACAAATGGGTGTGGCTCCGATCCAAATAATTCAAGTATCCAAATAATTCAATTAAGTGTAGGAAAAACTTAAGCGTATTAAGACCATATAGGGTCCTGTAGATTTCGTGTTTATCAGTTTTAGGGGGTGGCTGATTTCGAATCCGATTTTAGAATTTTAAAATTAAAGATGGCGGATAGGGTTGCCACCTAAATTTTTTGTAGCTTAAAAAATTCCGCGCTGGGGTGAACACTAGGTAAAAAATGCTCGCTGAATCCGAATCCGATGTCAGATGTTCAAGAGCATGATATTTTTTTTAAAGTTTTAAACATTATCTAACAGTTATAGCGGGTCGCTGATTTCGAATCTGATGTCAGAATTTTAAAATTTAAAATGGCAGATAGGGTTGACACCTAATTTTTTTAGTTTTTACTCTTAAAGCAACATATTATTAGGTGGCAACCCTACAGGGTTAAACATTTCACAATTTTGAAATTCTAACAACGGATTCGGATTCAGCGGCCCATTTTTACCTAGTGTTCGCCCCAGCCCCGAATTCGTAAAAATAAAAAAAATTAGGTGGCAACCCTATCAGCCATCTTTAATTTTAAAATTCCGAAATCAGATTCGAAATCAGCGATCCCCTAAAACTGTAGGATAATGGTAAAAAATCGTAAAAAACATATTAGCCGCGTTTTATTCGTTCTGGTTTAACCCAATGAACGAATAGATCGCATTAGTTAAACTTTTTTAAGTTTTTCTCTTGTCCGCTTAGGACATTGGAGCTTAGAGCCTTGACCGCTTGGGACACTGGAGCTTGGGGCAATAAAATTACGACTCTTTTGCATCCATTTTTATTTATTTATTGCAAAGAAATAAGCACAGCTGTTTCCTTCGACAGCAAAGGGTGACTATAAATCAATTAAAACAAACATAAACAATGACATCTATAGAAGTAGCGGAACGAAAAAAAGTTTAACAAGATGATCCAGCTACTGAGCTGGTTCATCTTTTTGTTAGTGTTCTGCATGTAACTTAGAACATTTTTGGTTAAACCAGTACGAATAAAACACGGCTATTATTAGGTGGCAACCCTACAGGGTTACAAATTTCACTATTTTGAAATTCTAACAACAGATTCAGATTCAGCGGCCCATTTGTACCTAGTGTTCGCCTAAGCACCGAATTCGTAAAAATAAAATTTCTATTTGCCAATGGTAGAAATAATTACTTCGTCAAGGTTCTGTTGTGTTAGGTGTGATTGATGCATTTTTCGCTGTTAGTAATTGTTCTGTTAAAGCAAACGGCGAACATGGTTTGATTTGAAGCTGACGAGTGCTCTGCAGTGTTCGTTTGTTATCATTAAATGACTTGGATACGCTCTGCTTGACTAACAGAGTTCTGTCAAGCTCTTTGTCTCCTACACTTTACTCCAACAAGGGTTTCCTACAACAATTATTTTCATATTTTTAAAGTTAAATAGTAGCACTTTTCTTAAAAAAATGTACTTTTTAGCTACTTAAACGCCCAAATCTTTAATTTCACCAACCGTGTTTTGCACGATGTACGCTGTATCGACACCGTGCAAGAATGAACATATTTTGCCCACTGTTCCAAATGTTCATTCTCTCACTCTCTCAATGGTTTTTGACAGTTTCACGTTGAAAGCAACAACAATATCGATTGCTCGCCGATATTGGCCTTCGCAATCTTCTATATATATAAAAAAGGAGCTTATGTTTGTAAGGCCGCAATAGACTCCTAAACTACTCATCCGATTAGCATGAAAATTTGTGTATAGAAGTTCTTTGGTACGGTGCGTGTTTGTGGGCTATCAATTTTGATCCACCTTGAACACCAGAGGGCGCTGTAGTACAAATTTTTTTACAAAACTGCCTAAAACTCACAAACCGCTTATGCGATTAGAACGAAAAGTGATATACAGTGGTTTTCATATAAGTTGGGTGTTTTGCTAATATGTTTATTGACCTACCTTGAGCACCAGAGGGCGCTGTAGTACAAATTTTTTGCAAAACCACCTAAAACTCCCAAACCGCTCATGCGATTAGAATGAAAATTGGTATATAGTAGCTCTCAGGTACGATGAGTTTTTTGACAGTATCTTATTTGAGCCACCTTGGACACCAGATGGTGCTGTAGTACAAATTTTTTACAAAATCGCATAGTTTTAGTGGTTTTCTTAGGTTACATATGCAAATATTCACAAAATATAAAATACTTCTTAAATTAAGTAAAACTAAAATAATTTCCGTTATTTTGACATCAAAAACAGGAACATATCTTGAAAACTATGAAAAATTTTACTACAACGATATATTTAATGGAGCTTCGGTTCCTGGTAGGGTCACCCATGTCATACAGGCTGTTGAAGAGCAATGAACAAAGAGCTATCCGACCTACTCCCTAATCCAGGGTGTTATGCGTTTCCGTGCCCATTGGATAGTTTGCAGGCAGGGAGTATAAAACGGCCTGTATTTTTACGGAGCCTCTCTGATACCTGGCCGCCTCAGGGAGTAACTGTGGCCTTACCGCGGCATTGGGGTTAGGGCGCGGTGGACATCTTTTCCCCACTATTTACTGACCACTATAATGGCAGACCCTGAACCGAGTCTCGGGCTGGATCGGGGCTCCACGCGAAGGCTGCATTGCTTTTGAATGCGGTTCCGATTCCGCTCGAGGATGGGTATCAGGGCCTGTCATTTTAACTCTCTTCGCCTAACGAGGAGGGAGTGGTCGAAAAAACCAGATGAACACACCACACAAAGCAAAAACACAAGACGGGCAGTCTCAAAATGCCAACGAGATGCAGCCTCCAGCTGCATCAGACACGCGGTCTTTAAACGCTCAATTGGGCAAACGCCCTACAGACATGCGGTCTTTAAACGCTCCGACACAAAAACCTGCGACGGAAACTGCTGCTCTGGCCACCAAGCCGGGCTCCAGTGGAAGTAGCAAGTCTGCCTCGGCTAAAAGTGCGCCACCCACGAAGAGGACAGACAAAGCTGCACGGAAAGCAGCGCTAAGAGTACGGGACCGCGTTTTGCGCATACCGGAAAACCAGCGTACCGTGGAGCAGAAATCTTCCTTGAAGTGGGCGGTAGGCATCATAGGAGAAGTCAAGGCTCCCCCAAAACCAACGCCTGCAAAGCGACAGAGATCTCTTGAGGAGGTCTCTCAGCCGATGGCTAAAAAAGTTTGTGGTAACAAAATCACTCCAAAGCTTTTCAGCGATGTCTTAGCTGGGCATATAACCATTGCGGTCATCGACAAAAGCGATCCGGACGGCAGCATTTCGCCTGAAAGATGGAGGAAGGTAGTAGTCAAAATGGCTACTATCTTCATTCCAATTATGCAGGAATTTCCGGGCAAAGGCCCTTCTTGTCGCGACAGTGGATGGCATCAGGGCCACGTGAAGCTGATCGCTTGCGCCGACCAGAGGTCAGTCGACCTCTACAAAATCGCGATCTCCAGGATAGGGGAGGTATGGCCGGGCGCTAAACTCGAGGTTGTTGGAAGGGATCAGATCCCTAACCGACCAAGAGCGCGTTCCCGGATCCCTGCCGAACCTTCTGACCCTCAAACAATCCTGGAGCTAATTCGGTTGGGAAACCATGATCTGCCTACAGGTAACTGGAAGGTGACAAAGGTGGAAGAGCCAAAAGGGGACTTCAGATCGGCAACATTTGTCATCAATCAGGAGTCCCTGGCTATCTTGTCATCCAAAAGTTACGTGGTAGACTATGGTTTCACCTCCATAGAAACGAGGGTCTTCAAAAAAGATGAGGCGTTATTGGAGGAAGAGCAGGCTTCCAGTTCAATTAAGAACGCCTCATCTCCTCAATCCTGCACTTCTGCACCAGATGAGGCTAGCTCTGATACAGAGCTAGCACAATCTCTCCGGTTATCCTCATTAGAGGACGACCTCCTCAGATCGGACGATGAGTCCGACATTACTGTCGTGGAGGTTAGTCCCACTACTAGCAGCGCTAATGCTGAGAGTAGTACAGATTAACCTCCACCACTCAAAGGCTGCGTCCGCCAGTCTAACTCTCCGTCTTACCAAGGGCGGAGAAGATATTGTCCTGATCCAGGAGCCGTGGGTAGTCTGCGGCCTGGTATGCGGACTCAGGACCCCTTCATACACGCTGATTTACACCAAAGCGCAAGGTAAACCGAGGGCGTGTATTCTAATTAAAAATAATCTGAGTGTTTTTACTCTCTCTAATTTCAGCAACAAGGACACTGTAGCCATAAGTGTCGAGACGGGCCATAACAGCTTGTGGCTCGTATCGGCATACTTGGCACACGACCACGAAGTCCTCCCAGAAGACGTCATAAAAGACCTGGTCTCCAAAGCGGCAGCTGAGAACAAGGACCTGATCATCGGGTGCGATGCTAACGCCCACCATGAGATCTGGGGAAGCTCAGGTACCAATAAACGGGGTGAGTCTCTTTTTGATTACATCCTCACTACTAACCTTATCATAAGTAACGTGGGTTGTGAACCTACATTTATTATTAGCAATAGGCAGGAAGTTTTAGATATTACTCTTGCCTCCGACAATATATCTAATAGAATAAAGAATTGGAGAGTTTCAAAAGAACACTCCTTCTCTGACCATAGATATATTCTTTTTGACATAGATGACTTTGCCCCGAGATCACGTAGTTATCGTAATCTCAAGCAAGTCAACTGGGATCTCTATACAGAAACACTAATGACAGAACTTCCTAACGGACCATCTTGTCTCCCCACTAGCAAAAACTCCTTAGACGACTTAGTAGACAAACTCACTGCGTCTATGAATAAAGCTCTTGACATTGCGTGCCCGCTCAAAACACCAAAAGGAAGGAAAAAGCCACCTTGGTGGGGCACTAAACTAGAAGAGCTCCGAATGAAGAGCAGAAAACTCTTCAATAAGGCAAAAGCCACTAGATCCACAGATGCGTGGACAATTTACAAAAGGGCTCTAAACGAGTATAAAAAAGAATTACGCAAAGCTCAACGACAATCCTGGAGAAATTTCTGTGAAGAAATATCACAAACCTCCGAGGCGTCGAGACTTAGGAAAATTCTAGCATCTAGTCCACCTAACCCGAGCTTCATGAAAAAAGAAGACGGAACCTGGACCACCAACAGTGAAGAATCTCTTAATATCTTGGTAGAAACTCACTTCCCGGGCTGTTCAAAGATAGGAAATGCTCCAACACAAGAGGTGCATTTTCCATCCATTGACAACTCTCTACAAATAATTACACAATCGAAGCTAAAATGGGCCATAGAAAGCTTCAAACCGTTTAAGTCTCCAGGACTTGACGGCATAGCCCCAATTGAAATTCAAAAAACGTACGACATCATAAGCCAGTGGCTTATGATAATCTATCAAAGCTGTCTTAACCTAAACCACATCCCAAAACAATGGCGACATGTGAAGGTAGTCTTTATACCTAAGGCAGGAAGAAGCTCGCACGTAAACCCAAAAGACCTTCGACCAATTAGTCTCTCATCTTTTCTTCTTAAAACTCTCGAGAGACTAATAGACATCTACTTGAGACAAAAAATAGAAGCAAATCCTATCTCACCAGCACAACACGCCTACACCAAAGGCAAATCTGTGGAAACGGCTCTCCACTCCATAGTATCTATCATTGAAAAGTCCCTTCATCAGAAGGAATATACAATGATAGCCTTCATTGACATAGAGGGTGCCTTTAACAACGTCAAGGCGGAGGCTATCACAAATGCGCTGACGGAGCTTGGGGTGGATTCTGCGCTGATAGCACTTATAAATCAAATGCTAGTAGGCAGGATTATAAGCGCGAGTCTCGGAGCAGCATCCACGCTAAGATCTGTACCAAGGGGAACACCTCAGGGAGGAGTTCTCTCGCCTCTACTCTGGAACCTAGCGGTGAATGAACTACTGGGTAAACTAGAACAAGAGGGGTGCAGGGTGATAGCCTACGCCGACGATGTTGCTATCGTCACCTCAGGTAAATATGTGTCCACCCTCAGAGATATTATGCAAAATTGTCTTAACACTCTCGTAAACTGGGTTACCGGCTGTGGACTTAGCGTTAACCCCGATAAAACCGAGTTAGTGATCTTTACCAGACAACACAACTTGCCCACTATTAGTCCTCCAAAACTGGGAAATACAAGACTAAACTTCTCAGAACAAGCAAAATACCTGGGTCTCATGTTAGATAGGAAACTAAATTGGAAACCCAACCTGCTCGAGAGAGCCAAAAAAGCCAATATAGCCCTATACACATGTAAAAAAGCAGTGGGTAGCAAATGGGGATTACAACCTAGGGTAACTCACTGGCTTTATACAGCTGTTATTAGGCCAATATTGTTATACGGTGCTATAGTCTGGTGGCCAGCACTAAGCAAACAAACACACCTCAATATACTTCGCAAAGTTCAACGGTCAGCAGAGCTGTGCATCAGTGGAGCGCTGAGAACCACTCCTACTGACGCACTCGATACCTTGCTCCATCTAACTCCACTAGATATCCTAACAAAACGGATAGCTGCAAACACAGCAATCCGTTTAGAAGCCACTTCACAATGGAAAGAGGGCACAACAGGACACTCTGACACCAGGAAACTCACTCCTCAAATACCCAAGAATATAGACTACATCACTCAAAAACTTTTATTCCACAAAAAGTTTGATGTATCAATCCCCTCCAGATACGAATGGGATATTGGAAGCCCTCCACCAAACAATGCCACTAGAATCTACACTGATGGATCAAAACTAGATGGCAAAGTAGGGGGAGGAGTCTACTCTGAATCCCTAAACATTAACCATGCCTTTAGGCTCCCCGACCATTGCAGTGTCTTCCAAGCGGAGGTCACTGCCATACATGAAGCCGTTACTTGGCTACAGATGAACGAAATATTAGCAAAAGATATTTGTATTCTATCTGATAGTCAAGCCGCTTTGAAAGCCCTGGAATCTGTTGAAATAACATCAAAAACAGTCCTAGGCTGCCGCAGATCTCTAAATGAGATGGCAGAGCAGCTCAATATATTCCTATGCTGGATCCCCGGACATAGAGATTTCCAAGGAAACTGCAAAGCAGACGAACTCGCTAGAAACGGTACCATCAAACCCTTATCGACAGATAAGGAACAAATTGGAATACCTCTCGCAACATGTAAGCTACTAATAAATGAACTATCCCTTGAAAACACCAACATCAGGTGGTCAACGGGTAGTACATGCAGCATATCGCGTCAAGTGTGGCCAACACTAAACTTAAGACGCTCAAAAGAACTAATATCCCTTAGAAGGGACCAAATAAGTATTACAATAGGCGTCCTAACAGGACACTGCCTGATTGGAAACCACGCCCAAAGACTGAATACTCCCCATAACGACTTCTGCAGAAGCTGCAGAGATGAAGAGGAAGTTGAATCCACAACACACCTTCTCTGCACATGCCCAGCGCTGGCCAGAAAGCGCCATCTCTTCCTAGGTAACTGGTTCTACAGTGACCTGGACGAACTCTCAAAAACTTCGGTCTACCGAATACAAAGCTTCATAAACAGCTCCAACTGGTTCAAATAGGGTGGAAATAATTAACCCCTGGTATCACAACGGGCCAAACTGGCCTAAGTGTGTCTCATAGGAGACAGCCACGTCAACCTAACCTAACCTAACCTATATTTAATGCAACATCATTGCTCAAAAATGAGAAAAAAACCATCAGAAATTTAATTTTGTGAATTTCGATTCATATATCTCCGCTGCTTTATTATACATTTTGTTTAATTTTTTTTTGTCTTAAAGCTTCATCAAAGTACTATGAAAACCTTATTGCAAAAATACCGTTAGTTGAGTATATATATTTTAAATATTTTTTTCAAAAAAGGTCTGAAATTTTGGAGTTTTCCTCAAAAAAAGGCTCAAAATTTGTTTTTGTTGTAAAAATAATTTAAATTCAAATTCGCAAATTTTCAACTTTATTTAAAAGTTATAACATTTATAAGCAAAAATTATTTCAATTTTACACAAAAATTAAAAACCATTTTTGTGATTCAAAAAGCATGGCCAACCCCTTGATTTTTTCGAACAAAATTTTTTTCCTATTTTGTGTTTTCATATTTTTGAAAAAATAAACAAATTAAAAAATTAATCTTTTAGAAAAAATTATCTAAGTATCTATTACCAAGCAAAAGTTATAGCCAATAATCTTTATCCAAAATATAAATACAAAAAGCAAAATGCTGTCTGTGTGATGGCTGGAAACTTCAAAATTACTGAGCCGATAGAGCTGAAATTTTGGCAGTACATTTTTTCCAAGTACGAGATGGTTTTAATATCTGTCACACCCCCTTTTACCGCCCACAAATCAATAAAAATGCTATATTTCCTTCGGTTTTCGTCGATTTGACTACATTTTGGTAATTTAGTTTGCATGCTCACTGTCGGCAACTGTACTAAAACTGGGCAATGTCCATCTACTAGAAAATTGGGATGGGCATTATTATATAAGGGGGTGTGGCTCGGTCCATACAATTAAAATTTATATTATCGAATAGCTTTGAAAGTAAAAGTAGCAGTATATACAAACAAACTCAAAATGGAGTAACTATTTGGTAATGTCCTGCTACTGGGAAACTGTAACGGGCAGTGAAAAATTACAGTGGTGTCAAACTATGGGTCTAAGAAAAGCTTTGAATATACTTATTATGTTCCAATATAGTTGCAGGGTGCAGCAACGCGCGCCGGAAAAAAGCTAGTAAATAAATAAAAATTGATGCAAAAGAGTCATAAGTTTATTGCCCCAAGTGGTCAATGCCCCAAGCTCCAATGCCCCAAGCGGTCAGGAGCAAAACTTAAAAAAGTTTAACTAATGCGATCTATTCGTTCATCAGGTTAAAGCAGAACGAATCAAACGTGGCTAGTATCTCAAGCGCAATTTATTTAAATGGTAAATTTCGCGTATTTTTGGATCAGAAGGCATTACATTTTTCAGTCCGTTTGTAACGCCCATAAAGAGGTGTGGTTTTTCTCTTATCAGCATCATGACCTGAGTTAGCATATTCTTGGTCAGCACTATGAGCTGGGTCTATTTTGCGACCTTAGTCTATTCAATATATAAGGTTATTTTTAAAATAGGAAGATAAAGTTCAAAAATATGCCAAATTGGATAAAAACCACGCCTACTTTTCATATAAAGTAACGTCATCAATTGATTAAATCTCTTGAAATTCCACAAAAATTAATTCCACAACTATGAAATTTTGCAAATAAGCCTTTGCTTGGGACAATTGACTTTTGGTCAATTTTCATCCACTTATTGTGGCGCACTGTGAAGTCATAGAAATCCTTCAATAAAAATTTTCCTCAGCTGGTAATGCTATAACCTCGATATTTCATCTCAGTAATCAACAGGTTTTGAAGAATTTTAATGCAATTTCAAAAATCAAGGTGCACTGTGCAAAACTAATTGACTTCTGTAAAGAGATTCAATCCATAAATTAATTCAAAGATTTTAGAAATATTTATTAATGCACGTAGGTAGATACAGTTGTGATTGAATAAAATAGTTTTTTTTGTGGATCGCTTTTATTTTTACCGCGAAAATAAATTGAATTTGCATTTCGCATAGAAGCTGTTACAGCAGCAGGTGGTTTTTATACACAACACACATACATAACTATGCATAGCAATTACACACAAACATATATAATAACATTTAAGTCTTTACAAACTTACATGTAGCATATATTTTTTTATATTCTCACTGTTCATTGCACAATCACGCGTATAAATAAAGCGGAAATACTTTTGCATACAAGCCGGATGTGGCTGCTCGAAAAATATTTTCATTGTTGCTTGTTACGCTTGGTATTGTTTTATGTTGTTGCTATCGACTTTATGATTATTTCAACATGCAGCACGTAACTCTTGTTTGCTGTTGGTGTATCCGTGTATCCGGATGATATTTGCATGGTTCGTAAATATTTGCCCAAAATAACAACTTTTAACATTTTGAATATATAATCGCCAGCATTCAGCGATTCGATTCTAAAATTTGTTGTTTTTATATGGGTCACTGCAAATGGAATTTGCTTAAATAAATTAAAAAAAAATCTAATTTGCATGCATGTGCTTCGTATAAAGTTAAAAACTTATATATGTATGTATCCTTCCATAAGTCAGTGCGTCCATGAGCTTATATCACGCTTGCGGAAAAACGCAAATAGCTAAAGGGGGAAAAATAAATATTTGCATCAAAAACACTAGAGTTAGCATTTTTATGTTCTTGCAAACGCAGCAGATCGGTCACGTTTCCCATTAATATAGAATACATAAAAAATATGCGCTTCAATGGATTAATTTTTTTCATCCTCCCGGCTATATTTTGTGGTTGAATTGCGGTAGAAATCAAATGACTAGTAAAAAATGTGCTTGAAGAGCTAGTAACATATATAAACATTTTTCCTGGTTATGAGCCTTTGCAGATCCCTTTCTTTTACTATATAAAGTAAGAGCTAAGGAAATGTTTCAATTTATCATATAAATTGGATAATAAATTAAGACATCTTTCCCCCTACTGACATGGGGAATTACTCACGTATTTCAATGCTCATTAAATAGAGAATGCATCAATGTTATTATTGGAAATCAAAAAACATTGGACATAGCTTTTTTTTATATTTATGGAAACTTGTCTTGAAATCAAGTTTCTTTAAATGAAAACTGATCGGCTGATCTTGAAATTTTGCATAATTTTGGTAATTTTTTTTTAAGTTCACAAAAACTCTGGTGGAAACTTTTTAGGAGAGACATAGAGACTACTTTTTAGAAAATTTTCGTATATAGTATAGACTACTTTTTGTTACGTCATAGAACTTGTACCACAGCTTATTATCTATGGAATCTCGTTGCATATCAGGCATTTGTCCTCCGCATCTTCTCCGTCGTCGACTTCATTAGCCTGTCATAAGTAGTTAGTACCAACATTTGACACTGAAGTATAGTTTAATTCTTGAAGTATCTGCCGCATTGCTTTTTCAGGGTTCTTCTTCTGTACTTTAGTCTTCTTTTCCTGGCCTTTACCTTCATGGAGTCACCTGACTCTCATTTTCCACAACTGTACTAACGAGAAAAAAAATTTAACTAAAATAACCTATAAAATGGCGTCCGTGTCGTAGTTGGTTAAAGGGCGTGGCCGCTATGTCAACGAACCTGGAGACCCAGGCTCGAACCCCAGCAGCGACAGAAAATTATTTGAATTAAAATAATTTTTCTGTACGGCCGCCACCTCTCTGCAGACAATGGCAAACCTCAGAGAGTATTCAAAATGCCATGTAAAGCTTCTTGAGAATAAGAACATTCCGTTCATCGCCGTTCGGAGTCGGCGTTAAACCTGTAGGTCTATTTCTCGGTCAATTGTGTACAAACTTAGGCCCCTATTAGGTACGACAACTCAACTTAAGTTGACGTGACTTAAGACACCTCAACTCAACTTTTTTGCCATATTACGTATAACATACATTTTCAGTTGAGCTGTGGTGTAAAATTGCTTTTTCTATTGGAGCATGATTACACCGAAATTTTGACACTTTCATTGAAATGAATCAGCTGTTCGCATTAATTTCAATTTTTGTGTATATATATTTTGTTCACAATAAATCAAGCAAGGAAGTAGAATGGTAATACATTTGACTGTAATGCCAGCAGTCCGAGTTCAATGCTCGCATGTGACAAAGAATAAAACTTTCTCGCTTTGCTTTTATGTATGTATTTCCTTCGTTTTTTAACACAGCGCTCCTTGGACTAACACATAAAATAGATTTTTTAACTGTTTGCTGAAGCGTTTTTAAACAATTTTTTAACCTGCACTTAAGAAGCGCTTCTGCCATAGCGTTTCACACATTTGGAGCGCTTTTTAAGTAAACCAAATTCATATTAAAATTTACATTGGATGTCCTAGGATGGAAGCGCTTCTTAAGTGCAGCTAAAAAATCGTTTAAAAAGCGCTTCAACAAATAGTTAAAAAAGCTCTTTTATGTGTTAGTCCAAGGAGCGTTGTGTTAAAAAAAAAAAGAAATACATAAAAACAAGCGAAAAAATTTTGTTCTTTTGGCATTATAGTCAAATGTCTAACCGCTTTGCTATTTCCTTGCTTGACTACTCGTGAACAAAATGTGTATAAAACTAGTAAGAAATGATCTTCGACTGGGCCGAAGTTAAAATACCCCCACGGCCGAACCAAAGTATATTCAAAGTCTTAAGCAATCAATAAAATGTTTATCTGTAAAAACGTTTTCGTTATATTTTTAACAGAAAATATTCGCTTTTGTTTTTTGATAAAATGGCTTTGTATGGGAGGAGGGCGTGGTTTTCATCCAATTTGGTTGAATTCCATACACATGGTACACGTTATATATGAAAGTTCATATGCAAAATTTCACGTCCATACATTAATTTTTGTGGATTTTAGAGAAATTTTACCTTTTTGATAAAGTCACTTTGTATGGGAGGTAGGCGTGGTTTTCATCCGATTTGATTTAATTTCATACTTAGAGTGTATTTTAAACATCAAAACTCATATGCAAAATTTCAAGTCCATATATTCATTTTTCTTGAATTCGAAGAGATTTTACCGTTTTGATAAAGTCGCTTTGTATGGGAGGTAGGCGTGGTTTTCATCCGATTTGGCTCATTTACGAACTTGACCTTCATTTTTTAGATAAAAGCTTAAATATAGAATTTCGTGATGATAGCTTTAAAATTACGGCTGGAATCGTGATCACAGACAGACGGACAGACGGACAGACGGACAGACGGACAGTCAGACGGACATGGCTAAATCAACTCGGGTGGTGATGCTGATCAAGAATATATATACTTTTCTATACCTACCACGCCTCCTTATGGGCGTTACAAACGGAGTGACAAAATTAATATACCCCCATTTACGTTTTTTAAACGTGGGGGTATAAATATGAACCCCACAACTCTGAACTCTGAAAAGCGCATTCTCAAAATAAGCTCATAAAATGCGCTTTTTCTAGGAGCGCTTTTTATTTCCCGCTGGGTAATAATATAATATATACATGATATGGATAATAATATATGCATATACATATTATATGTATTTTTACTTTATTTTAATTGCGTATTTTTATCCATTTTCACTCAACTAACAAAAAACAATAAACAAATAAAAAGTTCGTATGAAAAAGACGCTATACAACTAGCTCAAAGAAGATGTAAGTTTTTGATAGTCATTACACTCGGCACAAAGTTGCATTGTTAAACATAATACCACAAAAAATACATATACATCTCTGATATACATACTTATCAGACGACAGACACGTATGTACCTCAAATGTGCAATAGACAATACAAATTTACAAATTACACACACAACTTAAGTTGAGTTGTCGTACCTAATAGGGGCCTTAATAACACGCCCAACACAATTGATCATAAGAAGCTAGGTCAAAGTCATTTCTTCCTTGATGGCTTTCGTTAGTTTCTCGAATATTCAAGCGCAATACTCTTTAGTAATTGTAACAGACCTTACTTTAGAGTTTTTCTATGAAATTCCCTCACAACAGAAAAAAAAAAACAAAACTGGAACTAACAACTTTTCTGCCGATTCTGACATATTCAATATCTTTGGTGGTGCTGCATTCTTTTTTGTGACATTGCATCGACTTCTGCTTTGACGCAAGCTCAGGAAGTGATCAGCCTGTCTCTTATCTTCAGCTATAATTTGCCCCACTATCGGTGCAGTTAATCACCACACAACTCTAAAAGGTACAAATATCGTTGATTTCTTAATCTTATTTCTATTTTTTTAAGCAGCATGAGTAGAAATCCATCTTGCACTGACCTTTGTCGTGCCAAGATGATAGTGTAAAATCTGTCTAGAACTTAACACGTTAATCGCCATGTCAGTCATATGTGTCTGACGCTTAGAAGTTCTACATGAGCCATGTCAGACATATATGGCTGACATTATTATCTAATAAAGTTACCATGGCTCAAGTGAAAATTTTTCTGATATTATCATGGCGATTAACGTGTTAAAAACCTAAGGTGATATTTTTAAAACTGAAGTTAAAGTGGTTTTTTGTTGTGACATTAAAGCCAACAAAGTTTTTTCCTAAAATCTCTAACTAACATAGACTATTTTAAGCTTGGTTATTTAGCTTTTTATTTAATAAGTTGAAGAATTACTTCAAATCCTAAGCACATTTACAGCCTCACATAATTTTGTTTATTAATAATTTGCTCTGCATTTTTTAAATTAAAAAAAGAAAACTAATTTACTCTCGCCAAAAATGTTGTTCATTACATTTTTATCATATTCAAAATTGCTTCCAGCACAATTTAAAATGAAACAAAAAAAAAAACAAACAAAATAATGTGCTTATTATAAGTCCTTTATAAATCTCTAAAGGGATTTTGCCGCATTAAGAACTAAATTAAGGGCAAGAATCCTTCGCTTTCTTCTCTTCGACATTCTTTTGCGATTTTTAACGAATTCCACGTTAAGGTTGTGGTTCAGAAACAGCAACAACAGAAACCAAACAGCACCCACATGAATAATATATACAATGAAGTTGAACTGCGAGAAATGTCAAGGATACACAACCAACGAGCCTTCAAACATACACACACATACACAATCCTGCGAAAGTAAATTCAAATGTGTGTTTATACGTGTGTTTTTTATGTGCAAAGACAATTCAAAGAAAAGTGAGAAAATGAAGAATATTATCGATATAATTTCCAGTAAATTATACATAAGAATAAACACTCAGTGAGTGAGCCGATGATGAACATGAGCTTGTATCAACATAAGTATGTAAGCTCATGAGTATGAGATCAACGCTTATATCTGTATGTTTATGTTATCTTCGACAAACAGACCGACACACTAACCGACATCCTAAGCTTATAGTTATAGTTGCCTAGAAAGCGGGAATATAAAAAAACATATACATACACGCATGCAAGCCAGGTCAAAAGTTGAAGTCAGAATACAATATCCAATAAGATGGTAACAACTTATTCCCAGGGGATAATTCGATCCTTTAAAAAAATAAGATAAAAATATTGAGGAAATAACGTTGAAACAAAACCGCTTTCCGTATGGTTGAGTCTGACAAGAGGTTGTGGCAGCAACTTGTTGTGTTGTTGCAAAACTTTAAATACATACACACATTTGGCAACAAGAACCATGTATGTCGTGTACAGATTATTTTAGTGCATGTTTTCGGCATAATCTTGACAAGCGTATCCGTTGATTAAGGATGCTTGTAGTTTAAACTGACGCATAATACGTATATTAAGTTATCAAGTTTGGCGCCAGTGCTGCATGATAGGCAGTAAAGTGCTTAAAATTACGGGTTAGGTGTTTAGATTATAGGTATTAAGTTGAAGAGATGAAAATTGGGTTAATTAAATGAAGCTTGATAATAATGTTGGTTATCATATAAATATGTACGCTGTGTATGTCGCAGTATTTTAAGCGAGTTACTTTCTTATTGCCTGGTTTTTTGATTTTTATGAGTTTTTCATTTTTCATTACTTCTTTCTACACATTTTAAATTTTTGAAAACTAAATAGATTTGAAATTTTTAATTTATTAATATTTTTTGTTAATTTTTATTTTGACGTGACGAAGTTACGTTATACTCCTCTAGTTTCCAAAAAAGTTAAAAAATGAATTTTTTAAAAATTCATCTGCGTTTCATTGAATTGTTACTCGCTGGGTATAAGAGCTATGGTATGACCGTAAAGGTTAATTCTTTGGCTATATTAAAAAAACAAAAAAAAAAATTTAATACGGCATAGGGACGTAGTGGGAGCTGCGTAAGCAACGCAACTGAAAATTTGTTACATGGAATTATTACTCGCTGGGTATTAGCGCTAGGATTAAAAATACGATACGCCAATAAAGGCCTATTGGAAGCCCTCACAACAAAATTAGACAAAAAATTTCTGACATCATAAGGACGCTGAGAGAGCCGCTCAAAGATCGATAACGCAACATTCATGCAGCGGCGTTGCATTGAATTTTTACTCAATGAGTATATAACCTACGATAAAAGTGTAAAAAGGAAAATAAAGTTTTTATACATGGCTTTACGACAAAAATAAAAAAAAAATTCCGGCGTCGTCAGGTCGTGAATATAGCAGCTTATGTAACAGAAACGTAATATCGTTTCATGGAATTATTACTCACTCAGGAGGAGTGCTACAGTAAATTTTATTTAACGACAGCAGGGATGTGTTATTACGCTTCACAACTAAATTACAAAAAAAATTTTGTTGTCATGATTTCAGGGATGCAATCACATAATGCATTAAAAATGCTACAGCCATGAAAAAACGTTGCATGGATTTTTAACTCTGTGACTACTGGTGCAACGGTAAATTTTAAGGAACGAAAACAAAGGTGAGGTCTTCGGGCATATGACAAAAATAAAAAAAAAATTTTAGGGTGTGTCAAAAACCCCCAGGGAACCGCCTAATGTGACGCATATGCATCACTTTTGCTGGATTAATTGAAATTAGAGCTCAACCAATGGGGAAGCAAAAAAAAAAAGCTAAACGAAAAGCACCAACTCCAAATCCAACAACATCTCCAACACCAATACCAACACCAACACCAACACCAACACAAACACCAACACCAACACCAACACCAACACCAACACCAACACCAACACCAACACCAACACCAACACCAACACAAACACCAACACCAACACCAACACCAACACCAACACCAACACCAACACCAACACCAACACCAACACCAACACCAACACCAACGTCAACACCAACACCAACACCAACACCAACACCAACACCAACACCAACATCAACACCAACAGCAACACCAACACCAACACCAACACCAACACCAACACCAACACCAACACTGACACCAACACCAACACCAACATCAACATCAACATCAACATCAACATAACCATTAACATCAACATCAACATCAACATCAACATCAACATAACCATTAACATCAACGTACATCAACATCAACATAACCATTAACATCAACGTCAACATCAACATCAACATCAACATCAACATCAACATCAACATCAACATCAACATCAACATCAACATCAACATCAACATCAACATCAACATCAACATCAACATCAACATCAACATCAACATCAACATCAACATCAACATCAACATCAACATCAACATCAACATCAACATCAACATCAACATCAACATCAACATCAACATCAACATCAACATCAACATCAACATCAACATCAACATCAACATCAACATCAACATCAACATCAACATCAACATCAACATCAACATCAACATCAACATCAACATCAACATCAACATCAACATCAACATCAACATCAACATCAACATCAACATCAACATCAACATCAACATCAACATCAACATCAACATCAACATCAACATCAACATCAACATCAACATCAACATCAACATCAACATCAACATCAACATCAACATCAACATCAACATCAACATCAACATCAACATCAACATCAACATCAACATCAACATCAACATCAACATCAACATCAACATCAACATCAACATCAACATCAACATCAACATCAACATCAACATCAACATCAACATCAACATCAACATCAACATCAACATCAACATCAACATCAACATCAACATCAACATCAACATCAACATCAACATCAACATCAACATCAACATCAACATCAACATCAACATCAACATCAACATCAACATCAACATCAACATCAACATCAACATCAACATCAACATCAACATCAATATCAATATCAATATCAACATCAACATCAACATCAACATCAACATCAACATCAACATCAACATCAACATCAACATCAACATCAACATCAACATCAACATCAATATCAACATCGACATCAACATCAACATCAATATCAACATCAACATCAACATCAACATTAACATCAACATCAACATCAACATCAACATCAACATCAACATCAACACCAACACCAACATCAACACCAACATCAACATCAACATCAACATCAACATCAACATCAACCTCAACATCAACATCAACATCAACATCAACATCAACATCAACATCAACATCAACATCAACATCAACATCAACATCAACATCAACATCAACATCAACATCAACATCAACATCAACATCAACATCAACATCAACATCAACATCAACATCAACATCAACATCAACATCAACATCAACATCAACATCAACATCAACATCAACATCAACATCAACATCAACATCAACATCAACATCAACATCAACATCAACATCAACATCAACATCAACATCAACATCAACATCAACATCAACATCAACATCAACATCAACATCAACATCAACATCAACATCAACATCAACATCAACATCAACATCAACATCAACATCAACATCAACATCAACATCTACATCAACATCAACATCAACATCAACATCAACATCAATATCAACATCAACATCAACATCAACATCAACATCAACATCAACATCAACATCAACATCAACATCAACATCAACATCAACATCAACATCAACATCAACATCAACATCAACATCAACATCAACATCAACATCAACATCAACATCAATATCAATATCAATATCAACATCAACATCAACATCAACATCAACATCAACATCAACATCAACATCAACATCAACATCAACATCAACATCAACATCAACATCAATATCAACATCGACATCAACATCAACATCAATATCAACATCAACATCAACATCAACATTAACATCAACATCAACATCAACATCAACATCAACATCAACATCAACACCAACACCAACATCAACACCAACATCAACATCAACATCAACATCAACATCAACATCAACATCAACATCAACATCAACATCAACATCAACATCAACATCAACATCAACATCAACATCAACATCAACATCAACATCAACATCAACATCAACATCAACATCAACATCAACATCAACATCAACATCAACATCAACATCAACATCAACATCAACATCAACATCAACATCAACATCAACATCAACATCAACATCAACATCAACATCAACATCAACATCAACATCAACATCAACATCAACATCAACATCAACATCAACATCAACATCAACATCAACATCAACATCAACATCAACATCAACATCAACATCAACATCAACATCAACATCAACATCAACATCAACATCAACATCAACATCAACATCAACATCAACATCAACATCAACATCAACATCAACATCAACATCAACATCAACATCAACATCAACATCTACATCAACATCAACATCAACATCAACATCAACATCAATATCAACATCAACATCAACATCAACATCAACATCAACATCAACATCAACATCAACATCAACATCAACATCAACATCAACATCAACATCAACATCAACATCAACATCAACATCAACATCAACATCAACAACAACATCAACATCAATATCAATATCAATATCAACATCAACATCAACATCAACATCAACATCAACATCAACATCAACATCAACATCAACATCAACATCAACATCAATATCAACATCAACATCAACATCAACATCAATATCAACATCAACATCAACATCAACATTAACATCAACATCAACATCAACATCAACATCAACATCAACACCAACACCAACATCAACACCAACATCAACATCAACATCAACATCAACATCAACATCAACATCAACATCAACATCAACATCAACATCAACATCAACATCAACATCAACATCAACATCAACATCAACATCAACATCAACATCAACATCAACATCAACATCAACATCAACATCAACATCAACATCAACATCAACATCAACATCAACATCAACATCAACATCAACATCAACATCAACATTAACATCAACATCAACATCAACATCTACATCAACATCAACATCAACATTAACATCAACATCAACATCAACATCAACATCAACATCAACATCAACATCAACATCAACATCAACATCAACATCAACATCAACATCAACATCAACATCAACATCAACATCAACATCAATATCAATATCAATATCAACATCAACATCAACATCAACATCAACATAAACAACAACAACTACAACAACAACAACAACAACAACAAAAATCTAGTTAGTTACGATTTCACTGCTCACAAACAACAAAATAACACAATGAAACTGGAAAAGGACAATGACATGAATTTGGATATGGATTAGGACAAAAACTAAGACACACCTTTTTAAACTAGGAAAGGGATTCGGTATATTTGATTAAGTCAATAATTTGGTCATGGATTAGAACAAGAGTTTGGACATGAAATAGGAGTGTAAAGAAACACCGTCACGTCAAAACTTACGGGTGTGTCCGCGACACAGCCAACGCTCTTTTTTTTATTTGTTTTTTTTTAGTATTTATTTTTCATTTTTCATTTTTCATTTTTCATTTGCATTTTTCATTTTTCATATTTCATATTTCATATTTCATATTTTATATTTCATATTTCATATTTTATATTTCATATTTCATATTTTATATTTTATATTTCATATTTCATATTTCATATTTCATATTTCATATTTTATATTTCATATTTCATATTTTATATTTCATATTTCATATTTTATATTTTATATTTCATATTTCATATTTCATATTTCATATTTCATATTTCATATTTCATATTTCATATTTCATATTTCATATTTCATATTTCATATTTCATATTTCATATTTCATATTTCATATTTCATATTTCATATTTCATATTTCATATTTCATATTTCATATTTCATATTTCATATTTCATATTTCATATTTCATATTTCATATTTCATATTTCATATTTCATATTTCATATTTCATATTTCATATTTCATATTTCATATTTCATATTTCATATTTCATATTTCATATTTCATATTTCATATTTCATATTTCATATTTCATATTTCATATTTCATATTTCATATTTTATATTTCATATTTCATATTTCATATTTCATATTTCATATTTCATATTTCATATTTCATATTTCATATTTCATATTTCATATTTCATATTTCATATTTCATATTTCATATTTCATATTTCATATTTCATATTTCATATTTCATATTTCATATTTCATATTTCATATTTCATATTTCATATTTCATATTTCATATTTCATATTTCATATTTCATATTTCATATTTCATATTTCATATTTCATATTTCATATTTCATATTTCATATTTCATATTTCATATTTCATATTTCATATTTCATATTTCATATTTCATATTTCATATTTCATATTTCATATTTCATATTTCATATTTCATATTTCATATTTCATATTTTATATTTCATATTTCATATTTCATATTTCGTATTTCATATTTCATATTTCATATTGATTTTGATTTTGATTTTGATTTTGATTTTGATTTTGATTTTGATTATGACTTTGACTTTGACTTTGACTTTGATTTCGATTTTAACTTTGATTTTGACTGACTTTGATTTTGATTTTGATTTTGATTTTGATTTTGATTTTGATTTTGATTTTGATTTTAATTTTGATTTTGATTTTGATTTTAATTTTGAATTTGATTATGAGTTTGTGCTTGAGTTTGATTTTGATTTTGATTTTGATTTTGATATTGATATTGATATTGATATTGATATTGATTTTGATTTTGATTTTGATTTTGATTTTGATTTTGATTTTGATTTTGATTTTGATTTTGTATTTGATTTTGATTTTGATTTTGATTTTGATTTTGATTTTGATTTTGATTTTGATTTTGATTTTGATTTTGATTTTGATTTTGATTTTGATTTTGATTTTGATTTTGATTTTGATTTTGATTTTGATTTTGATTTTGATTTTGATTTTGATATTGATTTTGATTTTGATTTTGATTTTGATTTTGATTTTGATTTTGATTTTGATTTTGATTTTAATTTTGATTTGGATTTGGATTTGGATTTGGATTTTGATTTTGATTTTGATTTTGATTTTGATTTTGATTTTGATTTTGATTTTGATTTTGATTTTGATTTTGATTTTGATTTTGATTTTGATTTTGATTTTGATTTTGATTTTGATTTTGATTTTGATTTTGATTTTGATTTTGTTTTAGCTTTTGATTTTGATTTTGATTTTGTTTTAGCTTTTGATTTTGATTTTGATTTTGATTTTGATTTTGATTTTGATTTTGATTTTGATTTTGATTTTGATTGTGATTTTGATTTTGATTTTGATTTTGATTTTGATTTTGATTTTGATTGTGATTTTGATTTTGATTTTGATTTTGATTTTGATTTTGATTTTGATATTGATTTTGATTTTGATTTTGATTTTGATTTTGATTTTGAATTGAAATAAATTGATTTTTAATATTTATGCTTTACCATTTCTCTATGTCTCCTTTTTCATTCTGGCCACTTACCGTCGCATAGTAAATATCCATCAATTTTGACCCAATATTATGCTATAAATTATCGGCCTACTTTTCTTTATTGTTTTTTTTTTGTTTTATTTTCATAAGGATATCTTGTATGGTATTGTAGCTTTAGAAGAAGAGAAAGAAATAGAGGGAGG
Source organism: Pherbina coryleti (assembly GCA_943735915.1). NCBI lineage: Eukaryota > Metazoa > Arthropoda > Insecta > Diptera > Sciomyzidae > Pherbina > Pherbina coryleti. The sequence goes on from OX030951.1 coordinate 22,095,032, forward strand.
AATCTCATTTTTAGTATAACGCATTTATTTATTTTGTATATTTAATAAATCATCAGAAGGGCAGGCAAAACAAATGAATAAATTTTGGAAAGTGTCCAACGACGTGTTTACTTGATAAATTATTCTGTTCAACAAATATTTTTGAGGGTGTGATGTGAATAATACAATGTTGACAGCCATGTGAGCATTGATTGATACATACAAATAAAATGTTCTTGTATATGTACTTGTGCGTGTGGTAAAGGTTTCTCATTATGTTTGTGTTACAAGCTAAACAAGTCTATGTTTACTTTTCAGTTGAAGTTTGTGGCCGTTAGAGTGAAATGGGGAACGAAGAATGCATGATATGGGAAAGATTTTTTGGAAACAATAAATAGTGTATAGATTGAATGTAGGCTGAAGGTAGGTAAGGTCATAGTTGTAAAACAGCTTGGGAAACAGCTCAAAGCTAACCTTAGAAACTTAGAACTATTAGACTTTCGTGCAACATAATGAAAACATAAGAAAGATTGATGGTATATAAGGTCATAAGGCCAAGTAAATATATAGACGATACCACACTCACACAGGATGAAAAATTGCTTCACTTCAATGGTGATATATAATATCATTGGTCAATACCAAGGGTGTCATTAATTATTTCATTTATTTGATATGTGTAGGTGTTTGGGTTGATTAACCTTAAACAACAAAAACATTAGAGTTGTTTGATATAAGTATTAAAAATATACTTTTAAAAATACAGATGGTAAGTAAATATATGATCAAATATAAATATTTGGCGTTTATTGTGATTTAAATACTACATGCCTTGTATTGATTAGAATAGATTAAACCTACTTTTATAAAATTTTAAAAAATTTGTAATATTTTAGCCTTGAAAGGATTTCCGGTGTTCTACCTATTCACTTAAGTCTGACTTGTTTCGAAATGGCGTGATAAATTAGGGGAAAGAAACGATAACCAAGTGAAACATGTGTAGGATGGCGGATTCTAAGCATGGCGGGAATCCGTAGAAATATGTGATTTAGAATCTGAGGGTAGTTTACCTGAGTCTTTACCTTTATCTCAGACAGTTCAAATTATGAGGCAATCTCATTCAAAAACTTTTCTTTACCAAAAACATTGCGTTGTTGGTAGGTTTTACGCTAGCTTAATTGCTAACATTAGACTGGATCGAAAAATAGTTCACGTCCTGGTGTCTGAAATAAGTGCTGGTGTCTGAAATAAGTTTGTGAGCACAACAAATTAAATAACAAATTAAATTATTTAATTTAGGTAATATTTTGTAAAAAAGTCGACTTAAGACCCATTTTATGCATGGTCGGATGCAGAATAATGCCTCGCAAAGTCTTAAAGCTATGGCATAATTTAAGTCAACTACTATTGTGGGCCAACATTGAATGAGCCATAAAAAAAGATTTTTCTTATATCCTGCTCAGTACCCGCTGAGCTTCAGCCGCAAAAAAAGACACCCCATTGCTTTCAAAAATTATTTTCTCAAAGTCATGTGAAGCTGAAGCAGGCAATATAGGCTCATATCGGAAGAGAGAGAGAAACAGAGAAAAAATATATAAAACTCAAACATGGAAACAAAAACTTAAAATGGCAGCATTAAATGCACACTTAAAAAACAATGACAGCAAAGAGGGAATAATGAAAAAATAATCTTTGAATACGTTAAAGACATGCGTTGGCTGTGTTTAATGTTTGGTTCCATGGCAGAGTGTACAAAAAGAATTTTTTATTTTCACATTATTGGCCATTTGTAGCAAGTTGTACAACGTAAAAGTCACCCAATTGTGACCATTAAATAGCAAGTTGGCTATGTTTGTTTTGCAATTAATTGGGAGCACACACACACACACACACACCCAAATACACAGAGCTAGACACAGCAATTTTTGTCTGCTGCCACGTGCGTGTGTGTGCAATTAAAATCGTTGCAGGCCTTAAGACTGAAGAAGCAGAGCCAACACAAATACAAAAACAAAAAAAAAAAAAAAATTAAATACCAAAATTACATTTTCATTACGACGACACATGGCAGGCCCAAAAAACTCGATGGTATGCTGAAGTTTTTTACACCACTGTCTGTTTATAAAACATTTTCAATCATGCGGTTCGTCTCACCGCAGCCTTAATTGAGTTGCGTGCATTTGTGTGTAGGTGTGAGTCTAAGTGTTTGTATATGTGCGCTAACCACTTTACTTTTTGCATGGGGCTGTGAAGTGTGAGTGTGTGTGTGTGTGTGTGTGAGAGTTTGTGTGAAAGTTTGGTGTTAATTGCTGTTGACTCGCTGATGGAGTTAAATTTCGCCCAGCCGACTCAAAGGCTGGTACCCTGTTTCAATTAAGTGAAAATCATAACGCTTTAAAACTCGCTTAGCTCAAAGTGATATTTAATTTCGACAAATTGCTGTGCCATTTAGTGTTAAATTAAAAAGAAAATTTCCAAAATTTGAAAATGCTTTTAAAATGTAAAATACTGCCATCCCAAATAATCAATAATTGAATTAATTTCTTACTTATATGTTATCCATTTTCTCCTCTGGAAAGTTAAGTTTTTTTAAATATTTCATTTTGTTCTAGTGTATGGACCAGAGAACAGCTTGAGTGCATTCAAATTGTATTTTGAATGTCTCGTTAATATACGAGCTACGAATGTGCCTTCTGCATTTCAATTAATGCTCGAATACATGTGCAAATCGCTGTGGTACGAATGCCATAGAGTACAAGCGCTCACGATTACGAATGCTTACTACACACCAATGCCCGACGAAGCAAGACATTCACAACATTCACTAAAAGCAATGAATACTCATGCTTTTATGTTCATTCGCACCAAGAAAAAAAATTAAAAAAAAACGGTAAATATTAAAGCAAGAGAAAACAAACAACATAAAGCGCTGCTAGAACGATAGAACGATAGAGAAGTATCAAAACAACAAAAATTCATGCAGCAGCAAACACTCGAGTCTTAAGCGAATCATCCGAATGTCTGCATTGTCTGGATGCTGCCTTTGCCTATGTTCACACGTTAGTCAAATGATTGAATCAGTTGCTTTCCATGTTCCATGTTGTTGATTTTAAAAAAAAAAATCAACTTTATCTCAGAGCGAAAATCAACTCCAAAATCTTCTCTCGTCAGTCAAAATTTTGATTGAGCTCTAGACCTGCATCAATCAGTCAAATCGTGCATTATTTTAATTGTTTGTTGTTTAGTAGGATATTATGTCAAGAAAAGTAGTTTATTAGTAGTTTTTTGGTAACAAAGGTAGTTTTTTAAAGAGAAAAGGATGTCATCTGAAACCCTTGCGATATAAAAAAAAAAAATAAATAACTGGCCATTTCAGCCCTTGAAGGGACTTTGACCTAGCTTCTAATGATCAATTGTGTTGTGCGTGTTATTAAGTTTGTGCACAATTGACCGAGAACCGGACCTACATGCTTAACGCCGACTCCGAACGGCGATGAACGGAAAGTTCTCGTTCTCAAGAAGCTTTACATGGCATTTTGATTACTCTCTGAGGTTTGCCATTGTCTGCAGAGAGGTGGCGGCCGTACAGAAAAATTATTTTAATTCAAATAATTTTCTGTCGCTGCTGGGGTTCGAACCTGGGTTTCCAAAGTTCTTTGACATAGCGGCCACGCACTTTAACCAACTACGCTACGGACGCCACACCCTTGCGATATGAATTCACAAAATAGTAGGTAGCAGAAAAGTAACAAATGGCGTCGTCAGAGCATCAATCAAAATATCGTGTGTGAGCAGGCGTTTCAAATCAAAATTTTCAGAGAGAGTAAAAGAGAGTAAAAAATCGTAATGAACTTTAATCATTTGACTGACGTGTAAACATAGCCTTTGTATCGATTCGTTATCTTGACAAACTGAAGTTAGCACCAATCGTTGCTTACGAACTCGAGCGGTATGCATGCATTAATTTTTGAGTGCAATTGTGCCTGATGGCGAATGTTATTCGAGTGGCAAAACATTACGAATGGCCTCATGTAAATCTCTGGGATGGGCTATGCCATTATACGTGAAATACAATATCATTAAAATGTTCTCCACGTGAGTTTTTGCCGGACTTAATCCATTTGAGGTCTTTTTTCGATTATAATAATTATTTTTGTGTACAACTCGGGCACTAACTCGGCCATAACTTGACAAATGCTGGTTTTTATTTGCTAGAGTTTGAGGTTTATTCACGTAAACACGATCGTTTGCGTGGCCTCACAATAAAGTTCCCAGAGGCACCAAATGGCACGATCTCGGAAGCCAATTGACATTGCCAAATCTCGAAATAAGTCGTCCTGTAAATTTCTGTTGCAACAAAGCACTATTGGTGCTATTGTGTGGATTGTAGGCCCATCTTGTTGAAACCACAAATTGCCCAGATCCATATCTTTAAGTCCAAAAAAAGAATCGGTTAACATACGGCCATGGCGCCAGAATTGAATGTTACGGCTGCTCCTTGAACGTAAAAAAAAACAAAAAATACGGACCCATGCCACCACCAGACCATAATGCACACCAGACAGTCACTTTTTGCAGATGCAATGGCTTCTCCACAATTGCTTGGGAGTTTTTAGAGCCCCATATGCGGACCAAAAAAAAAAAAAAAATACGGACCTGTGACACCACCAGACCATAATGCACACCAGACAGTCACTTTTTGCGGATGGAATGGCTTCTCCACAATCGCTTGTGAATTTTTAGAGTCCCATATGCGGCAATTTTGTTTATACACTTATCCACCTAGCGCGGAATGGACCTCATTGCTGAAGGAAATTTGCTTTAAAAAAAAGCATTTAACAAAAATCAACAATTTAAAAATTTTAACGCATTGTTCAGTGGTAAAACATTGTAAAATGGCAAACCTTTAACTACACAATAAGCAGTTTAGATGACATAAACATTTGACAGCTGAGAAATGCTAGGGCTGCATTGACCAAAACTCGAAATAAATAACCTTTTAGTATAAAAGCTAAACAGGTCCTACGATATGTGATAACCATTTAGAGTAAAAAATATGATAAAAAATTTGTTCGATTTATGCACATCACTTAACAAATATAAACTTTTTGTACCTACTTTCAGGCTGAAACTTTTAAAAGCACTGTAATAGCAAGAAATAAAAACAGTTTGAGCGATATTACGTGTGGAATATATTAAGATTTATATATAAAGGTAGCACGTTTGCTTTTAAATATTGGGAAATATTGTCTAAATAATTAAAAAAAAAAGCTCTAAAATTGCACTGAACAACAAAATCAATTTTTTTTTCCAAAATAAAAAGCTTCCGACAATGGATTCTGGTAAAGGGGACAAAAAAAAAAAAAAAATATGCAGTGATGTGCGATTAAATAGAGCCGGTGCTATAAAAATTATTTAAATCAAAAAATCTAAGGAAACTTTGCATTTTGAATTTTTTCTTTTAATAGGTAAAAAAGAATAATTAATTTAATTTATTTCAGTACTGATTAATTAAGTTAAGTATGAAACATAAAAGAAAAAATTCAAAAATTCAATTATATGTCCTCTTTCGGCTGTGACTTGTTCTATAGAGCCAGAAATAGTTACTTGATTTTAGCCATGACTTGTGATTAGAAAATTTTAAAATTTCATGATATAATGAATAGAAATTATTGATATATAATTATTTCTACCTCAATATTTGGTGGAGTATCCATTATTTCTGATAACTGCTGAGCAACGCCTAGGAATCGAATCCACAAGTTTTTAGTATTTAGTAGCTGGAATTTTCTCCCATTAGTCCTTGATCAACCTTCAAAGATCATCTTTGTTGATTGGATATTTGTCTCTAAGAGCCACTTTAACCCTTAGCCATAAATTTTCGATAGGAGTAAGGTCTGCCAACTGTGGCGGCCAGCTTAAAACCTAGATGTTTTTTTGTCTAAACGATTCGTTTGCTCGTTTCGATGTGTGTTTCGGGTCGTTATCCTGCTGAAACACCCATCGAAGCTGCATATTTAATTCTGCGTACCGCACCATAGTTTCACTCAAAATCCTAGTGTATTTTAAAGCATCCATCTTTCCCTCGAAGCGAAATAAGGGACATGTGCTATTATATGAGAAAGACCCTCAAACCATTATACTCCCACCGCTATGTTTAATAAGTTTTTACAGTGTGTTGAGGGAGGGATTCGTTATTGGGGGGGGGGTCTTCTCATAGAAATGCTGCCTCAGTTTGAGTTAAATAAATAAATTTTGGTTTCATCTGACCAAAAAATGTTTCGCCATTTGCTCGTTGGCCAATCAGTATAATCCTTTGCGAATTGAAATCGCTTGCGGACATTAACTTTGGTCAGGAATGGTATCTTCCGAGCAGGTTTAGCCTTTAGTCCGCTTTTAATTAAAAGTTTTCGAATCGTTGAAGTGTCCACGTCCAAGGAATATTGTTTCTTAAGAGCGAAAGAGGTCACAAACGGATCTCTTTTTACGTGACGTAGGATTCGTCTTTGCAAACTGGTACTTATTTTGGGTTGTTTTCCTCTAGTGTCTTTTTTTGTGTAAACTTTAATGCGTTCTCAACCATTTTCTTTGAGCAGCCAACTAAACTGGCTATTATCCTTTAGCTTTTACATTGTTTACGCAAATTTTTTATAATTTTTCGGTTTTCAGAACTACAGTGCTTTGCTCTTCTCATTTTTAGACCTAATTGTTTGAAACACAAAAATTTATTTTAAAATCATAAAACTGAGAACTCTTTCTCACGTTCTGTAGTAAAATTTTATTGAAAAAGATCTTTTTAAATTAAAAAATTTTTAATTATATTGGTTGGCTCTATTTTAACGCACACACTTTAAATGCAACAATATCACAGTTTCACAGATAAGCGAAAAATAAAGGCGCAATTGTACTCAAAAACAACTGCACAATATTCATGGAAGAAGTGGTTTTTAAACTACGTTTGGTTCAGAGCATGCCAAGTTGCTACAAAATATTTTAATTAAGTAATATCATCAGCAAGTGCGTGGCTCTATTTCATCGCACATCACTGTACGTGTATCGGCGTTTTGAATATTTACGTATGAGTCTTATTTTAGGGGATTCAAGTTTCCCTCTTTTTGAACATTATTATAGTGAATCGGCATAGGAAATCATGTTATCCTTGCATTTTGGGTATAGGATGTGTTCTGAGAATTTATGTAAAATACTACAAGAAATATTTTTGTGCAACATTTTAACCCCCTAACTTCTCGATATATGGGTCTTTTTTGACCCTTTTGTGATAAAAGGCAAAAAAGACCCATACAACAAGGATATAATGAGTTGAAATGTTCCACAAAAAATTTCGTCATAAAATTTGATTATAAGTCTTGGAATACACTAAAGCTGAAAATTCAACTTAAATGCCCGAAGTAAGTCAAAACTAAAAATGTTTTTTGCCCCCTCTACTAGAATCCGTTGTCAGAACCTTGTTATTTTTTTTTTCTTGTTGAGCAGTGTTATTTTTGTGTATATCAAGTTATCTTAAATAAACTTTATAAATAAACGAAATAAAATTTATTCCATCAGCATTTAACAGAAGATTAAATATTTTGCTTTCAAGTAAATAACTTTTCATGAAATGTCACGGCTTATCTTAGGGATATGTGAGCAAAATCAAAAGACATTTCATTGTCGCCAGCTTCTTCCGGCTATTACTGCTGCACTAAAGACACTCAAGATATACATATTCACTCAGCCACAATGTTTGGCTATTGAAACCTTGCGTGTCATCAAATAAAAACCCAGCAGGAAATGGATCGATCCGTCTTCGAAGACGTCTTCGAGACATGTCAGTTTCTTGCAAGACGGATCGATCCATTTCCATAGCAGTCCTCGAAGACAATTTCAAACAAAAGTCAACTTCGACTTGCAAGACATTTTGCTGAAATGTCTTCAGTGACGTCGTCAATCCATGTCTTGTAGTGCGGACGCATTTAAACAAAACGATGCGCTCTTCGTGCATGAATGTTGTCTTCATGAGTGAAATTTTAACACTCAGACAGCGCAAACTATAAAGAGAGAGAGAGAGAAAACGGCACATTAATATATACAGAAACTTCACTTGATACCACTAATGCCCGCTGCCGATCAGCAACAACTTCGAACTCGTGTAAAGCACGTGAATATATTTGTTTTTTTTTAATTTCTTTTCTTATTGAGGATATTTCCTTCTTAATCGTTTTTTTTTTTAATTATTTAAAAAGACAAATTTTACAAAACCACAATTTAATTATTTAAAACGAAATATTTTATAAAACCACAATAATCGTGCAATAAACTCTAGCACGTGCTTCAGACTCACAATTTAATCGCAACTGACTCAGTCAATATTCGACGATTTTGTGCTGACAATACAATGACTTGTCTTGCAGAGCGTCAGCATTCGCTCTGAGAATGCGTACTTGGTCTTCGAGACGGTCTCGAAGACTTCGTCTTTGAGGATTCATATTCCGACTGGGAAGCTCTAGGCACACACACACACGCATGAGTTTCTTGTAATGACAGCACGTATTTGACATGATGATGAAGGCGGCATGTTCAAAACTAACAGCTGAGCTAGGCTGAACTAGGCTGGCGCATACAAAGACAGCGTTATGTGTGCTCAGTACGCGCGTGATGATCTCTCCTTTTCTCTCTCATTCACTCAAGCTACGTGGTGTGCTTTTACTGTTTTGCCTACAACAGGGGCTTAAGTTAGCAGGTTTGATGTGGGGAGCTAAGCCCTCCCATGATTTTTTAAAGATTTAACTTTAGTTTTATTTAGTTTAGTTTATTGTCTATACATTTTTTATAATTTTTTCAGACAAGCAAACAATTAAATTTAAAATTAAATAAATTAATCAGTTATAATATAGATTAAGTGCATGCATAAATTCATTTTTAGAGTAAGAAAAATGAATACATACTTTTGAATTCAGTAAATTAAACTCACTTAAACATCTTTTCATAGGTTCAAACAACAAATAATTTGTTCTACAAAAGTTAATTTTGAAATAATTAAATTTTCGTAAATTTCTATTAGGAACATTGAAATTAATTATACCAAGCAAATAGGGGCAATCAATATTTCCACAAACTATATTATATAAAAAAAAACGAGTGAATGAATTTTCCGTCTTATTTCCAACGACTTCAAATTTAATAATAAACATCGAGCGTTATATGATGGTAGTGGCGCAGCAAAGTTTACGGATTTCAAAGCAAATTTTAAAATTTTCTTTTGAATACGCTCAATTCTTATTATGTGAACCATGTTATATGGGTTCCATATAAAGGATGCATATTCAAGACGCGATCTTACAAATGCTATGAAAAGATTTTTCAAGGTGTAGGGATCAGAAAAGTTTGAACAATTTCTTATCAAGAAAGCATATACAGAATATGATCGTGAAAGTGCGCACGTTAAATGTTGAACGAAAGAAAAACTTGAGTCCGAAATTACACCTAAATCTTTGATCTCATCTACAATTTTAAGTTGAGTACTTCCAATATAATAAGTAGATGAAAAAACCTTTTCAGTTTTAGCAAAATTAATATGATAGCATTTACAAATATTAAGAAACAGGCGATATCTCAAGCAGCAATTAAAAACAAAATTTAAATCTAACTGTAGCAGATAGACATCAAAACTATTACGAATAGTTTTGAAAATGTTTAAATCATCCGCGTACAATAAAAAATTTGAAAAAGAAAAACACGAGCTAATGTCATTTATAAATAAAATGAAAAGTAAAGTACCCAGTATGCTTCCTTGTGGCACGCCTGAAATCGCTTTAAATTTGAAGGATCTAGCATTTCCCAACTTAACAAAGCACACACGATCGGCCAAATAAGATCTTATCCAACTTAAAAATTCAGAATGAAAACCGATACATTCGAGTTTTGCAATCAATAAACTATGTGATGCCTTATCGAATACCTTTGAGAAGTCGGTGTAAATGGTATCAACTTGAAAGCCATCAGCAAGTGAAGACAAACAAGAATTTGTGAAAACGGCCAAACTCGTAGTTGTTGATCGAACCTTACAAAACCATGTTGTGCTGGGGATATTAAATTTCTTAGAGTGTAATTAAGTTTAACCTTAACAATGTTTTCAAATAGTTTAGCCACATTGGACAGTTTTGATATTGGCCGATAATTTGTAACATCATTTTTACGCCCACTTTTAAAAATTGGTATTATTGAAGTAATTTTCCAACTTTTAATGAAAGTACTAAAGTGCAGCGATTTATTAAAAATCAATGATAAGGGCTTTGCAAGAGAATATACTAATTTTTTTAAGAAAAATACGGATAATCCATCAATATCTGATTTCATTGAGCGTTTTATACTCTTATTACCTTTAATAACATCTTGCTCTACCAGAGAAATCGCGCCTATATTTATAGTGTTATCCAACTCAAATTTAATTAAAGCATCATGAGAATCAAAGGCATTATCAACCTCGTAATTAGACTTAAAAAAGTCGGCAAACAGATTGACAGAATCTTGGATATTATCCGAAATTTTAGAGTTGAAAGTTAAAGTCGAAGGAATAAACGAGCTATTTATTATTCTTCGCCTGAACAAAACGCCAAAAAACCTTCGGATTGAATTTGATATTTTGCTCAATAGAAATAATATGCTGTCTGTATAAGAACTTGCTCAAAAAATAAAATTCGCGAGAAAAATATAAGTATTTGTCTTGATCAAAGGACTTTTCGTAGACTTGAAAAATTTATTTTTTTGATTTTTTAATCGTTTCAGGCCTTTAGTATACCATGGTAATTTATGGACTTTTTTGGGCAAATACGGAACATTATGTTTGAGAATACTACTGATTGTTTCTATAAAAATTTTAAAACAGGCTTCTGTATCTCTATATTTAACTTTAAGCCAAATAGACCTCAATTGCCTGAATGAAAAAATTGTCATATAAAAATGTAAGGACCTTTTTAAGATTATAATTTTGATATTATATTAATATTGGAAAAGTAACTTAAGGGGTGGCGTCCGTGGCGTAGTTGGTTAAGGTGCGTGGTCTCTATGTCAACGAACCCGGAGACCCAGGTTCGAACCCCAGCAGCGACAGAAAATTATTTGAATTAAAATAATTTTTCTGTACGGCCGCCACCTCTCTCGGACAATGACAAACCTCAGAGAGTATTAAAAATGCCATTTAAAGCTTTTTGAGAACAAGAACATTCCGTTCATCGCCGTTAGGAGTCGACGTAAAAACCTGTAGGTCCGGTTCTCGGTCAATTGTGTACAAACTTAATAACACGCACAACATAATTGATCATAAGAAGCTAAGGTCAAAGTCCTTTCAAGGGCTTAAATGTCCAGTTATTTATTTTTTATAACTTTAGGGGTATTCAGGTATTCACGATATGGTATTATGCCTTTGTGCATTTGTGATGTATTTTATATTTGAAAAAATTTACGCTTTAAAAAAGTTATTGAGTTTTTTGAAGAAAAAAGATAATTTTTTCACATAAGTATAAATCCCTTTGACCAACGATCAAACTCATATCTGAGTTAAATTACTTTTTCGAGTAATGGAAACTTTTTAGTGGGTGACCCGAATCATATTGGCATCTTCATGAATAAGTACCTCCTCAGAGTATATTTCTATGACTATTGTCAGATCAGCCTAGAATCATCATAAGGCGAATCATTTTTCACTGTGATCCACTCAAGCTACTTAGGTCCTGCTTGTACTGAAAATATGCCGAGAACCTATAAGTAGGACCTAAGTAGCTTAAGTGGAGCACAGTGAAAAGTCATGCAAGACTATTGATGAGTTGGTGTAGCGGCCAACGAAACAGTCTGTCTAGTCTGCTGTGTGTTTTGCTCTATACATAGCTGTTGTTCGTGTTGTTTATTATTGCCCTCATTCTCTTCATGTTGTCTTGTTGTCAACATACTTGGCCTGAAGCTCAAATTTTGTTGCAATTTAAATAATGAAAGGTCACAAAAAAAAATTAACATTTAAAAATATTTTAAAACATATCAAGAATCAAAAACTTAATGTCCCTCTAAAATTTCCAATGTCCCGCCACTGCTTGCAATAACTACGAGTATGATTCGGTTTCTCTAATATTTGTTGGTCGACTTAATTGAGTGGCACTGATTATGATGGGCATTGATATTGAACACGTCGTAGTTTGCTTTTGAAGAGGTTACATTTCTTTTTGAGTCAGAAAAAAGGTTGAAGCATAAAATGCTCTGTTTGTTAGAAAAGAGAGTAGTACATGTAGTGGTTGAGAGTAATGACTCAATTGAAGTAACTTGACCTGGCACATCTTTTGGCAAAATATGTAAGTGTTGATTTTATTTTATGGCCAATTTTGTGTGCGAATCTATCTGTCTGTTGTGTATGGACGAGTGTTGTAGAATATCATAGGAAGGAAGGAAGTAATGAATAAAGGAAGTACGTCGTCTTGGCGCGGAAATGAGGCACATTGAAAAATCATCAGCTATTCTACAATATACAAGGTACAATAAATTCAATGAATTGTGTTTACTAAGAAATAAATTTATATATAAAAAATACATTCATATCTTTGAAAGATAAAATATATAGGTACACATTAAGCTTAAGTGCTTGGATTGTTGTGCTCAATACTTCGTTGATAGAATATTTTTTTATTGAAATAAATTTTATAAAGTGCTGCATGTCTTACTTATGAGCTGCTGTTCTAATGGGAAATGATATATATATATTGCTTTGATGTTGTTGCTTACCTGAAAGAAAAGAGAGGGGAAAAAAAGATATTAAATTGGAAATAAATTTGTCATTGTTGAATAATGTTTATAAAATCCATAAATAAAAAATATAAGGACATCTTCCAAGAAAACCTCCAATGAAAAAGGGTGATAGAAGCTCAGACTGTACAAAAGTACTGTTAGACACAAACATGGACAGAAATAAACATTAATATAACAAAACTAATAAACATATTAAAGAGAATTATCATTTTTGTCCATGTTATCCCAATGTTGACATAACATATGCAGAGAACATCAATTCTAACAGCACTGTTATATCTAACATAAGCTTTTTGGTGATAAAATATTAAAGTTTTAAAAAACACATTAAAATATATCACACAATTTCAAGTAAATTTAAATGCTTGTTGACAGTTTGTTATCCTAACTTACTTTTCGCTTTTACGTCTTAATTGTTCAAGTTATGGTAATTCGTATTGTTATGCGACTGTTTTGTTGTTGTTATACTAAATTTATGCGGTTGGCAACTCTAAAACTTCCCGTTGGTTGGAAAGTGTTGGCTGTTAATTCAAACGGAAGCAAAGAAAAACAATAATAATAATAATAATAAAAACATCAAGTTAACATTTGTTGCTGTCAGCATTGAAAAACATTCACAATGTTATTTAAACTGACTTTGCGGAGTTTTGATGTCATAACAAAAAATAAATAAGAATAACATGGAACTGGCTGAAATGAATGTTTGTGATTTGTTGACAGCACAGAAAAAAAATTTCCTGTCATTTATTTCTGTGGAAAAAACATGTATTTTAAATTGTAAGGAATTTATTTGCAAAGCATAGACCCAAAAACATTCTGAATTTCTTTTCTACAAAAAGATGAGCTTAAAATGCCAGAAAAGTTAAAAACAGCTAAATAAAATGATTTGCCAACACATAACAAAAACATTAACATAAACATAAACATAAACATAAACATAAACATAAACAAAAACATAAACATAAACATAAACATAAACACAAGCATACACATGAACATTAACATTAACATTTACATTTACATTAACATTAACATTAACATTAACATTAACATTAACATTAACATTAACATTAACATTAACATTAACATTAACATTAACATTAACATTAACATTAACATTAACATTAACATTAACATTAACATTAACATTAACATTAACATTAACATTAACATTAATATTAACATTAACATTAACATTAACATAAACATTAACATTAACATTAACATTAACATTAACATTAACATTAACATTAACATTAACATTAACATTAACATTAACATTAACATTAACATTAACATTAACATTAACATTAACATTAACATTAACATTAACATTAACATTAACATTAACATTGACATTAACATTAACATTAACATTAACATTAACATTAACATTAACATTAACATTAACATTAACATTAACATTAACATTAACATTAACATTAACATTAACATTAACATTAACATTAACATCAACATCAACATCAACATCAACATCAACATCAGCATCAACATCAACATCAACATCAACATCAACATCAACATCAACATCAACATCAACATCAACATCAACATCAACATTAACATTAACATTAACATTAACATTGACATTAACATTAACATTAACATTAACATTAACATTAACATTAACATTAACATTAACATTAACATTAACATTAACATTAACATTAACATTAACATTAACATTAACATTAACATTAACATTACCATTAACATTAACATTAACATTAACATTAACATTAACATTAACATTAACATTAACATTAACATTAACATTAACATTAACATTAACATTAACATTAACATTAACATTAACATTAACATTAACATTAACATTAACATTAACATTAACATTAACATTAACATTAACATTAACATTAACATTAACATTAACATTAACATTAACATTAACATCAACATCAACATTAACATTAACATTAACATTAACATTAACATTAACATTAACATTAACATTAACATTAACATTAACATTAACATTAACATTAACATTAACATTAACATTAACATTAACATTAACATTAACATTAACATTAACATTAACATTAACATTTACATTAACATTAACATTAACATTAACATTAACATTAACATTAACATTAACATTAACATTAACATTAACATTAACATTAACATTAACACTTACGTTAACATTAACATTAACATTAACATTAACATTAACATTAACATTAACATTAACATTAACATTAACATTAACATTAACATTGACATGAACATTAACATTAACATTAACATTAACATTAACATTAACATTAACATTAACATTAACATTAACATTAATATTAACATTAACATAAAAAAACATTTACATTGTTTAAAGTATGTTAAAAAATTAACATTGACATAAAAATTAACAGTTGCATAAATCACTTCAATTCAAATTCAATCCAATAAAATGCTTTGCTTGTGATGCAATAAAAATGTCATCCGTAAATATCTTTTACCTATTGCTTGACTTTACAATAAAAATGCTTAACAATTCATCCTGCCAGCGATGTTGATGGATGGTTACAGCTGCCGCAGGCTCACTTAAATTTCCAAATCTTAAACCTTGCCCTGCGTCAGTGGGAGTGAAATATTACAACAAAATTCCATTAGCATTCAACGCACAGGCAAACCAAACACATATACACACACACACATACACACACACACTTATACAAACATATTATCACACAGAGCCACAACAGTTATACTCACACCTACACACAATTTAAACTAATTCATCTAAAGTCAATTCAATTTGAGCTGCTGCTGCTGCATTTGTGTAAATTTCCGTTTCTTTTCCATTCCGTTCCAGCTGCTGAGTGCAAATAGAATGAAATTCACTGTCAGTTAAGTTTATGGCCACTGCTATGCAGCGGTATAAAGATGTTAGCCGGTAGATCCGAACGGCAGGACGACACTTGGAAACAGGATGTGAAATGAAGCTGGGACAGTTAATTAAAGATTTTATCTTGAAGTAGGCAGCAGGTTGAAGTAAACTTCTGTTATCGGAGACAAAGATAACTGTTAAAAAATTACTTAATTAAATACTGTATAAACAAAATGAGGAGTTACATTTTTCTAAATATTTAAATATTTGCTGTATTTTGTTGTACATACCTAGTCGATTTAAACCTGTATTAGTTTTTCCACCTTAAGTAAAATAATTTGTTCATTACTTTAAATTCAAACCTGAACTATCTGACATTTAAATAAAATTTAAAAAACCACTTAAAGCAAAAAAGTTTTCTGGATGTGCGCGTGTGTCTAGAAGTATTTGTAAATATATATATATTTATTTTGAGCATGTATCTGTTTGCTTTAAGTATATATTTTCCAGTTTTGAACATGAAATTCAATCTACTTGGTTGCTGTGTGCAACACTTTCCGTTCGCATACAAGCACAAATGCAATACAAATAAACAAACTGATCAAATGGAGTAAAACTTCGAATGTGTTCGTTTACTTTAGATGCTGAAGCTGAGAACGAGCAACCTTAGCTTGACATCACGTGGGCAACATCACACTGCAGCAGATATGGTTTTAACATCAGCAAACCGCACTGGGACGACACTTGACAGGAAATGAACGAACGAACGTATGAGCAAGCTGTGTATAATTTTACCTGTGAGCTTGTGCTGCTGCAAAATTGCCATAGTTGGCTCAATAAGCCGACATTAAGAGACAAAAACCAAACAGCGTGACCTTATTTTATAGCTTCCAAAATGGAGTGGAATTTTGTTTTCGAAAAATTGTTGATTGTCTGTCTTATATGCATCATATTCCTTTTAATAACAACAACACATAAGTATTTTGTTGAACATAAATTGAAGGGGCTGTCTAAAAGGTGAGCTCAAAGATATTTTTTGTCAAAATTGTTTTTTTTTGCATAGTGAACCCCAATTAAAATGTTTAATAATCCCACATCTCACACGTGCTGCTTAGTTCATAAGTTATAGCACCAAACCAGTGAGCACCAAACCATAGCACTATTTATAATTGTACTGTACAGAATTGTGGCGATACAATTTCAAGGATGTCAGAATGGATAATTTTTTTATAAAAATTGTTTTCTTATGAAAATTGCGAAAGGCTCTTAGTAGGAGTTCAGAGAAATAAACAACATACAGTTTAAACATAACATACAGTCTATTAAGTAAGAGCGTGTACCGCATTATTCGCAGTCGGTAAATAGTGCAACCCTGAAATTTTTCCCTCTGCCCTTGACGCACTAGTAAAAAAATTTAAATTGGTGGTCGAAACTTTGTCAGAAAAGTGTGTTAGGCATAATGAGTTCTGCATATGCAGAACGCTTCGAGGCAGTTTTCCTCTGCAACCATCCAAAAGGACCAAAAATGTCCTATGCAGCGGCGGCAAAGTATCTGAAAAAGTCAAAGGCTTTTGTCCAGAAGTGGGTGCAACGCTTTAAGGAATCTAAAAACGTCGAATACCTTCCCGAATGTGGCTCAAGAGGGATCGTGACCAAGAAGGATGCAAAAATTATAGTGAGTTTGTTTTCGTGGAATCCTGGTTTAAGCTTGAGTCAAGGGAAAGTAAAATTGAGGTAAAAAGGTCTAAATATATCGCACGTAACTATTCGCAACTATTTGCGTGCTGTAACGAACTTTGTAGCCGGGGTTAGCTCGCCGGATAGCCGGGGTTCGTACAAAAATTATTTCCTTAGTTTTAAATTACGAATACAAGAGTTTATTTAAATTCACTATTTAAGTTTTTATTTAAATGTTAATTTTCACTAAAAAAATTCGCTGTATGCTCTGTTGTTGTTTGATTGCGGATCGCCCAGCTGCGTGTTTTATGGACAGAGGCGGTTCGCGGGTTTTTGTCCAGGTGCGTGTTAGGGTTGCAGGGCGGGTTAAAGTTTTTTGGCGCCCTTTGTGCAGCGGTGGTCTACAGGGAACTGTATGGCATAAATTCAACGAATTTATGTTTCCTTTACAGTGCAAATAATTTCAAATGGCGAAGCACAATGAAGAAACCACTGTTGTCCGAAAAACACGTTACTAAAAGAATAGCTTGGGCAACAGAAAACATTGATCGCGATTGGAGTACTCGTCTTCGACGAATCTTCTGTTTGGGGTTATTCGAATGTACCGCGGGCTTGGTCTTCGTCGTCAAGTAATTTTGTCCAGCGCACCGTTAAATATCCCATTAAAATTCAACGTTGGGGATGCTTCTCAAAAAAGAGTTTCGGCACTTTGGACCTCTTTACCGAGAACCTTAATGCTGCCAGATTGGTCAAAATTTATGAGAAGGCTTTATTACCGACTGCCAAATAACAATTTATAATCAAAACCGAAGACTGGATTCTGCAGGAGGACAATGACCCCAAACAACGCAGCAGCCTCTTCAGTGACTGGTAACGCGAAAAAGGCATCGTCACATTAGATTGGCCTGCACAATCATCTGATGCTAATCCCATCGAAAACGTCTGGGGCTACATCAAGCAGAAGTTTCAAGGGAGACCCACCTATACTTTAAAACAGCTTTCGCGAGAAATTCGACACATTTGGAGAGCTCTTCCTGTCGAAAATTTAGCTGAAAGTATGCCGCGGATATGTCAAGCGATTATTACCGCTGGTTGTGATTGGACATCTTATTAAAATGATTGTGTCGTGCTTCGGAACATGTCTAATGAATGAATTTTCTTTAATATATTTTTAGATAAATTATTCTGTACATGCTCTTACTTAACAGACTATACAGCAATTTCCATCAACATGAAGTGACGTTTGAGAGCTTAAAGCATAGAAACAAATAAAAATTTCAATTGAAATTTATTTTTTCCTATTGGCCGTCACCTCTAAAATGACATGTAAAGCTTCTTGATAACATTGACATAAGCCGTTCAGAGTCGTCAAAAGGTCAGTATGTTCAGTTCTCGGTTATTTGTGTACAAAACATTTAATAACACGCACAAGACTATTTGATCAGAAGAAGGTCCAAAGTCCTTCCAAGGTGGACTAGACTAATCCATTGTTTTTTTTGTTTTTCAATGAAAGCTTTAACAAATTGAATTTTGTTTACATTTTATAAAAATGTAGCAATATATACATCTCATTAAGCCCCTGAACCTCAGTAATTGTCTTCATACAGGTTCAGACTGGCTTAAGGAAAATGACAAACTTTTCGCTATCCTCGTTAAATTTCGTTTAATTCTTAAATTGTTTTTAATCAACTTTCGTATAGGAAACATAGGTTTTTCTGCTCTAGAAAAAAAATTACTTAAAAATAAAATCAATTTTTTTTTTTTTCTGAAATCGAGTTGTCTTGTAAACGGTTGTAACTTAATCACTACGTACCTATTGTGTTCTTAGCGAATTAAGTGGTAGTATGAGTGAAGACGATGATGATTGTGTTGCCTTCGGTTGGCAACAAGTAGTCAGTCCACAAAGAGGAAAGCGAGTTCATGTAAACTCGCCAGATGTCCAGCGAAAACGTGTAGCCACTATCAGCAATCAAGTAGCTTCCAGCAACAAAAACAGATTTGCTGCTCTACAAAATGATGACAATGACCAGGCCGATGACGAGACTAATATGAACTCAACTATGGAAAATCCTGATACTCCAAAACCGCCTATATTTCTTTCCAATGTTAGTGACGTAACTGGTATGGTAAATTATATTTCTAAAATTCTTTCAAACGATGAATATAATTATAAAGCTATGCGAGATGGCCACATACGAGTAATGGTTAAAACAGTTGATAGATATAGAGCTCTCACATCAAGCCTCAAAAATGATAAAATCAATTTTCATACCTACCAACTTAAACAAAACAGAGCTTTTAGAGTAGTTCTTAAAAATATACATTACTCTATGCCAGTAGAGGTCATTAAAAGAGATTTAGAAGAATTGGGCCACAAAGTGAGACAAGTAAACAATATTCGTAGTCGTATAACAAGAGACCCATTGCATATGTTTTTCGTAGACCTTGAGCCAAATAACAACAACGCTGATATTTACAAAGTTAAGCATATAGGCAATGCAATTGTTAATGTTGATCCCCCACGTAAAGCAAACGACATTGTTCAGTGCTACCGCTGCCAAGAATTTGGTCATACCAAATCGTATTGCACTAAAATGTTTAAATGTGTAAAATGTTCATTGAGCCATGAAACTAGACTATGTCCAAAAGATATCAATACTCCGGCTAAATGCGTTAATTGCCTCCAAGATCATGCAGCTAGCTATAAAGGATGTAGGGTATATCAAGAACTTGTCGCTAGAAAAAACTCGAAGCAGAATAGAACAACACAAATTCTTAACAACCCTTCTATAAGTCAGCAACAATTTTCCACAACACCGCAAATAATTCAAAGTATGGATACTTCAAACCGCTTGTCCTATGCTCAGGCATTGAAAGGCGATTTACCTGGTGATTCAAACCCACTAGAAAAAATTGAAACACTACTTGCCAAACAGTTTGAACTAACAAATAACTTGTTAAGCATGATGACAATTTTAATAAACAAATTATGCAACTAGATTTGCGAATTGCAATATGGAATGCTAACGGCATTTCTGACCATACTGAAGAAATAAAAGTTTTTCTTAATTTAAATAACATTGATGTGTTACTTGTTTCAGAGACACATTTTACTGATATTTCAAAATTAACGGCTATGACATTGTCAAAGCAAACCACCCTGATAATAGAGCGCATGGTGGTTCGGCAATTTTAATCAAAAATAATCTCAGTTATGATTATATGAATAATATTGCAGAAAAGTATGTTCAGGCAGCATGTATAAAAATTAAATGTTCACAATTTAGCATATGCTTATGTGCGGTTTATTTTCCACCTCGCTATTCCATTAAAGCTGATGATTATCAAACTTTTTTTTCAAAATTGGGTCCAAAATTTATTGCTGGAGGGGATTATAATGCCAAGCATCCATGGTGGGGATCACGATTAACTAATCCTAAAGGAAGAGAGCTTCAAAAATGTATAGCTACCAACAATCTTTATACTACATTATCTACTGGAAATCCCACATATTGGCCCAGTGATCCCAGAAGAATACCGGATCTTTTAGATTTCGTGGTATACTCAGGCATTCCAACTCAACATTTGGATATAATTGACAGCTATGAGCTGAGTTCGGATCATTCGCCTATTTTAGTTACCTACAGCGCGGCAATCCATAACGTGCAAAGTAACTGTCAAATTTTATCACCAAAAACGGACTTGCTTTTATTCAAAAATTGGATCGACAATAATATAAGATTAAACATACCACTCAAGTCTGGCCAAGATATTGATGAAGCAGCGGAATCGCTTACAACAATAATACACGAAGCTGCATATTTATCTACACCACCTTCAAGGGAAATAAAAAGAAATAAGGTTGTAATATCTGCTGAAGTAAGATCACTTATAAGAGAGAAACGAAGATTGAGAAAGGCTTGGCATATAAGCAGAAGCCCCACAGACAAAACAGTCTTTAATAGGGCAGTAAAAGATCTAAAACAGCGCTTATTTGATTTAAAACAAGAGGCAACTACTCAATTTCTTCTGAAACTGGATCCAGCGTCAAAAAATAACAATTACAGCCTTTGGAAAGCTACAAAATACTTGAAGCATCCAGCTAAACGAAATGTTCCTATTCAATCCGGAAATGGAGACTGGCTTAAATCCAATGAATCAAAAGCTAAAGCTTTTGCAGAACATCTATCTTCAATATTTCAACCTCATCCAACTGCTGACGTGTCAAATGAAGATCATATATATCAATTTCTTGATGCGCCTTGTCAAATGTGCTTACCTATTCGACATATATCCCCAACAGAAGTACACAATGAAATTTTGCAATTAAATCATAAAAAGGCTCCAGGATATGACTGTATAGATGCAAAAGTACTTTGTCCATTACCACGAAAGGGCATTGTTTTCTTAACCCTAATATTAAATGCCATCTTAAGACTTGATTATTTTCCAACCCAATGGAAATGCGCCGAGGTTATCATGATTCAAAAACCCAACAAGCCTGAAAACATGATTTCATCCTACCGCCCGATTAGTTTGCTGGTAGTCTTCTCGAAGATATTTGAAAAAATATTCTTGCGAAGAATGTTACCGGTCTTGGAAGAATGCGCTATTATACCTGAACATCAGTTTGGGTTCAGGAGTGCACACGGTACTCCCGAACAATGCCACAGAATCGTCAATTTAATAACTGATGCCCTAGAAAACAAAAAATATTGTAATGGTGTGTTCTTAGACGTTCAGCAAGCTTTTGACAGGGTCTGGCATCCAGGACTTTTATACAAAATAAAAAAGCTTCTTCCCGCCCCCTACTTTATGGTACTAAACTCATACTTAAGTAAACGTAGCTTTTACGTAAAAATGAATGGGGAAATCTCAAAGATATGTTCAATTAATGCTGGTGTCCCTCAAGGAAGCGTTTTGGGGCCAGTTCTTTACACTTTATTCACAGCTGACTTGCCAGTAATTGATGATGTTTCTATAGCAACTTATGCAGATGACACGGCCATAATAGCAATTAGTGCAACACCTGCCGAGGCATCTGCCCTAATGCAAGCCGAACTTAACAAAATTGAAGTATGGTTGAAGAAATGGAGAATCATGGTTAACTCTGATAAGAGTGTACAAGTAACTTTTGCCTTTAGAAAAGGTGACTGCCCATCTGTCACACTTAATGGCTTGCAAATACGGCAATGCGATAACGTGAAATATCTTGGACTTCATCTTGACCGCAGACTTACCTGGAAGAATCATATCAAGTCTAAACAACAACTTAATATCAAAACCAAAAAATGTATTGGATCCTTGGTAAAAATTCGCAGTTAAGCTTAGAGAATAAGGTTTTGCTGTATAAAGTAATTTTAAAACCAGTTTGGACCTACGGTATTCAATTATGGGGTACAGCAAGCAACTCAAATATCGAGATTATGCAACGCTACCAATCGAAAACATTGAGAAGCATTGTTAATGCACCATGGTTTGTACGTAATGATCAAATCCACAATGACTTAAGCATTCCTTTTGTAAAGTCTGAAATTAAAAGGTTTTGTGAAGGATACATTAACCGGCTCGAAAGTCATATTAACACATTAGCTATAGCTCTTTTAGATAATAGTTTATCAACAAGAAGACTGAAACGTTACCATGTCTTGGATTTACCTCATCGTTAATTAAGTAATACACATATTCAAATAAAAATAATCTGTTAATATTACATATGTACATAATGTATTATATAATGTCCTGAAGTAACTAACTGAAGATGTAAAACTATCTTGTGTTTATATAGTTATACTCATTGGAGTGTTACTATACTGTTATATTATTTATATGTGAATACATTTGCTTATTGTTATTTTTGACAGATTGCAAATAAATAAATAAAAAAAAAAAAAAAAAAAAATTCTTAAATTAAAAATTCTTAAATAAATTATATTCACATTCCCATTCAATTGTATAACTTCCAATTTTCATTGCTAAGCTCTTACAATTCCAAGCCATTCCAAAACTCCCTCAAGTGTCTCGACAACCATAAAATAAAGCCATAAAAAGTAATATCAACTTTTATTTGCCGTCAAATGCGTTTCTTGTAACGAAACGAAATTAAAGGAAAATATTTCAGAACTTAAGCAATACAAAAAAAAAAAAAAACATATTCAAGCCCCAAGCGGAAAAAACTGTTCAGAAAGAAAATGCAATAGAAAAAATAAAAAAAATCTAAAATAAACAAACGAAAATTGCGAAGAGTAGGAGCAAACAAGAAAAAAAGAACCCCATAGCTGCAAGTTATGTTCTGGCAAAAAAAAAAAAAAAAAAAAAAAAACAAAAAAAAAAATAAGAATGGAAATGTTATTTAATGAAATTATTGTTTTAAAAAAAAAAAAAAATGATTTTTGTTGTTTTGACGTAACAACATTATGTTTTACAGCGCGCAGGTTTCGAAAAAAAGTTAAAAAGCACATCTCCAAAATGCGTTGCATTGCATTGCAAATTGGCGTTGCATGGAATTGTTACTCAATGAGTATTAGTATAAAAAAAAATTATACAACAGTTGAGGTTAATTCCTTGAGTTCACGACAAAGATATAAAAAAAAAAATTCATTACATCATTCAAAAGCGGAGGGAGCTACTTAAGCAACAAAACTTAAAATTTGTTACACGGAATTATAGCTGAAGGTGGTACGGTGAAAAATATTGCACGGCAGTTTTTAGCTCTCGTGACAAATATAGACAAAAAATTCACGACGACATGAGGCCGCGGAGAGAGCTGCCCCAAGATTAAAAATTCATCAATCATGCAACGGCGTTGCATGGAATTATTATTATTGCTGAGTATATAAGGTACGGTAAATGTTATTAAACAGAAATGAGGTATTTATATTTGTCTTTACGACTAAAATAAAAATAAAATTTGATGGCATCAGTGCCTAGAGGTATATATGTAGCAGCTTATGTAACGCAAATGTAACATTGTTGCATGGAATTATAACTCATCTTCGAGAGGTGATATGGCAAATTTTATTTTACGTCAGCAAAGGTCGTTGGTTGTTAAACATCATAACAAAAATAGAACAAAAATGCTTGATGGAAAGACACCAAAGAGGCAATCGCATAATGCAGTAAAAATACAACAGCAATGAAAAAAACGTTGCATGAAATTATAGCTCCGTGAATATTGGTGTTAGGGTAAATTTTATGAAACAATAGAAAAGCTGAGTATTTCGATGAATTGATAAAATTAAAAAAAAAAAAAATTAATAATAATGGAGTCATGAGGACACTGAGGGAATCCCATAAAGTAATCTAAATAAACCATTACTATTGCATTTGATTTATGATAAAAATAGAAAAAACATAAAACGTTAAAGTTAAAACAAGAACAAGTATTAGGACAAGTATAATACCATGTGGGCTATAGTCTGCCCACAAGACATATGAATAAATTTGTTTCAGAGGGAGGAAGAGGAGTTGGAGATAAGAAGGATATTACGGAGTTCGGATCTACTGAGATGGAAGTCGAATTCATTGATCAAATTGTTGGTCAGACGAAGCATCCTAGTTATAGGGTCACCACAACCATAGACGGTGCGATGAAAGCTGAGATGGAAGAGAGATACAGACCTTAGGTTGCGTGGGTTGGTATTAAGGGATATCAATTGGAGCAGGGTAGGAGAATTAATGGTGCCACCTAGTAGTTGATGAAAGAAAAGGACATCAGCAACTATCCTGAGTTTTTCAAGAGTTTGCATGTTAATCAACATCAAACGATCAGCATAAGGAGGTAAATTGAAGCTATCGGACACAGGGAGGTCTTGTAACGCAAATCGAATGAATCTTCGTTGTACAGCTTCGATACGCAACGAATGAGAAACATGGAGCGGTGACCAAACTTGGCTGGCATATTCGAGTATGGGCCTCACAAAGGTTAGGTAGAGGGATTTTGTAACGTATAGGTTGGAGAACTCCATGAACCAATAAGAGTCCAATAATAAAACCAAGAGTATAGTTGGCTCTACTAATGATATTATCAATATGGGATCGAAAATTAAGCTCTTTTTCGCAAATTATACCCTAATCTTGCAAAGAACTTACTAAGGGAACCGGCTCACCGAATATGTAATAAATTCGTGACGGAGATTGGAGTCTCTTTCGCGAGCATGTGATAGCTTGACATTTACTGATATTGAGTTCCAGGAAGTTTTTTTGGCTCCAAGAAGAAAAACTGATTAGGTCATCTTGACGGCAAGAGTCAGTATTAGTATGTATGATTAGAGTATTTGATGGCATGATCGACATCGGTTATTTTTAAGACGAATAGCAGATGACTAAGGTGGCTACCTTGAGGAACACCAGAAGTTGCTGTAAAAAACTCGGATTTTAAAAACCTAAAGATGACATTATATCGGCGTTCTTCGAGGTAAGATTTAATCCAAGCAATAAATGTGGGTTGAAAACCGAAAGCTTTTAGCTTCAGAAGGATGACAGTGTGCGCGATTTTGTCGAATGCTTTGCTTTTGAAGTGTGGCGTCCGTGGCGTAGTTGGTTAAAGTGTGTGGCCGCTATGTCAACGAACTTTGGAGACCCAGGTTCGAACCCCAGCAGCGACAGAAAATTATTTGAATTAAAATAATTTTTCTGTACGGCCACCACCACTCTGCAGACAATGGCAATCCTCAGAGAGTATTCAAAATGCCATGTTAAGCTTCTTGAGGATAAGAACATTCCGTTCATCGCCGTTCGGAGTCGGCGTTAAGCCTGTAGGTCCATTTCTCGGTGAATTGTGTACAAACTTAATAACACACACAACACAATTGATCATAAGAAGCTAGGTCAAAGTCCTTTCAAGGGCTGAAATGGCTAGTTATTTATTTATTTTTTTTATTGGGTAAAGTAGTGGGTCAAGGATTCAAAAAAGAAGAATTTCGGAAATTTGGGAACTGATTATATCAAGAGTTTTGACAAAAAATAGGACAATTATTAGCATAAATATAGAAATAAGAATAAGGATGAAAAAAAGTTTGGGAACAACCGGTGAAGTTGGCTCGTAATCCTACGCAACTCTTCTTAGATTATGTTTTAATGAAATTTTTAATAATAAAACGAAAAAATTTAAAAGTAATAATAAAAAAGTGTAAGAAAAACATGACATGAAAAGTTTATATGAAGCTAAGCTGGGCAGGATAGTGAGTATAAAATAAATAAACAGATTTTTGTGTTAGTTTGTTCCGGAAGATATTGCAGCAAAAAATGCAAGTAATGCAACAATAAAACCAAACAATAAATGGCGAAAATTGTTAAATTTGACCCTTGAAATACAGAGCAAAAAAATAAAAAAAGCAAAATCCACAAAACAAACAACCGCAACAATAAAATAACCACAAGTGTGAAAACAGCAACAAAACGTGTTAACCTTGACCCGCAGCGAACAACATCGCGAAACTTTTGACAATGCTACACTCAATAAAACAAGCTTAGTTAAAAGAGCTTAAGTGTAAAATATTGTAATTACAGTCAATGCATGCAACTAAAGTTAAAATTATGGTGCATGATTTTAAGAATGTGAACAAAAATCAAACAAAAGCTTAAAGTGCTGTTGGTGAATGGCATGAAATAAAAGAAGCTGGCTGTATCGTGGACACATCCGTAGGTTTTGACGTGATAGCGTATCTTTATTTTTGTCTTTTTTCTTATTCCTATTCTTTCCTTCGTTTACAAATTTTTCCTCATCCTTAGTTTTTTCTTTTATTTGTGTTAATAATTGTCCTAGCTCTTGTCCAAACTTTTTTTTTATTCCATGATCAAATTCCTGACTTTTGTTCGAATTCCTTTTTCCATATTTTTCCCCAATCTTGTCCTGAGTGTGTCCAAATTTTTGTTCTATTTCTTGTCCCATTTCTTGTTCTTATCCTTTTCCCAATTTTGTCCTTAATATTGTCTAAATCTTTATACAAGTCCATGTCTTAATCCTTATCATGGTCTTTTTCCCAAACCTTATATGAATTCTTGTCATAATCCTTGTCTAATTTCATGCTTTTTCAAAACTTTTTTAACTTCCTTTCTTATTTCTAGCCCTAATCTTTATATATATCCTTGCCGCCAGACATTTTCAAATCCTTATCTAAATCCTGGTTTTACCGCTTGTCCTTATTTTAATTTAAATTATTTTTTTTTTAATTTGATTTTAATAAGGAAACCCCTTAAGGTTGTTTTAAGGGGTTTCCTCGAGGCCTCTTGAAGACATTAATTTTTTCTTTATTTTTGTCATGTAACCGAAAACCTCAGCTCTACTGCGGTTTCATTAAATTTACTGTTGCGCCAATAGTCACGGCGTTTTACTTCATTAAGCGGTTGCCTCTGTGGTGTCGAGCTTCCAATTAGGTTTTTAAATTTTCGTTATGAGCTCAAATAATTTAAAATTTTTCGTAACAATTTTACTCAGCGATTTATAATTCCATGCAACAATACAGCTGCGCGACCTAACGAAGTTATAATTTATAATTTATATTTTTTTATTTTTTTCGTAAGGACATATATAAATACTTAATTTCTGTTTTATAGCTTTTATCGTGCCACATATACTCCTCGAGTAATACTTCCATGCAACTGTATTTTCGATGGCATCACGTGGCATAATGAATGAGTTTTTTGTCTTTTTTTATCATGAGGCAGTCTTTTATATAAGAAACAGTTTTAACTATCGTGTATTATTTAACGTAGCGTTATAATTTCATGTAACGAATTGACAGTTTCGTTGCTTAGGGCTCTGCGTCCGGAATACGTCTTTAATTTTATTTCAATTTATATTTCTATTTTAAATTCAATTTCAATTTCAGTTTCAATTTCAATTTCAATTTCAATTTCAAGTTATTAAATAAATAATGTTTACATATAAGTCAGAGTCTCCTAAATAAAATAAGAATTACAAAATAACAACATTTATTTTTTATTTTCGTCAGAAACCTTAGATGTGAAACTTAAGCCCGTTAAATGTAGCTCTCTCTAAAGGTCACTCTTTAGTTTGAAGTCTGACGAAATGTTGACTCTGCGAGTATTGAGAAGTGGTATTAACATCTGTTCATATGTTAGGTAAACATAATAATATGTTCATCTAACACGAACTTTACGATGCTTTTGGATTAAAAGTATGACTCCCTCTAAAGTCAATTTAAGGTCACGAATCAATTTTTCGGGTTTGCAAGTGGTAAATTAGGGAGGGAAAAAGAACACTTGCGGTCAATTTCAAACATTGCTTTCAATTCTTAACCAATTAAAAAAAAAAAATCCATAAAAATTACTCAATTTAGAAATAACTGGAAAGAACCTGGAGACCTGGAGAGCAATAAGGAATTTTTTGTGTTTTTTAAAAAATTGTGAATTTTAGAGTGGAAAAAATGACATGTTATCAAAATCCGAGTAGGTGACAAAAAAAAAAAAAAAAAAAAATGTCTGCTTATGAAATGAGAACCGTGGTAAATAATAATAATTTTATTATTATGATAAATGTCGTAAATGCCTTAAAGCCGCTTAAATTAAAACTCAACACAATCTCATTTAACAACACAAGAGAAAGAGTAACAAATGAACACAGTTTTTAAAATAAAATTTTAGGACAATGCATAGTCATGGGCATACCGGTAACCATACCACACA
Source organism: Pherbina coryleti (assembly GCA_943735915.1). NCBI lineage: Eukaryota > Metazoa > Arthropoda > Insecta > Diptera > Sciomyzidae > Pherbina > Pherbina coryleti. Next base: position 22,124,001 of record OX030951.1, read on the forward strand.
TATCATATAATTTCCAGCATACTATACTATCAATATGTCATCATAAACTATTTCACCATTATTATCATATCATATCCATCATAACAAAACCATTGTATCATATGCATCAATCCTTACCCATCATATCATAATCATCATACCTTAACCAACACAAGTATCTATATTTTGTTACAATACCCATCAAACCACACCCATCTTACTCGTACCACAGCTTTTAATCCATGATGCTTCTGGGTAGTAGACAGCGGCGGATCTGGAAAAAATCTAGGGGGGGGGAGTAAATTATCAAGGACACACATTTTCGATTTGAGAAAATTTAGTCTTTTTACAAAAAGACAAATTGTACTTTTTTGAATTTAAATTATCGAATTGTTTAAGAACCATTTTTCCCAGACACATACACGCACATTTCCGTATTTATTTGTTTCTTCCTTTTTCTGGAATAATATCTTAACGAAAAGTAAATAAAAACTTTAAATTTAACTAATTTTGGAATTAAGGTTGATTTATTAAAATTTTTCACGTTTATTCCATTATTAAATTCCATTTTCAAGTATGTACAATAAAAAAACATAGTACTTTTCAATAAAAAAAAAAAATAAAGGAAAATGAAACTTATTGTTCTGACGTTACGACTATGATATGGTACACTTTGAAAAATAAATAAACAATACAAAATGTATACTGATTATAAGATAGTCATTAGATAGAGAAAAAATTACTTGACAAAATCATCGCAGCGCTTCTTTTTTAACCGACTTCAAAAAGGAGGAGGTTCTCAAGTTCGTTGGTTTGTCCGTTTTTTTTAAATGTATGTACATCGATAACTCCTAAAGCACTTGTCCGATTATCCTAATTTTTTTGTCAACAGATAGATACCATTAATGCGGAGGGGAGGTCCTTTTTTAAAAAAGTGGGCGATATTCGACAAAGGGGCGTGTAACAATTAGAAAACAGTGTATTTCAGTTAATATTGACACTAGGGTACTGAAATTTACAGTACAAATACTGGGGTAGGCACAGTTACTACAAATTTCGGTCAAAAAGGTGGGCGTTATTCAACAAAGGGGTGTGGAAATATTATGAAAATACTATATCACAGTTAATATTGACGCTAGCGTACTAATATTTTGTATGCAGGTAAGTGGGTAGATAGAATCATTACAAAAGTGGGCGGAATTGTACACAGGGTGTGGCATTTTAATGAAAGTAGTATATATTGGTTAAATTTGATACTTGGACACTGAAATTTGGCACAGGATTAGGTGGAGTCATTATAAAGTACGATTAATAAAGTGGGCGGGATTAAAAAAGGGGCGTGGCACTTTAATAAAAATTTTAAGGAGACAGAAATGGAAAATACCCAAAAAACTTTCAGGAATTAATAAAACAAATTTTTTATGAAAAAGTTTCATATATGAAATTTTCCTCAAAAATACTATGACCTAAATATTTTCTAAAAAGGAAGAAATAAATAAAAATTTTTTAACAAAAAAAAAACCGACTTCAAAATCACAACAAAGTAAAAATAATTTTAAATAACTTTTCCCATTAATTTCTGGGTTAAATTTTAAAACTTATTTATATGTATTATAATATTAGATATCTTATCATTTCCATGTTTTCTAATTTGTTTTATTATCATCAATATATTATCATTTTTATTATAATTAATCGTCGCAGTTTAGAAACAGCTTTGCTCAGCTGTTGCTACACTGATAGGAAACGTGGCAAAGATAGCAAACTTTTAGAAATTAGTGGAAAAATGTCATTATCACAAAGAGTAAAAACTGTCTTGATATCACTAACCTTAGTTTCGCTCGCCCATTTACACTGCCAAATTTGAAGTTCATGAAATAACTGAATTGGAGTTAGTTCCTTATTACCATCACAAAATGGAATTATTATCTTTGAAAAGTTAACACACAAATTGTTTAACTTTTCATTGTTGTGTTTATCAATTTTGTATGGCAGGATTTCGTTTACATATAGTTTTTGGAAAATTTTTTCGCTGAAACGAACCTAGATATCAGCAATGATATCATCTAGCAATGGTACAAATATGGAAATTCGAAAGTAGTCTTCTGGTGTTGAAGCGCTGACATTACTACGATGAACTTGTCTTCCAGCAATACGAGGTATATAAATTGACAAACCTAACCTCTCGTGAAATTCCTGCACATCTGCAAATAACGTCTTAAAATATGGTTTTCTCTTTTCGCGTTTTCTATTTTTTATCAAGCAGTAATCTTTAAGTTATTATTGAACGATCTGCTGCGTTCTTATAGAGGTTTGTTTTTTGCAAGATGCTACTTAAAACTTTAAAAAAACTTGAAGTCTCTACCTCGACGTAAGAGTTTGTTTTATAATTATATTTTATTTTTTTCAAATGACTACAGACCATGTTATTCTACAAGCAAAATGGTCCTACTCTTCTCGCATCGCTTCATAAAAACGTCACCTAAACGCAAATGAGGTCCATTCTTTCAAAAACTCCTTCCAAATCGCTTATGTATAAATAAAAGTACCCTTAAGCTGTGGGCACAATTATTTACTTCAAATAAAGTATTAAAAAGTAAAGTATTTAAAAGTTCTTGGGGGGGGGGGGGGGTAATTACCCCTTAATCCCCCCTTGTATCCGCGCCTGGTAGTAGATCTCACATCAGGTGCACAAATATCTTTTTGATTGCAATTTGTCGACAGAAGAAAATAAAATGACCATCGGTGAAAATTTAAACGTTTTCGTTTTATTGACCACCATAACATAAATATTTATCATTCCTTACCCATTATCTCATAATAATCATACGAATTATATCAAACCATAACCATCAGAACTTAACCATTAAATGTCGTCCATTCTATGATACTCATCAGACCACAATCTTTATTTCCTAATAATCACGCAGTATGCTTAAGGTAGCGTTATCATCATAAGATACTAGTTCATAGGTTTTTCTATTATTTATTTCTGGGTAAAACAATTATCCAAAAAACTTTTACTACATAATTTTTCTCAAATAATTTTGAAAAAAAAATAATTATTATAATTTATCATTTTAAATTTTGTACGTCCACTTTTATTTATATACGTAGGCGTTTGAAACTTAGTTTAATCCGTTTCGGCACAAAATGGCATAGATTTTCGCCTATTTTCGTCAATGTTATTGACATGGTAAGCCTTGGAAAAATTTGAGAAATTCTCTATTTTAAATTGTGCTTTTTCCGATATCGTGACCTTTTTCTTGATTCAAGTGCACTATTTTCCAAAATGTTTGCTTTATTACCAAAAAGTACAAATATTTCCAATTTTTTCAAATTCTTGATATTAATTTTTTTTTTTTGTAAAACATTATTGAAAATATATAGTAAAAAAGTTTTTAATCAGTGGCTTATATTGCCGTCATAAGTAAAAGTGCGGCATCTAGCATGAAAATCAAAACAAGTTTTATTGATTTTTCTTAGCCATATTTCTTTCATCTTCAAGAAAATAAAATAAAAGTTACGAATTTTTTGCTCAACTGCTTAATATTTTAAACTGAAGTATAGGCAGTATAGTTGTGATCCTGTAGCAAATATCAGAATTCAACATTCGTTATCAGAGGCTCCATGAAAACCGCGGAGAAAACATAGCCAGGCGGAAAAACGAAGTATTTTTACATATTGGTTTCACCATCTTAGATCAGCTATTTTGGATTTTGCAATTGGAAAAGCAACCTCGAGAAACCGCGAGTGCACATTTCTGGCCCAAATATTAATTTTTTGTTACATTTTCGACTTAATTGCAAAAATATTCAACAAACCTGGTGAAAAGGTGGCCATTTTGGGACCGCCATGTTGAATGCTGTAATTTTTGAATCAGGATTTGGAAATACACAACCGTATGCCAGCAAATAAATAGTTTTTTACAAATCTAATATCCAAAATTTCGAAACTTTTGTTTAATAAAGCTGTCAAATAATCTTATATCCAAACAAATCTAATATCCAAAATTTCGAAACTTTTTGTTAATAAAGCTGTCATTTTGAAAAAAAGGAGCACTTTATTCATGAAAATTGTAGCGGAATCGGAAAGAGCACCATGGAAAAAATAAAGGATACATGACGCCGACATTTTTTTTTCTAAGGCTAACCATGTTATGTTACATTAACGATAAATGGTGAGAGACACGCAAAGAAAAAAAAGTTTATCGCCAATTTGTCGCAAACAAATTTCGTTTGTCGTACTTGAAGTCGTTATTTGCAAACGTTTCAACAGTTGTCATAATAATAGTCATTTGCGAGAAACGCGTCATTTAGTTGCAGGAAATTAATTTCTTTTGTCATAAAGGTGAGGAGTTATATTTAAATTGCAGCAATTGAAAAATTTGTTTTTCCCAACTAAAAACTAATTGTATAAACACAATGCTTATAGTTCAGAGTTTCTTTTTGGATAAATTGTTACTATATAAGTAAAATGGTGATTTGCTTAATACGCGGACGGAGATAGCAACAGAAGTGTGATGAGTGCAATCTATTAGAAGACGGACGGACATAAATAGAAAGATAATTAATATAATAAATTAATAATGACCGAAATAGCTTGGGGTACAAAATATTTTTAAGTTGATGAAAATTTAATATTTGTTTGCGGCAAATACAACTCGCAAGCGAAGTGTAGTTTGTGAATTTTTCAGTTGCGGTAAGCGAAAAATTTCTTTGCGTGTATTCACTTGGGTCCGAATCGGGTTAAACAGCATTTTTTATTTAAACAGTATTTTTTATTTTCCATTTTATTATCGCTCCCAGTGGGATCGACAACGTTTCGTAACTCTTTATACGTTAAAATGTCGGGAGGTTTGGATATTTTGTCCTTCAAAGATGATATCACAAAGATCTTGGTCGCAACCATCCATTTGGGCTCTGAAAACGTGAACTTCCAGATAGAACAATACGTATCTAAACACCGTCCCGATGGTGTGAACATTCTTAACTTGGGCAAGACCTGGGAGAAGCTGATGTTGGCCGTACGCGCCATTGCCGCCATAGAATATCCACAGGATATCATCTCGTTCAATTGGTCAACGTGCCGTCTTGAAGTTCGCCAAGTACACCGACACCACTCCAATTGCTGGTGTTTTCACTCCCGGTGCGTTCACCAATAAGATTTAGTCCGCTTTCCGCGAGCCACGCCTGTTGGTTGTCACCGACCCTATGACCGATCAGCAGCTCATCATGGAAGCTTCATATGTCAACATCCCAGTCATTGCTTTCACCAACACTAATTCGCCATTGCGTTACATTGATATTGATATTCCATGCAATAACAAGTCTCCTCACTCCATCGGTTTAATGTGGTGGTTCTTTTCACGTGAAGTGCTACGTCTTCGCGGGACCATCTCACGCAACGTTGAATGGCCCATCTCTCTCTTGCCAGCACCCAAATTTCAGCCTGAGGTCGTTGATCATCTAGTTGAAGAGGCTACCAACTGGGCTGAGGAGGTTGCTGCCGAAAATGTAGCTACCGATGGTGATGACTGGAATGAGAATGCTGTTAAGACTTCATGGGGAGGTGATGGCAACTTCTAAAAGTTATTTCATCTATAGTTGTCTTAGTAGGCAAATTTGACCGAAATAAAAATTAAAGTTTTTATTTCTACATTAAAAAAAACAATTTATAGCAAAGAACCTTAGGTTATTTATAGCCTAAATGGGTTGAACCGAATCATAATTCCATATATTTTAATATTAACCGCCTATTTCTGTTGTACTTTGAGTGGCGCGCTTATTTCTCCAAAAAACTCTTGTCGTCAGCTCATTCGCTCAAATTTTAACTCTTATAATCTAGTAAGTCTTGATATAACGCTTATTATAGCGGTATTCGGTTTCCCTTCGGTTAGATTAGAAGTTCAATATTTTTATTACATTTCACTCTAAATAAACAACTACCACTTTCGTGTTAGTAGGTGTTTTCGTTCGTTGCGGTAAACAAATTTTATCCCAGTAATCCCACAAATTTTACATCAGTTAGCCTACATTCCAAAATGCATCCTTTTAGAACAAATATAGCGGTTGCTATAGCTTTGACAAAGTATAACGCTTCTATAATTCCTCTTTGGTTTTATTGATCTTGCGCCTATTAGCTTGTCAAAGATAGTGGACTGCTAGAACCACTGAGACTACTGATGAGTCGGAGTAGCGTCCGACGAAACCATGGTCTAGTCAGCTTGGTTTAAGTTCTGCAAAGAACTTTGTTGTTGTAGCAACCTGTTGCTTCATGAATTATTTGGCATTAAGCTCACAATATAATTCTTAAAAAATATGTTTTTTAAGAATTATAAAAGAAATAGCGGTTCAAGTTCACTGCTGTTTACTTTTCTGAACTAAAGATGTTTTAATTTAAACGTTTTTTAAATTTTATTTAAATTTTTCATGTCTGACTTTTGAGATGAAAGTAATATCGTTTTTTTTTTTTTTATTGAGTTTTGAGATAAAAGTATGAAGGTAATGTCGCTATTTTTTACTTCTTTCTGAATGCATTTAATTTGATAGTTATTTTCAGACTTAATAATAAAGGAAAAAAGATTTTAAGAACAAAGTAAATTAAAAACGCTTAAGTGTAAAAGTCATAAAGGATCTAACAAGCACGAAGAAGATACAATCACAAGTAGGTAGGAAATAAATAAGTGTGCGAATGCGGGCGAAAAAAAGGTGAAGGTCATTTCCTACAGCTAACGTTTCAAGAATGTTTTCTAAGTTAGTTTTCATCGCTTCATTTCCTTTCGCGCTAAAACATTTTGAAGTGTAAATGTACAACATTAAATGAAACGGAAATGCAACACTCAAAAAACACGAACACATGTACACACTCACATACACATACACACACACACACACACACACATAACTGCCAGCGCACATGCATTGAAAGCATGCTAAAGCTAATTAAAAACTATTAACAAAAATACTCTGAGCATAAAAATAGTACAACTACTAAAATAATTTTGTAATGGCCAAAACTAATTATTTGCAGCTCTATAAAATTTAGAGTTCTTGTAGTAGGCTAGAACAGTTCTCACTTTTGTGCAGTTTTTTCAAAATGAAAAAACCGCTATAACTCATTATTTCTAAAATTAAATTCTTGAGCACAATGAAAATTCTAACAGTCAACATTTTCATGTCAATTGTTATTTTGAGCATTCATAAATAGAGAGAAAGAGAAATAAAAAATGCACCAACAACTCATTAAAATAAATTGCTAGAATTACTTGTTATGTGCAGCATGCCGCTTGAGTGCGGCACCCAGCCAAAGCGTGCAACACTTCAGACGCGCTGCATACGCACGCCTGTATTGCAGTCAGTTTGAACGACATCAAGGTTTCGGGCGTCCTTTTTTTGCAAAGAGTTGAGGATGGTTTGAGTAAGAGTGGGTTGAACATGTTTTTTTTTCTTTTGGTTGCTTGCTTGCATAATGACGCTGACAAGTTGCGACCGTCATTCAAAATTCGTAACATCGCTATACAGTGGAGTGTAATAAATTTACCGTTAATGGATTGGCGTATCATAATGAAACCATGCGCCAGATTCTATAACAAATAATGTTGTGGATAAACAACAATGTCTGCTGAAAGTTATCATCATAAATTGTTGAATAATTTGAAAGATTGTGGCATTGCATTTATATGCAATGAAGAGAATAATTTTTTATTCAAACTACTCGGATATTTACTAAAATATGTCTTATTGACTAAAACATGAAAACATTAAGCATTAAAACATAAACTTTTTAAGTTTTTAACTTGGGAAAACTTGGGAAAACTTAATTTTAAGAGTTGAAATAGGAATTAGGTAACTAAAATGTATTAACTTAGTCCTTATTTAATTTAACTATGTCAGGTAGAAGCTATGTGAAACATTTAATTTTCTAAAGGTACTGAAAAATGCACAGCTAAAAAATTCCAGGTAAATTACTGAAAAAAAGAGAGTTGGCTGTGTCGTGGACACACCCGTTGGTATTAACGTGACGGTGTTTCTTGTTGTTGTTGTTGATGTTGATGTTGATGATGATGTTGATGTTGGTGTTGGTGTTGATGTTGATGTTGATGTTGGTGTTGGTGTTGGTGTTGGTGTTGGTGTTGGTGTTGGTGTTGATGTTGGTGTTGGTGTTGGTGTTAGTGTTGGTGTTGGTGTTGGTGTTAGTGTTGGTGTTGGTGTTGGTGTTGGTGTTGGTGTTGGTGTTGGTGTTGGTGTTGGTGTTGGTGTTGGTGTTGGTGTTGGTGTTGGTGTTGGTATTGGTGTTGGTGTTGGTGTTGGTGTTGGTGTTGGTGTTGGTGTTGGTGTTGGTGTCGGTGTTGTTGTTATTGTTGTTGTTGTAGTTGTTGGTGTTGGTGTTGTTGCTTTTGCTTTTGCTGTTTTTGTATTTGCTTCTCTGCCTTACACCTTAGCTGCATGCAATTTATCCAGCCAAAGTGATGCATATGCGTCACATTAGGCGGTTCCCTGAGAGGGCCCATGACACCGTCAATTTTTTATTTTATTTTTATCATGTTCCTGAAGACCTCACCTTCATTTGCGTTCCTTAAAATTTACCGTTACGCCAGTAGTCACAGAGTTAAAATTCCATGCAACGTTTTTTCATGGTTGTAGCATTTTTACTGCATTATGTGGTTGCCAGTCTGAAATCATGACGATAACAAATTTTTTTGTAATTTAATTGTGAGGACTAATAACACATCTATGCTGTCGTAAAACAAAATTTGCCGTAGCACGTCTCTTGAGTGAGTAATAATTCCATGCAAAGATATTACATTTTTGTTACATATGCTGCTATATTCCCGATCTGGTGACGTCGGAATTTTTTTCTTTATTTTTGTCTTAAGGCCAAGTATAAATCCTTTATTTTCCTTTTTGAAAATTTATCGTAGCTTATATACTCAGGAAGTAAAAATTCAATGTAACGCCGCTGCACGAGTGTTGCATTGTCGATCTTTGAGCGGCTCTCTCTGTGTCCCCATAACGTCAGAAATTATTTGTCTAGTTTTGTTGTGAGGACTTAGGACAGGCCTTTATTGGTGTATCTTATTTTTAATCCTAGCTCTAGTACTCAGTGAGTAATAATTCCATGTAACAAATTTTCAGTTACGTTGCTTAAGCAGCTCCCACCGCGTCCCGATGACAGTTTGAATTTTGTTTGTGTTTTTATAGTGAAGTCAAAGAATTAACCTTTACGGCCGTTTCATTTTTTGAGTCATAGCTCTAATACTCAGCGAGTAATAATTCAATACAATGATGATGAATTTTGAAAAAAATGCATCTTTCAAATATTTTGGAAACCTGCTCGGTAAAAAAAAATGTTGTTCGTGGAGCAGGGAAAAAATGTATGTTGCAGTCACTACTGCAGTAGACTATATCTTATGCCTGCAGATCAATTGCAATTACAAGTAGACCATACTATAACTATGCCTGTTCTTTACAAAAATTGTATTGTTTTTATATTCAAATGAGGAAAAGTCGCTACAGGCAAAAGTTTTCATATGAAAACGGTTTTGATGAAAGTATTTTTAGTTTTTCATTGGTTGCGGTTAAAATTTTTTAGTTGATTTAGACAAAATGTTATTCTTTGTCTTTATTCAGATCTTTATCCGTTAGATCTGTCCTCCAATAAAGTTTATTTTTGCAAAAGAAAGTTCAGAGAGAATTGTCAAAGAAGTAAACAATAGAAAAGATGAAATTTCCGTTTGAAAATGGAAGATGAGTAAATGTCTTACTTTGGTCATTCACCATTACATGCCTGTATTCGAGACATGGAATGCCTGCTACATAAAACTTATAAAGGACACAAATATTGACCTTATTCATATATTGCTATTATCATCTGACCCAGTAATAAGCTGTATTAGGCAACCACCTAAATATAAAAAACCAAAAATTACTACAGAAGTTCTAGGTCTTTTGAAATTCCCAGAATATCTAATTGAAAATTCCGCTTCTGATTAAAGCAAAAATTTATATATGAAAAAAAAAATAACAAAATTGTTTGTTTCATCTGTTTTATTTTTAATATCCATGCCAACATATATGCCAACATTAGAATATGAGAAAGAGCATCAGCATAGTTCTTTGGAAATATAGTTGTATGGGAGATATATCTAAAATTTACCCGATCCAAGTAACTTTTTAGCGAAACGTTAAAGTGTATTAAATAAACAAAATAATCTAAATTTATTCTTTAAAAACAGAAATAAGCAATTTGAAGCGGTTTTTTCTTATGGAAAAAAATGTGGTTTGTATGGGAGGTAGGCGTGACAGTTGACCTTGAATTCTCATTTTTATTTTTCACTTAATTTTGGCTAAAAGTTATTGACACAAAATTTCATGATCCTAGATATTATAGTTTCTGAGATAACACAAACGTCATCCTAAAATCGAAAAAAGCGTACTGTGCGTGGTAGGTATAGAAAAGTGCATACTAGACCTCTAGACCTTCTCGCCTTAAAGACAAAACAAAAAAAAAAAGAAATAATTTTTCACAGCACACCAGTTAATCTGAATCATTATTGAAAGAAACTTTCGAAAAAACATTTTTTTGACCGAACGTAGGGGTCTTGCATTGAAATATTTCTTGATAACTTCAGTTATTACCGTCCGATCTTAAAGAATGATATGTCTATGTTTTTTTCTCAGGGAGACCTAGTTTTTATTTCTAGAAATCATTGATCTCAGTTGACCTCTTATGGTACTGACCCAACAGACCCAACAGACCTCAGTTTCTACCATTTTAATTTCAGATATGAAAAGGACGTACAAAATTATTAAACTTTTACAAAAAAAAAAAATGTTTGGCCTTATCCACTAGAAATATTTAAAAAGTTTTTTTTTCCTTTTTTTGCAAAATGTAGGCCAAAATTTTTTAATTTTTTGTCATATCGTATTATTTTTATAAAATAAGCACCGAAAACGTTTTTATCCGAATCATATTTGCAAGAAAATTAAGGAAAAAAAAAAATTGTGTGAACAAAAAAAAAAAATGTGTTTTTTTACCGAACGCAGGGTCGCCCATTTACATTTTTCTTTCTAGCTTCGGAATTAAGCGTCCGATCTTAAAGAATGATATGTCGATATTTTAGTCTCTAAGAGACTTCCTCTTCTACTTTCGAGGTCATTGACCACAAATGACCCCTAGTAGTAGTTACCTACAGAATCTACAGAGTTTTTACCATCTTAAGGCACCATTTTAATTTCAGATATGAAAAGCTCTTAAAAAATCATTAAACTTTACTCAAGAAATTTTCCGATTTTTCCGATAGAATTATTAAAAAAAATATTTTAAGTTTTTCTTTCACAATGTAGGGTAATTTTTTATTTTTTCATCATATCGTTGGTGTATTTATACAGAATGCACAGTATACCATCTTATCCGAAGCATGTTTGCAGGGCTTTTCAGAATTTTTTTATTTTTTAAGCAAACGTAGGGGTCGCACATTTACATTTTTCTTCATAGATTTAATATTTATAATCGGATTTTAAAAATGAATATATCAATGTTTTTGTTTTAAAAAGAGCTACTTTTTTACTCTAGGGGTCATTTGGGTCAAGCGTGCCGTTGTAGTACTTTCCTACCAGGTCCCAGTTTCTACCATCCTAATGTACAAAAACCATTCAACTCTTTCATTAAAAAAGTATATCGATTATCGATTATTACTATTATCTTATTATTATCTACTCATGAACTATTATAACCTCCCATACAAAGTGTGTCATCAAATCTCTATCAGATGGTAAAAACTCTTAAAAATTCTAGAAAAATTAGTCTTTTTTTTTTTTTTTATTAAAACTAGTCTATGACCTTAAAATGTTGCACATACACTTTGATTTGAAATACGCACTAAATTGGTCCTTATGCATGAAAGTGCCAAATAATTTGGGACATCCCCGAAAAAGTTTCCGTTATTCCAAGAAGCAATGAATCTCATATATGAGTTCGATAAAAGAATATTTAGAGGCATCACACACCACAAGTTTTTATTGGCCAAAGGGATTTACCTACATTGAAAAGGATGTGCTTTTAAAAAAAATAACCCAATTACTTTTTTTAAGGCTTTAATTTGTAAAAAACAAATGACATACTTCTCGTTTTTCAATGATTTTTTTGTAAAAATAAGCAATCAAACATGAAAGTTGAAGAAAAATTACCAGATTAGACTTTCTGGATTTTCTCACCAATAAATTTCCAAAAAAAAAAGGAACACAATTTAAGTTAGAAATATTTTTTGTAGAAAAAAATAAAAAAACTTTTCTTTTTAGAACAAATAAATTACTTTTTTTGCAACTGTTGTAAAATTTCCGCAGTCTTATCAAACAGCCCTCTAGCAATAAATACACAAAATATCAAAGAGGACATAAAAATTCTCACAACATCATAGCAAAGCAGAAGCTATTGTGAGATATGATAAATAAATCGAAAATATGCGAATATTGTGGATATGTTCCACCACTTCCGTAGGTAGTGAAAGCGAAGCAGCTATGTACTCTTCACAGTTGTTTGTTTTCATCTCTTTTAAATAGTTGCCAACTTCAACATCGCACTGAGGCGTTATGGCGTAGATTGTTATGAAGTGTTTGATGGTTTGTTTATTTCCTTTTTATTTTTTTTTTATGAAAATAATGTCTACACATCATTCAAGAAATGATGTTCCTTCAGTTATTTTTTTAAGCATCATCATTTATATGCAACATGATGAGCTGTCAGACAGCCGACAAGATAAAATGAGGTGCCAAAAAGGTAACAAGAGAAAGGCGCAAATTCACACTGACTTGACATGCAAAATAAAAAAAAAACAAAAAAAAAAAATTAAAGCTATCAATAATGTTGCTTATGAAGTGTTAAAAGAATGTGAATTTTTATGTTTTGTTTTTTGATATAATAATTTACATGGCACCCCAATTAATTATAACACCTTGCATGGACATTTTAGACATATTTCCGGTGCATACATTTACACATGTCTGCATATGAATTACTTCCGTTTTAAAAGCTTTGCTGCATATGTGGCAGCAAAAAGTGGCAAGCGTGACAAAATCGGTTCAGTTAAAGGCGGTCAAGCGATAAATTACAAAATGTCGCAACATGCTGTGATACGCGGCATGTAAAAGTTGCATAGCAACAGTCAAATCAAGCAGGGCTGACATTTTATTTTTTTAATTTATGGTAGGAAAAAATGAAATTAATTACTTTAGGATGTCTTGGAAGATAAATGTTAATGGTCTTGAGTGAGCATTTCTTTCTCTCATGTTTTACTTTTAAGCGAAAGCTTTATAGTGTTTTAAAAATCGTTATGGCTCTATACATAATTTTTATGGCAACCTCATAAATATGCTTTTTATCTTAAGTGTCTGTTTTGTGATTTTCATTTTAATTTTCATTGTCTATCCTTGCAAAAATGCTGATTTGAAGAAATTTTGCACTAAGTCAAAAAAAAAAAAAAAAACAGCCTAGTTTTAATAAAAATTTTAATGTGCTTTTTCTAAGAGTGTGTAAAATAATGATTTTTCCACGCAAGCTCGTCAAGTAGTCTCTAAATTTCACTGCCTACTTTGTGGCGCAGCATTTATTGGCTAATGAAAAATTGTTGCAGCTACGTTACGTTACCAAAGCAATTGTGCTTAATCATAAAAGTTTCTTTTATGTGTGGCTTTGAGTGTTGCCACAAATATGTTTTTGTGCATGTGTGTGTTTTGTTTGTCTGTGTGTATGTGTTTTGTTAAGATTTTGTTTCTTTGTAGAGCCATAAAAGCTGCCTGATATCACAAATAAACATAACCAAGTTAACAACAGCTTTTATTTGACGCAACAAAGTACGTTAAAACTACTTAACTGCTATTCAAGCATTTACGACGTAAGATTTTAACATAAAATTGTAGCATTTTGTATCAACATCAATTTAATTAAATATCTTATAGTACTTAATGCTTGTCATAAAACTACGAAGAACTTCCGGTTTTAGTCTGAAATTCAACAACATCGGTTTAATGCCATTCTTAATACTGTTATCGACACTTCATCAACACTCTGTTATTGGCTCTATGAATGGTTGGAAACATTTGCCATCATCGAATTCAAAATCCAATTTAATTTGTCATGACTTGCCTTCTGTCGTTTCTATCCGCTACGCAATGCATAAATTTAATTGAATCACGAGCTGCTATTCATGCATGTAAGTATAACCCAACAAACCAATGTGAAGGCTCTAGTTTCAAGCATTTCAGTATTTCTTAAGTATTCTTTGAGAATTTAGAAAATTTTACTGAAAAATTTGATTTTTTCTTCTAAGAAAACGACGTTCTTATTAACGGAAAAGGAATTAACGAACATTTAAGAAGAAAACATAAAATATTTTTTGCTCGATCTCATTTTTTTTAAGAATTAATCCACTAGCCGAATGTCATATTGAAAACACTGAACAACAAAATCATTTTTTTTCCAAAATAACAAGGTTTCGAAAATGGATTCTGGTAGAGGGGACAAAAAAACAATATCGGCGTTTCCAAAGTTTACATATGAGTCTTATTTTAGTGGGGAACCCTTTTTGAACATTCTTGTAGTGAATCGGCATAGGAAATCATGTTATCCTTACAATTTGGGTATAGGATATGTTCTGAGGATTTATGTAAAATACTACGAGAAATATTTTTGTGGAACATTTTAAGTTGAATTTTCAGCTTTAGTGTTTTCAGAGACTTATAGTAGAATTTTACGATACATATTTTGCGGAACATTTTAACCCATTATATCCTTGTTTTATGGGTCTTTTTTGCCTTTTATCACAAAAAAGTAAAAAAAGACCCATTGAGAAGTTAGGAGGTTAAAATGTTCAGCAAAAATATTTCTTGTAGTATTTTACATAAATACTCAGAAAAATGCAAGGATAACATGATTACCTATGCCGATTCACTATAAGAATGTTAAAAAAGGGTCCCCCCTAGTTAAATCCCTTCTAAAATGAGACTCATACGTAATCTTTGATAACGCCGACACACATGTATAGGGTGTTTTTTTTAGGGGTTTGTTTTTCGAATAGAGACAAAACTGGCATTTTGTGGTCAAATCTGGCAACTCTAATGTCATTTATGTTCAGTTTGGTTTGCCATTTCATCATGAACAGGTTGACAAAAGAACAACGCTTGCAAATGGGCCGAAAATGAGATTGATCTCGATGCTGATTTTCATCGCAAAATTTTGTTCAGTGATGAGGCTCATTTTTGGTTGAATGGCTACGTCAACAAGCAAAATTGCCGCATTTGGAGCGAAGAGAATCCACATGAGATCCTTGAGACGCCATTACATCCACAAAAACTAACTGTTTGGTGTGCTCTATGGGCTAGTGGAGTCATTGGGCCATACTTCTTCCGAAATAATGCTGGAGAGTCAGTTACCGTTAATGGAGACCGGTATAGAGCCATGATAACCGACTATTTTGTTCCCGAATTGGATGGCATGAATGTGGATGAGTTGTGGTTCCATTAAGACGGCGCTACATGCCACACAGCGCACGTCACAATCGATTTATTGAAGGAAACATTCGATGAGCGCATAATTTCGCGGAATGGACCTGTCAATTGGCCACCAAGATCGTGTGATTTGACACCATTGGATTATTTTCTTTGGGGATATGTGAAGTCGCTCGTCTACGCCAACAAACCAGAAACGTTAGGGGACTTGGAGGCCAACATTCGTGGCGTTATTGCCGACATACGGCCCCATATGCTCGAAAAAGTGGTTGAAAATTGGACCTGTAGAATTGGCTTTATTCGAGCCAGCCGCGGCGGCCACATGCCCGAAATCATATTTAAACATTAATGGCATAAAATTATCCTTTCAATAAAGCCAAATTGATGAACATTAAAACGATTTTCTTGTTTTTTATCTCTATTCGAAAAACAAACCCCTAAAAAAAACACCCTATATTATTATTTTGTCCCCTCTATCAGAATCCGTTGTCAGAACGTTGTTATTTTTTTTCGTGTTGAAAAGTGTAATAATAGAAAAAAAACAATTCCTACTGTTCTTTTAAAATATTTGTACGCAAGTGATCTTGAACTGAATCTACTAGGTTCATGCCGATTCCGAATGGCTAATGTTCATGTTCTCAAGAAGCTTTACAAGGCATTATTTACCCTCTGAAGTTTGTCATTGTCTAAAGAGAGGTCTGATCAGACTGATCAGAAAAATTAATTTTAATTGAAAAAATTTACTGTATGCCATAGTTGATTGTTTCCTTGAATTTTGAACGGTTTGCTACCTATGGACCTGAACACGGGAAAAAAGGTAAAAAAAATCGAATTTTTTTAAGGTTTTTGCGATTTTGATCTGGAAGGTGAAGTTTTTTTGATTTTATATGTTCGCAATTTTTGTTCTTTATGACAAAGAGCTACAACTTTGCCTCAGAGAGTAAATCGAAATTCTGAACGGTTTGCAAGATATGAGCCCGAGAAAATGATCACTTTTTTGCAAAATGATACCGAGGCCCCAAATCTTTGGCGGCCCATAAACAAAAAAGTGCATGACTTTGGGAAAAATTGGGAGACAAGGGTCTTTTTTTTTTTAGTCTTTTATCACGTAGTGGTGTCCGTATATGGTTATTTTGCCATGACTTAAAAAATTACACACAATGTATGTGATTACAGCCATAAATTCACGGTCCGTAATATTGCCATGAAATCATCTATTTACATACCCTAAGCATTCAGCCACGGCAGCCACATATCATGTTCATATGTGTATGCTTCTTATTCCATAACTTTAAAATACTCGTATCATCTTCTCATCCTATTGTAATGCAGACCTGTAAGCGGTATATGACACTAGCCTTTTTTGCGTTATTTAAGCTTTGATATTTACACACATGGTATGACCCTTAAGACTTTTGAATTTAAATTTTTAATGGTCTATAAACATTTTTCAGTGTGTTCTTTCAGAATCCAACCATACAATTCCAAGAAACTTATGATACATTCAATATTCTAATAACTTAAAACTTAGAAACTTAGAAAACTTTTTGTACTTAAGGGGGACTATATACTCAGAGGTATATAGAGGTATAGGAGGTATAGGGCGAAAAAAAGGTCATGTTTGTGAATTTTTTTAAGGAAACTTAAGGGATATTTTTAAATGAGAGTTTTTATACCTTAAAATATACACATTCTAGGGTATGTTTAATTTTTTTTTATTAAAAAAAATTTAATATTAAAGTAGATACAACATTTTTTGTAGAGCGCTCGGAAAAACAAGTGAAATTCGGTGACCAAGATTGCTCCTCCTAAATTGATCTGAAACAAAAAAACGAAAATACTATTTAACTAGATACTTAAAACTCGTACTTGTCATAGTCGATTTTGAAAATATTGATATTTCACAAAATGGCGGACTTCCGAACGTAAATTAACGATTTTCGACCAAAAATTCGTCATTATTTTGCCTATAAAAAATGAACGAAGCTACGAAAAAAAATCTTATGACAAGTACGAGACTACTATGAGCAAAATAAGCCTGCAAAAAAAATCAAAACAATCGGTTCACTAAGTTTCGAGAAATCTTGGTCAATGACTTTGAAAACATGGTTTCGAGAAAAACGCGTTTGAAAATAAGGGCCAGCACTGCGCGTTCTAGAAGGCGGTTCACTTACTAGGCTATAACTTTGATATTTTTTGAGATATCGACTTGAATTTTAAACCACATATTTTTGAGACTTAAAGCTTTAAGAAAATGTTTTTGAAAAAAAAGTTCCGGGTATCCTTACCCCCCTTAAAACAAATTGGGAAAGAGTTAAGTTATGGCAGTGCTTCATGAAACTTTCTGTCTAGAATTCTGTCGGATGCTGATGATGATGGGGGGGGGGGGGAGAATCCGGAAGAAGTTACGATAAAAATGTTAAACAGTGTTAAACAGTTTAAAGACTGCTATTATCTTCCACCAGAAACTATAAATAATAATTATTTTTAAGATTTTTAAACCAAAAAAGCATGATGAAAAAATTTTCGTCCCACTTTTTTTAAGACACCTTTAGAATCATTCACAGAGTAGAACCTGATTTTCTTAAATTTTAAAAATTTCGAATTTTAAAATTGTGAGCAAAAAAAGGATAAAATATTAAAGGAACAAATGAAAATCAATATTTCAAACTTAACCGCTTCCTTTTTGGTTATTAATAAAAATCCTATTCATCTTCTAATAATTCATTTATTATTAGAGCTCCTGCCAAACGTTCGACTTTTTACCTATACGAAATTTTTTAGCATAATGAGGTTTGACAGCATGTGGGATCTAAATTTACAGTTATTCCGCCATTACAGTAGGCTTGATAACATGAAGTATCGTGTAAACTCTCTAGTAATTTTAGGATTTTGTTTCGCCTAAAATAAGAAAAGTCGTAAGTAAAAGTCGACTATCGACTTTTTATATACTGGAAAGTCGATTGCCTAAAGTCGAAAATTATCAAGCAAAAGTCGATTTTGGACTAATTTTGACTTCAACTTGCAAATCCCTAGTACGGACCCACTTGTATACTGTGCACCACCGGCAAACACAGGTTTTTGATGGTGCTTTATCACCAAAAGAAAAAATTCAGGTCGAAAGTTGTAAAAAATAATTACACGAAAATGTTCAAGTGTTTAAAAAATTTAATTGCTGAAATATAATTTTAAAAACAAGATTAATTTAAAAAACACAATAAGCTCATGTACACCAAAACGTTGTGAGTATAAGCTGAAAAATTTCAAGTTTTTTAATGGAAATGGCGATTTGACTAGAATGACATTAGCGTTTTCAGATCCCGAAATATAAGTATCAGTACCTATGTATGATTACGAGTCTTCATTAAAAGTATGTTAATTTTAATTTAATCAAAAAAGTATTTTAGTTTTAACTAAATATAAGTAGATATTATTAAAGTGTAAAAATGGGAATTTTGCTATGATATATGTTTATGTCAAAACAATTATGTCAAAACACTATAAGATTAAAACTCCTAACTAAGCCACGAGATGGCGTTTAAGAAGTTCGAACATAGTTTAAGTATATAAGCCTGTTCTTAATTTTATGTAGAGACAGCTTCCTTTTTGTAAAGATGTTCTTGCGTTGCTCTCTTGCTTTTCAACTCGCAACGTGGTAAGGTGTTTTATATTCAATAAAAGAAGTGATACTCCATAGCTAATGCTTTCATTTTTATACACTTACTTTCTTTCCTAAAACTTGTTTAACTTTCGAGTTAAAAAAGTATAATTCTTTTCCATAGCACAAGCGCCCAGATTCTCACATAATCATATATAATTAATTGAAAAAGAAGAAAAAATATTTCAGTATCACAATAGTGATACTTCTAATCAAAGCTCCTCTCGTTTATCAAATATACATTTTGGTTTAAAATGCTTATATTTTCAGCATTAACAATGGAACTGAACTATAACAAATAACAATGGATTTGAACCTTCAACCTTTAGAAAAGAATTAAATTTTTGCCAGCTTTAAACAAAAAATGTTTTGAAATCACTTGAGTCTTACTGCCTACTGGGTTATTTTAACTTATTTGTTTCCGCTTCGTGTTTGTGCTGTTTTTGTCAGCTCTATATTTGCAAGTGTTGGTATATTGATATGTCATAAATTTGAATTTGTAGGAATTCAACTGACAGCATAAATCATGAAACGACGCTGCCTAACAAGTATTTCTGCCCACCTCCGCAATTGCAGTATGATTATTTTGTATTGAACTTATAATAAAAGGAATTTGTATGAGTACTGTTTATAATATACAAAGGATATGAAGAACTTAGTTGTCAGAGCAAATATTTGATTATGAAGTGTATTCACACATTTTGTTTTCTTTATTTACATCATTGGCTATATAATGAACGTAACTATGCTTAGAATTTATATAACTATGCATTAACCCTTTGAGTCACAGGGGGCCGGTATGGTCCCACCTTTTATACTTTGTGACGCACATCTTTTCGAACTATATTTTTTGGTTATCACTGTGGTTTTAGGGGTTTTTGGGTCGCTGATAACGAATCTCAAGTCGAAATTTGAAAATTTTAAATTTGAAGTTATACTATGAAGATATGGTCCGCCATATTAGATCCACTGTATTTAATTTTCAGATTTATCGAAATATGATTTCAGATTAGCAATCAACGACCCTTCAATCAACGTTCTTGAACCCATACATAACAATGATAACCAATATAAAACTAATCTGCTAAAAAATGGGCACTAATGGTCTGCCATTTTGATCTGCCATATCAAAATCCGCTATTTTGAATTTTCAGAATTTACAAAAACTAACTTCAGATTTGCAATCAGTGACCTCACAAACCTATACATATGTATTGTAACCACTATCATACAAATCTAGTAGAAAATTAACATTAGTGGTCCGCCATATTGGATCCGTCACTTTGAATTTTCAGATTTTTCAAGATGTGACTTCAGATTGGTGAGGACCACTAATGGTTGCCATAATAAGATTTTGAAATTTAAATTCTTAGTCTTAGTGCTAAATTGGTAATATGTATACGAAAATATTAACAGCCGTAATCATAAAAATATCTTAAAATAGCATTAATACGTTCAATAGTTAAAATAGTTTTAATGTTAAAAAGTCTCAAGAGTTTGTGTTTCATAAACATGTTGTAGCTGCTTTGTAGTTAAAATAGGAACACTTTCGATTTGAAGTGGGAAGAGTGTCAATAATGGTTTGTGTATTAGATAAACTCAATTACTTTTTATTTATTTGTCACAATTTCGTCAACATTTTGATATTTAAACATACAGTTTTTTCTAAGCTACCTTCTACACTGAAGAAATTGTAATTTTTTTATAACTTTTTGTAAATATTTTGAAATGTTTTGATAAATTTCTTGTTTATATTTTCCATTTATTTTTTTTTAATTTTCTTTAAAAGTTTGTATTTTTTGTCATATTTTCCAAATATTTGAAATATTTTGAAATATTTTTGACAATAAATGAGCTCAAATGAGAGCAAATAATTTTAAAAATGCTTTATGAGGGGTTTTAATCACGTTTCAGCCATTGTTAAAAAACCTCTTATATATACACAAACATTTTCAAGCATTTTTTGACATTTTCTTTGTTTTTGATATATTTTAAAATAATTTGATATATCCCAGCAGAAAAGTGAACCAATTTGAAATAGTTCTGAACTAGTTCCAAAAAGGACCAGTACTAGTTCCACTACAATACCCCATAATATTAAACGAACTGACGCTTTTTGCGGGTTGATGTCATAGGAAAAGACAATTGTCCCCATAAGCACTCCTTTTTCCCTACATTTGGACTAGTTGCATTAGGAACATTTTTAAACTGATTGCTTTCGCTGTAGCCTGAAAGTGGTATTGTTTTCACTAGTTTTAAAGTGAACATTTTAAAAGTGTACAAATATAGTGTATTGGAGCAAAGGTTCTAAAGACCTGATTTGTAAGATCTTTTCTAACTAAAAGATTTATTAAAGAAGACATTATGTTTATAAGTGTGTATAATTTTTTTTCAATTTTTTTTGTTTTGTTATTAATTTTTCTTGTGCGCAGGAAATTTTAAAAAGTATCCAGCACGCTCTCATTTTTTTCAGCAATACTTTTGAAAACAAAAGCAAAGTGAACTGTTATACACTGAACGCCTTTTGTACTTTTTCAGACCTACTTCAGAAATGAACTAGTTCACTTTTTCAATTGACTCCAATATAACTGCTGGGATGTTTGACAAAGCTCAGATGAGAACAAAAAAAAAAAAATTTTAAAAATGCTTTATCGAGGGTTTATTGAAAGGCTTCAACCATTTTTAAAATTATCTCATTTATGAACGCTATTGATCCTTTATGAATAATGTTTTTAAATTTTTTTGCGTTTTTGTTCTTATAAACCTCTTATAGTTCATAATTTTTTATGAATAAAAATAATTTTTTTTTTAAAATTTGATAAAAATAAATTTTTATTGTTATACAAAAATCTTTACAAAATTTAATCACCTTAAAGTTTTTATTTTTTTTTTAAATTTTTTTTTTATTTTCTGCATAAATGTTATTAGGAATTTTGATTGGCTTACAAAAAAAAAAAAACAATAAATATGTATCTATATAACCCCTCTGTTACCTTAAGAAAAACTCACACATGTGACTCTTAAGTCTGATAAATATTTTATTGAAATTTATAAGGAAATTCAGATCTTATTTTAATTTTTTACGGTATTTAAATTATAAGGCACTTTATTTATTTCTTTTCTGAAACAGTTATCAATATTTTCAAAGAATTTATTTGGTATGTTCATGACAATAAGTTGTTGAGATTGTAGTTGTCGTACGATGTTGCGGGCATACCGGCTTCTTGCAAACGGTGCAGTGTTCGTATGTTTTGCGACAAATTGATAATGGACAGACGGCACATGTGGCTAGTTGGCTGGTTTTCCTTTTTTTTTTTTGTACAGCACCTGTAGAGGTAGTATGTTGTTCAGCTTCTGTCCGCACTGATGGAGCAATAGCTACAGATGCTTGAGTTCTTGGCAATCGTCCTCTACGTCGAATTAATTCGTGAATAAGATCACTTCCAAGCTGTCCAAGGTAAATTCTGCTTTTAAATGTCTTTGAAGCATTCCAATTTGGTGCTGTTTCCGTCCACAGAACGTAGCCGTTGAGTGAAGAAATGTCAATAATATTTGAAAATAGCGCTACTGGCCAACGATTGGTTTGCCTCTTGCACGTGTACGTTTCCACTAGCTGATCAATTGTGTCGACTCCCGCTTTTGTAGAATTATAATAGTCTATAATCTCTGGCAACTTTTTTGGATGATTTTCAAAATCATTTTGATCGTGATGCAGCGAGCGTAAAACTGTTACCATCTTGTATTTTTTTGGAACATACTGAACAATGGTAATTTTTTCGTTGAAAATCACGTTGAAATCTACTTGTTAGCACAGGCAAACGTATTAATTCTCGCTTAGTTCCACAAACCGGAAGGAATAGATTATTACTTCTCACGGTTCCGACCAAAGTTATATTTTTCCTCAATAATTCTAATGCAAGAACTCTTGTAGTAAAAGAATTATCCGTAGTAATATTCCGTCACCTATACTCGCCTACAAGATCCAGCACGACTCTTTGGCCTTGATTACGCTCCGGCGGAGCAGATGCGCATTCTTTCCCCAAATAAATTTGAAAATTGAGACAAAATTTATTTCGCATACTTGCAGCTTCATTCCGTATTTGCTTGGCTGGCTTGGCATGTACACTAAAAATGGACATCTACCTCTAAATGGAATGAGCCTTTCATCAACTGAAATATTTTCATAAGGATTAAATAACAGTTGAAGGTTCGCAACCCATTTGTCGTACAAATCGAAAATTGGGGCAAGTTTATCGTTGCTTCTAATTCTGCGATTTTCTCTGTTATCAAATCTCAAAACACGACTTATTTCCAAAAAATCTTCGCAGCAACATTACAGCACGAAATATTGGTCGACCATGAGCTTCATCCCAAAGACTGCGGCCACTTTCTCCATGGGAACTATATAGTCCTGCAATCGATGTAATTTATACATATGGATATTATGACAAAATACGTATTGAATGCAAAAATTAAATTACCTCCTAAAATCAAAATTCCGAGATATCCACTCGATTCAATTTCGTCTAAGTGTTTGAAGCTATCACAGATTTTTTTTACTTCCTCTTTGTTAATGAACTGCAGGATTATTTTTTTTATTTGCTATGTAAAACACATATTGAATGAGTCCTTGATGTTGAAAATACGATGAACAGCATAAGTTGTTATTCCAGACTGGTTGCGCATCAAGTTTTCTGTCCTTGCTCTGGAATAAGAGAAGAGGTGCTTGTTGGTTTCGTTGACCACACAACATCTCTATCTTTATCCCAATAAGTTGGCATTGGGACTTCATTCATATCAAGCGCTTCATCAATACTGCTCTCAATATCAGTATCGCTATCAATATACCCTTCAGAGCTTTCATAGTCCCAAAGCTGCTCTGCCACATAGTCATCATCCCCTTCGTTAGAAAAATCATCATATTCTTCAACTTCCTCAATGATTTCCTGAATTTGGCTTTCGGTGAGCCACTGCGACCGCTTCCAAAAAGTTGATTTCTAAGCGAAATTTAACAAAAATATCAAATACTTACCGAATGACGTTCGTTTTGCATTTTGCAATTGTTTTTATTTAATGTCATCATTTTAACCTATGGTCATCAGCTGACCTTAAGGTGTATACACGTAAGTGTTGGGGTTGCCACCTAGTTGAAAATGTTGAAAAATTTTTTTTTGGTGTTTTTGGATGTGCATTAATATCTTGAAGGATATCAGGAAAGGAAATTAGAAAGAAAAACAATTTTTAGAAAATATTAGTGATTTAATGACAAAAAGCTCACGAAATGACCTTAAGGTAACAGAAGGCTTAATAGAGTTCAGTGCGGATATTTTTTCCACAACTCATCGAATATAATTAAAGCTTCTCAGTATATAATTAAAAGCTATTCTTTTGAAATAAATTTATATTAATCACTGTCAATAAAGCTATGAAAGCTTCAGCTTAAGAGTGAAAAGAAAAACGCTATGAAAATAATGAAATTTAAACGGGGAAAAAAAGGTTAGCTTATTTATTATTATAGCTGCATAATAATTAAAAAATAGAAAAAAACAATTAAAAAAGCAACATCTAATAATAACAACCACAACAACAACAACGACATTTTTAGGGTGTGTAGAACAGACATTAGTCCCTAACAAAAAGTTAAGCACGAACAAATTTAGCAAAAGTTAATCCAACAATTAAACGAGTTTATTTAATATTATTTTTCGTTTTTTGTTTTTTTTTTACAAAGAAAGCGCTTTATTTTCTAAACTAGATTAAATAAAGATTAAGATTTAATTTATTTATTTATTTCTTTTGAAGTATTTTCTGCAGCTAGTAAAGGAGGCGCTAATTTTTATTTCAAGTATTCCTTGAAAGGCATTGAGAAAATTCATAAGTAAAAAAACCATGCTAGTAAAAGGACACTAAATTGAGTTTTGCTCTCTGCAATTGTGAAGAGAATTCATTTGTGCCTTTTTTTATGCTTAATTTTCTTTTTTTTTCCCCCAAAAGCTTTTAGAAGTTGGCAAACATCAGTCAAGCGGTGAATCCTGTTCATTATTATGTATGCAGCAAATTGCTTGGAAGTCATGCACAGGATTTAGACTGGCTGAATTTGATTGCTGTTTGTTGTCTTTGTTGTTCTGGTTGTGGACGACAACAACAACAACAACAACTTTAGTTAGGGAAAGCACATAAAAGCATACAAATAAGCAGATAATAAAAGCAAAAAGCAAGGATAACCGAAAGTTTGCAATAAAAAAATTAGCTGTAATCTCTAAGGACATGCTTGAAATATAGCAAATCTGATTATCTGATTGTCAAAGTTGTGTCGTTTGAAATTTGTCGAATCTGAATTAAGTCTAAAGCTAACCAGTTTTTTAAATAATGTTCTTACTAAACAAACGTTGGTGTAGAATGCTTAACTTTGTCATTAAAAAAAAAAAATTAAATCCTCTGTGCTTACTTTACAGAACTTTAATATTGCTGTGCGTTCTCAAATGTCAAGCTGTTGTTGTTGTTATTTCTTTTCCAACCATAAACTTGTTGACAGTTTTTTAATTGAAACTTTTCTGAACTTGCCGCTGTTGCACTTCAGCTGCAGGACATGCAGGCTATTTTCTGCTGTGATTGCAATCAGCAGAAATCTTTAATTTTGCTTTTAAATTAAATACCTTAACTTATTATTTTTGTTTTTTTATACTTTCCTCTTATTTTTCCAACGTTTATACAACGTGTTGTTTTCTTAACCAACAGTGTACGGAACAACTTTATTACCAGGGCCAAAGTTTTTAAGCAACTCAACAAACTTGACGACACCTAGATCTGCTTTACTTTCAAGTTGTTTTCTTAATTTGCTCAGTTCGAAGACAGGCGACAAGTTCGCCTAAATGTAGGCAGCACTTAGATGTTGTTTATTTTATGAAAACAAATTCTGGCGCTTGCTATGTTGTTGACAAACTTTGTGTTTGTGTGTGTGTGTGTGTGTGTGTGTGTGTGTGTGTGCAAGCCTTGTTGATGAACCGAAGATTATTATGTAGTCGGCCAAGTTATTGGATATTATTTGTTATTTATTGCTTAACAAATAATTATTTATTTTTCCAAAAATTTCATTGAGTAGTACTTACATTTTAATGGACATTTCTTGAAGGGTAGGCAAAGATACTAGTGTTTTCCTTTCAGAATTTACTTATATTATGATTATGCGAGGAGTATAAATAATAAAATTTAATATATTTCCCAGTTACCAATTTAATTTGTAGCTTATCAATGCAAATATTTTAAGCTAGAATTTCTAAACAATGAAGAATTTTAGTAGATTTTGAGTGTTGCTATAAACTTCATTTATTATTATATCATTCAGTATAATTAGTAAATCTAAATGCTAATATCAAGTGCAAACTGGAAGCATGACAAAAACGACTACTTCTTAACTACAGTGTAGCTGTGAGACCTAAAACGTCATTAACTTTAACGATTAAATTGCTTAGACGTCATTAAATGGTCATTAAACACTGATGACAAACACACCTTACATATTAAGCAGGCATTGGAGTAGGTTCGCTAAAAACAGAACACGAAATCGAAAGAAATTTTTCTATTTTTTCCCCCAAAGCAATGAAATGAAACAAGTGAAAGTAAATGATACCGCGAATTATTTTCACAATACGATTTATTGAATGTTCTGTCTCTTTTCACTTGTCTTAAGACAGCCTTCCAATATGTACCTATGTTTATTAAACCTACATATTTATTGGATATATAGTTTGTAATGAGAGATTTTATGATAAATATATATTTATTTTCAATAGCAAAATAAATGAATACATTTTTTAAAAATATTGTCCTTGGGAAATTATGATCAGTGAACTCATGGATTTTTTGCCAAAAATCGCTCTTACTTTGGGGCTACGAACGAATGGAATTGAACTGAATCCCAGTAAAGACTAGAGAGCCGCACAAGTATATGAAAAATAACTTGAAAGCCTTCTGTCATCAAGTTTTTACAATGGTTTATATGTTTATGATATTAAGGTTACTTACGAGGGCTCTTTTTTAAGTCTTGCACCTCGGCAACACTAAACATTGCCTGATAAATTTTGACAATTCCATTCGAAAATTTGATTTTTTTTTTAGATAAACGTACTCTCAAAGTTTAATTGTATGTGGGCTTATTATATTGTTTAAAGTGGTTTAAAAATTGTACTTTAGCAAAAAAAAAAAAAATGAAATTAATACGTGAACATTTAATTAAACACACCGTTAGATGAAGTAATCCATGGGTGTTAGGGGGACTATTTAGCATACATTCGATTTTAGATGAACATTTAGATGTTATGAAGATTTGTTCCCGTTTGATACCCCATAGTTTGACGGTTGCCCAAAAAAACAAAAGACTCGTGTTGATTGGTGCAATGAAATGTTGAAAAAAAAAAAAATGTAGCGGGGGTGATTTGAAATACGATATCTACGATATCACTACAAGTCACGAATCATGGATCTATGCTAATGAGCTCGAAATAAAGTAGCAATCTACTGTTATGGCCTTTCAAAGTGAACAAAATCCGACAAAAGTTGTCCATGGACAGAGGACATCTAAGCAATGGTTTTTACCAGAAAAACAGGTCATATTGCAACTATACCACTTGAGCAACGGAAAACTGTTAATGCTGAATGGTACAACCATTTGTTTGCCGCAAGTCTTCGAAGAATTGAGGTAAACCAACTACCGAAGGTAGATCATTCAATGCGAGGTTCCACACATCAGCTCCAACAAGAACGTTTTTGAACACTCAAAACGTCAAGTCCCAACAAATCCGCCTTACAGTCCCGACTTGAGGCACCAGAGGACCTCAACTTGTCTCCTCATATTAAGAAAAAATGCTTGACGAGGTCGTTGATACCAACTTTAGAGTTGCAAAACTGTTTCGAAAATTGATTCAAACGAATATAAAAGTGTATTGAACATTTTGGAGAATACTTTGAAATCTATAAAATCATTTTCACTTATTAACCACAATTTTGTCATTGTTAGGCGCAAGACTTAAAAGGCAACCTACACATACAGTAGACCTTATCAACAAAAGGTAAGCCTCATCGCCACCATCTATTACGAAGAATTAAACATTTTTTTTGTTTTACCGAACTTTTTTTTAGTTTCTCTTCATAACTTCGGCAATTATAGTCCGATCTTCAAGAATGATATATCAAAATTTTTTTGTTTGAAAGAGTCTGGAATTCTGCCTGGAATGTCGCAAGCATGACCCATGGTGGTCGGCGTGGAATTGCGCTTGTCTACAACCGGCCAGAGATTTTAGATCGGTCTCGATTTCCGCCAATAAGTAAGGATGGTGACAACACTAGCCATCCTCAAAATGGTACAATGAGCTTAAGTATAACATTAAGTAGTAATTTTAATGTTATATTCTTATACTCCCCCTTATTAGTATAAGGGAGTATTAAGTATAAGGGAAAAACTCAGTATTATAATTCATAAAAAAGGATGGTTGACACATTGGGAATCAGAGAAGTGACACCCAGAAGTTTGAATTATATGAACAACCAATATACTGATAACAGTTTGAAGGGATTTACATGTGGCGATAATAACCTGAAAGTTCATTTTCTTTGTGGCAATTCCTTGAACCTTTGACTACTTCGCCATGGGGCAAGTAGTACTAAGCCCACATGGCAGGTGACTACGTAAAATGCAATGATAGATTTCAGTCACTACTTAGTCGATATTTTGAGTTATATCTTTAAATTTGCAGATATATAAAACACAATTTTTTTTTTCTTGAAATCAAATCCGAAGATGGATTAAGTGAAAACGAAACGGTTATAGCAAACCATTTTTTAATTAAAACTATATGTTTTT
Organism: Pherbina coryleti; assembly: GCA_943735915.1. Lineage (NCBI taxonomy): Eukaryota > Metazoa > Arthropoda > Insecta > Diptera > Sciomyzidae > Pherbina > Pherbina coryleti. Next base: position 22,153,003 of record OX030951.1, read on the forward strand.
GTGTTTTGATGTCATATTTTTAAAAAAATCTAGAATAATAATCCATATATTACACATATAATAATCTAATAATAGAATAGGTCCTTGTAAAAAAGATACAGTAGTTTCGACTATGTCGTAACACAAGACGTAGAATTATTCAATTCGCTTTTGATGACATCTTTTTTAAAAATATTTATTCCATACACCTGAGGATATGACCTTTAAGAGAGTGCCGGAGAGGGTTAATATGTATCACCAACCCCCATTACTTTTGCAAAAGGAACATTTTTGCCTTTGACACCTATTCCCTCCGACCACTCCTTAGGGGCGCTCCCATACAAATTTTATGCTTTTGTCGATAAAACCGGAAACTGTCCATAAATAGGTAGAAAACTTAAACAAGCAAACAAAATTTGTTCAATGCTATCAAGTTCAACAACCCATGTGTCAAAATTTCACTGTCGATAATATGCCCGGATATTTAATTGGCTGCGTTTGACATTTCAATAACAGATTCTGTTAAAAAAGCATGCCCCTCAAAATTACTCAGTCTGTTAAAAACAACATGCCCCCAAAAGTATGCTTTTTTTTAATTATAAGATTTATGTCTTCACGCTAGATGGCGCTGTCTTCGCCGTCGAAAAAACCGGAAGCCGTTGATAATAGGTAGCAAGTTTAAGCAAACAAAAACATCAAATGTTGGCTTTATATTTCATGTAACATAATTGTGTAAAATTGATATAAGTTAGACAGTTCTAACATGAATTTTTGTCGCATTGAGGATCAAGCAGACCAACAAGTGCTAAGATCAACATTGTACGATTAGTACTTTAGGCCCATCAAAGGCTCAAAAAGTAAGGTAAATACCGACACCTGATCACTATCAACCACCCTACTTACCTCCGAGAACGACGTATTCTACGTCAAAAAAGACATTTTAACTTAAATCCCCTATGCATGGGATAAAGAGTTTTATACTGAACTGTTGCAAATTTTCTAGTTTAGTTTATAGTTCATAGTTTATAGTTTATAGTTTATAGTTTATAGTTTATAGTTTATAGTTATAGTATAGTTATAGTTTATAGTTTATAGTTTATAGTTTATAGTTTATAGTTTATAGTTTATAGTTTATAGTTTATAGTTTATAGTTTATAGTTTATAGTTAATAGTTTATAGTTTATAGTTTATAGTTTATAGTTTATAGTTTATAGTTTATAGTTTATAGTTTATAGTTTATAGTTTATAGTTTATAGTTTATAGTTTATAGTTTATAGTTTATAGTTTATAGTTTATAGTTTATAGTTTATAGTTTATAGTTTATAGTTTATAGTTTATAGTTTATAGTTTATAGTTTATAGTTTATAGTTTATAGTTTATAGTTTATAGTTTATAGTTTATAGTTTATAGTTTATAGTTTATAGTTTATAGTTTATAGTTTATAGTTTATAGTTTATAGTTTATAGTTTATAGTTTATAGTTTATAGTTTATAGTTTATAGTTTATAGTTTATAGTTTATAGTTTATAGTTTATAGTTTATAGTTTATAGTTTATAGTTTATAGTTTATAGTTTATAGTTTATAGTTTATAGTTTATAGTTTATAGTTTATAGTTTATAGTTTATAGTTTACAAAAATACTGTTAAATTAATCACTTTGTTATGTCTTTTTAGGACACCCCTGCAGCTATAAAAATTACCATTTTTATTTTTTTCAGATTTGTTATTACCTTAGTATAAAAGTCATTTCCCCACATTTTACTGGTATTTAAGAATTTGTCAACTTTGGAACTATTTTTTCTTTCTTTGGATTTACCTATTTTTTCATGAAGAGCATTTTATGGTAGCTCTTATCTGGCTCTAGTTAGATTTTTTTTTCCATAAAGGTAAATTATTACTTTTTTTGTAACCCGAGTTTAAGGTTAAAATTTTATTCCTTAATAGAATCAGAAAGAGTGCTGCTAAACAGTTGACATTTTTCCTAACTTCTAACTCTTCAAACTAACCATAAAGAAAACAGGTTAGTTGGCACTCAACCCTAAGCTTAAAAAATTTTTCAAAAATTGAAAGGAATTCTTTTGGCATTTCAGTAATTTTCATGCCTGATAAGCACCTGTCAGCCAAAGTAATTTCAGGAATTTCCTGAGCAATTTAAATAAACGCGATGTTTTGCAATGTCAGAACACTTGAGAGTCACATTTAAAAACGCACTCTACGAAATACACAACAAATAAAAGAATTACTTCACAACAATCGCATGATACCAGTTTTTGAAAAAGAGAAAAACAAAATTAAAAAAAAAAACAAACAAACGCAACAAAATTACTTCTTACAGCAAAAGCGAGCTCACGTGCCGTTCGTGACGCTTTTGCTGATGTCATTAAATTATTTCTATTTTCAAAACAAAAAGAAGCTCGAGTCAGCGTGACTGACCTTAAACTAAAAACGCACTGAAAACGAGCTGTCAGAAAATGTCAAGTGCGAGTAGGTGGGTGAGAAAAGCGTGAGTAGTACGTGTGCGGCGAAAACGCTCGCTACCTTACAATGAGAACACTTAAACTAGCCAAGGACCCCCAACAAGCACCTTGAACGCTAGAAAAGTTTAACTTCTGTGTCCAAAATAAAGGCAAAAATTAAAGAACTTTATGTTTTGGATTTGCATAAAAATGTCATTTACAAGATTTACTAAAAATAAACGTGTAAGCCACATATACACACACACACATACAGTTGTAAAAAGAGCAGCATAACTAATGTCCTTATGCAGGACATGTGCATAAAAATCAAATTAAATTGCTATAAATTAAAGGAATTTGCATAAAAAGGCAGTCGAAAAAAGGCAAAGGCAAAAAATAAATTAAATTGCGCCCTCTTGCGGTGAGCAGTGCGCTAGCTTTGAAGTTTAGGCGAAAAGCGAAAAGCATTAATCAATGCGGGTGGCAGGAAGCGTGTTCGTTGCAAAACGGGCAATTTTCAAAAGTAGGGTCAAGGGACAAGTAAAACAAATTAAGGCTTAGATTAATCTAGGGATTCAGAAATAACAAGGGCTGTTTAGATTTATACAGTAAGAAATTGAATGCGGGAAAAGGGGGGAGGGGGAGAAGAAAACACCAAAAAATTGAAATTAAATAAATTGAGATAAAGTTACGATGAGAACAAAGAACACTGAGTGGCTTAGGAAGTTTATAAAATAAAGGAAATTTTTATTTTCAAGGACAGCATTAGAAGGAATACCAGACAATATTTGAAATAACAGGCAACCAGTACCAAGAAAAAACCAAAAATTTAAAAAAACAAAAGTAAAACGTAAAAACTAAAAAGTAAAACGTAAAAACTAAAAACTAAAAAGTAAAACGTACAAAGTAAAAAGTAAAAAGTAAAGAGTAAAAAGTAAAAAGTTAAAAGTAAAAAGTAAAATGTAAGAAGTAAAAAATAAAAAGTACAAAATAAAAGTAAAAAATAAAAACTAAAAAGTAAAAAGTAAAAAGTAAAAAGTAAAAAGAAAAAAGTAAAAAGTAAAAAGTAAAAAGTAAAAAGTAAAAAGTAAAAAGTAAAAAGTAAAAAGTAAAAAGTAAAAAGTAAAAAGTAAAAAGTAAAAAGTAAAAAGTAAAAAGTAAAAAGTAAAAAGTAAAAAGTAAAAAGTAAAAAGTAAAAAGTAAAAAGTAAAAAGTAAAAAGTAAAAAGCAAAAAGTAAAAAGTAAAAAATAAAAAGTAAAAAATAAAAAGTAAAAAGTAAAAAGTAAAAAGTAAAAAGTAAAACGTAAAAAGTAAAAAGTAAAGAGTTAAAAGTAAAAAGGAAAGAGTAAAAAGTAAAAAGTAAAAAGTAAAAAGTTAAAAGTTAAAAGTAAAAAGTAAAAAGTAAAAAGTAAAAAGTAAAAAGTAAAAAGTAAAAAGTAAAAAGTAAAAAGTAAAAAGTAAAAAGTAAAAAGTAAAAAGTAAAAAGTAAAAAGTAAAAAGTAAAAAGTAAAAAGTAAAAAGTAAAAAGTAAAAAGTAAAAAGTAAAAAGTAAAAAGTAAAAAGTAAAAAGTAAAAAGTAAAAAGTAAAAAGTAAAAGTAAAAATTAAAAAGTAAAAAGTAAAAAGTAAAAAGTAAAAAGTAAAAAATAAAAAGTAAAAAGTAAAAAGTAAAAAGAAAAAAGTAAAAAGTAAAAAGTAAAAAGTAAAAAGTAAAAAGTAAAAAGTAAAAAGTAAAAAGTAAAAAGTAAAAAGTAAAAAGTAAAAAGTAAAAAGTAAAAAGTAAAAAGTAAAAAGTAAAAAGTAAAAAGTAAAAAGTAAAAAGTAAAAAGTAAAAATTAAAAAGTAAAAAGTAAAAAGTAAAAAGTAAAAAGTAAAAAGTAAAAAGTAAAAAGTAAAAAGTTAAAAGTAAAAAGTAAAAAGTAAAAAGTAAAAAGTAAAAAGTAAAAAGTAAAAAGTAAAAAGTAAAAAGTAAAAAGTAAAAAGTAAAAAGTAAAAAGTAAAAAGTAAAAAGTAAAAAGTAAAAAGTAAAAAGTAAAAAGTAAAAAGTAAAAAGTAAAAAGTAAAAAGTAAAAAGTAAAAAGTAAAAAGTAAATAGTAAAAAGTAAAAAGTAAAAAGTAAAAAGTAAAAAGTAAAATGTAAAAAGTAAAAATTAAAACGTAAAACGTAAAAAGTAAAAAGTAAAAAGTAAAAAGTAAAAAGTAAAAAGTAAAAAGTAAAAAGTAAAAAGTAAAAAGTAAAATGTAAAAAGTAAAAAATAAAAAGTAAAAAGTAAAAAGTAAAAAGTTAAAAGTAAAAAGTAAAGAGTAAAAAGTAAAAAGTAAAAAGTAAAAAGTAAAAAGTTAAAAGTTAAAAGTAAAAAGTAAAAAGTAAAAAGTAAAAAGTAAAAAGTAAAAAGTAAAAAGTAAAAAGTAAAAAGTAAAAAGTAAAAAGTAAAAAGTAAAAAGTAAAAAGTAAAAAGTAAAAAGTAAAAAGTAAAAAGTAAAAAGTAAAAAGTAAAAAGTAAAAAGTAAAAAGTAAAAAGTAAAAAGTAAAAAGTAAAAAGTAAAAAGTAAAATGTAAAATGTAAAATGTAAAAAGTAAAAAGTAAAAAGTAAAAAGTAAAAAGTAAAAAGTAAAAAGTAAAAAGTAAAAAGTAAAAAGTAAAAAGTAAAAAGTAAAAAATAAAAAGTTAAAAGTAAAAAATAAAAAGTAAAAAGTAAAGAGCAGAAAGTAAAAAGTAAAAAGTAAAAAGTAAAAAGTAAATAGTAAAAAGTAAGAAGTAAAAAGTAAAAAGTAAAAAGTAAAAAGTAAAAAGTAAAAAGTAAAAAGTAAAAAGTAAAAAGTAAAAAGTAAAAAGTAAAAAGTAAAAAGTAAAAAGTAAAAAGTAAAAAGTAAAAAGTAAAAAGTAAAAAGTAAAAAGTAAAAAGTAAAAAGTAAAAAGTAAAAAGTAAAAAGTAAAAAGTAAAAAGTAAAAAGTAAAAAGTAAAAAGTAAAAAGTAAAAAGTAAAAAGTAAAAAGTAAAAAGTAAAAAGTAAAAAGTAAAAAGTAAAACGTAAAAAGTAAAAAGTAAGAAGTAAAAAATAAAAAGTAAGTAAAAGTAAAAAGTAACAAGTAACAAGTGTGAAGAGTTAAGACAGAATATAAACAAAAAGAAATTTTTTTTGGTACACATAAAACATGTTTGCAGTAAAACTTTAAAAGTTAAGGTCTTTACAAATGAAGCTGAAGTGACCTTTTTATTTGACTTAAAATTAATGCCAAACTAACTTCAAACAACACTCAAGTTAGAGTTGACACTTTAAACAGGATTCAACAAAGTATCATAAACGAAAATGCTCAGGCATTAAAATAGTGTCTCGAGAGAGAGAGAGAGAAAAAATAAATTATTTTATTACCAAAAAACAACAAGATCAAAAAAGTTGGGCTGAAGGTTAAAAGAGAATAATAAAAATAAAAAAAAAAAAAATAAATAACTGGCCATTTCAGCCCTTGAAAGGACTTTGACCTAGCTTCTTATGATCAATTGTGTTGTGCGTGTTATTAAGTTTGTACACAATTGACCGAGAAATGGACCTACAGGCTTAACGCCGACTCCGAACGGCGATGAACGAAATGTTCTTATTCTCAAGAAGCTTTACATGGCTTTTTGATTACTCTCTGAGGTTTGCCATTGTCTGCAGAGAGGTGGCGGCCGTACAGAAAAATTCAAATAATTTTCTGTCGCTGCTGGGATTCGAACCTGGGTTTCCAAAGTTCGTTGACATAGCGGCCACGCACTTTAACCAACTACGCCACGGACGCCACATTAAAAGAGAGGTTAAAAGAGAATAAAAGAATTAAAAATTTAACGAATCCTTAAAATGATATGGGACAAAATGTTGTAAATGAGACAGGACACATCAGAAAAACTATTAAAAGAAAAGTTTTGTTGTCGAAAAGTGAACACAATGAAATAGAACCCATCATTTAATAAAGCATAGAACAAAGATTGGAAAACATTTTTATGTAATTGAAATATCAGTAAAAACAAAAGCAAATAAAAAGTTAAAAAACTCAAAGGTCAAATACAGGGAGCAGTAAATAAAAGTATCGAAATAAAGAAAAACAAAAAAAAAAAAAAATAAAATAAATAAGCCACGAGAAAAGTGAAACTGAGCTGATGGTTGCAGCACGAAGTCAAAATTTATTTACATTGCAGCTGTGGGAGCAGGACAAAAAACAAAAGTTAAAGAAATAAAGCTACAACAACAAAAATAAAGCAACTTAGAAGACTTTTTTCAAACCTACAAAACAAACAATAATAAGAGAGAATGAGAGAAAAAAAAAAAACTTAAAAGCAATACGAGTAAAATTTTGGCGCGTAAGACAAACACAAATAAAAGCTCATTAGCAGTCACGCACACACAGATAGCTACACAAAAGAAAAAAGTAGCTCAGCAACATTAGAGATTACTTAAACTACACACATTTAAAGCCAAAAAAAACAAAAAAAAAAAAAAAACTAAATGAAAAAATTAAACTAATTTATTATGTTCTGCAGCTACTTGAACAGATTGGAACGCTTTTATATAATTTTGATGTGCTAAGTTTTTTCAGTTTAGTTTTCTTGCTTATTTTTTTTTTTTGGTTAGTTTATTTTTTTGTTAAGTTATTTTTTGTTGTTGTTTTACGGCTTCTTGATCCTTCCTGTCTTTGCTGCTAAATATTAGAATGGCGTCAAATGTTTGTGTCATTTGTGGGAATTACTTTAATTTGTTATTCGTCTGTCCTGTGTTGTTTTGTTGTAGTGTCATTCGTTAAATGGTGCTACTTAAATTGTTTATTTTTCTTTTTCTTTTTATTTCTTTTCTTTTCTACTTGATGATGTCCTTATTCGGTTCTGCTATTGACTTTATCGTTATCATTGCTCTATATGGCTCAAAAGAACTACAATAAAAAGGGACCGAAATTCTTTGATTTGCTTATGGTATAAAATCAATGTTTATGCGGTACTTTGTTGATTGTCAAATAAATGTCAAGGTCAGCGTTTGGATGTTGCTCCTTTTTGTCATAAAAAATGGTTTAAAAAAGTTTTTTTTCCTCTTTTTTGTTGAGGGTTAGCGAATCAGCTTAAGTCCCATAAATAAGCTCTAATTTTATAACTCAATCGAGCTATTTATTTGGGGCTCAAAGCATCAGTCAACTTTTATCAGTTGTGAGATGGTCCATTTAATGGCTTTGGTTTTTTTTTTTGTGAATTTTTACTGATAAATCGATTGATTACTGAATTTCATCGATAATTTTCAAAAAATTTTATTTAAATTATTTACAAAAATCTTTAAATGTGAAAACTTTTAAAAAACGTTCTAAAAAAAAACATCTTTGTTGGAGTCTTATTTTGATTTTTAGGTGCAGGTTATGTATGAAAGTAATTTGTTTCTATTTATTTTAGTGATCATTTTCCGGTAGTATTTATTCGTATTTTAGTGATAGACAAGAGTTAGTTGAGAGTTGGAGGCTAGCTTTTGTAGAAAGAGTAGATTGTAAAATTTCATTTGCCAAAGGCTAGTGTTTAAAATGTCTATATGGGTGATTTTACGTTGAGGGGCACTAGCGGTGGCTAAATCAAAAATCATACATAAGTTGAAAATTTGTGAAAAACGACCAACATACATAAAAATAAACAAATAAATAAACATAGTTTAGTTATAACTGTATGTTAACCTTGAAAAAGTATCTACCCTGGTCTGTCCTTTTACTATCTCGCACAGAAGTCAGTGTAATTTAGTAAATTTCTAATTGATAAGACATTTAAAAATTATTTATTTCATAAAAAAGCGTTAGAAATAAGGGTAAATATAGGGTTTTCCAATATGGACTTGGCAACTTTGAATTAAATTTTTGAACGCACCCTTTCACTAATCATCGAACTGCCACTGTCGATTTATTCAGTAAACTCAACATTTACTTCATGGTAAAGTAAACGAACGAGCAACGTCTGCAAATTATAAAAATGAAAAGATGCGCCAAGATGATGAATTTCATCGCAAAATCATCTTCAGTGACGAAGATCATTTTTGGCTCAATGGGTTCGTCAATAAGCAAAATATGCCTTATTGGTCGGGTGGAAATCCACCTGTGCTTCATGAATCACCACTTCATCCACAAAAAATAGCTGCTTGCTGCGGTTTGCATGCCGGTGGCGTCATTGGACCAATATTTTTTCGTCGACGATAACGATCGTAACGTTACTGTGAATGGCCATCGATATCGCGTCATAATTACTAATTATTTTTGGCCCGAATTGGAAGATATGGACTTGAACGACATGTGGTTCCAACAGGACGGTGCCACAAGCCACACAACACACCTTGCAATCGATTTATTGTAAGATTAAGTTTGATGTTTTTCAAAGTTTTTTTTGGGGCTACGTTAAGTCATTGGTTTATGCCAACAAGCCGACGACGTTGGAAGAGCTCAGAGCCAACATTGAACTCGAAATGGCGGCCGTTTCGGCCTAAATGTGTAGCCGAGTCATTGAAAATTGGGTGTAACGAATCGACCGCTGCATACGTGCCCGCGGTGCCATATGAACGAAGTCGAGTTTCATTCATAAATGTTTTAATTTTACTTCAAGCCGATAATAAAGTTTTTGAAATATCTCAAATGGTTTATCTCGGGTTTTTTTTTTTAAAAAAGTTGTCAAGTCCTTAATGGAAAACCCTTTACTTGTCGTTAAAAATTGAAATCTTAGAGCTTGACTTTGATGTGAAGTTTACAATAAGCGACGCACAAGCCACTCGCGTGCTCTCATTGGCACTCGGCAAGTGCGGATGTGTTGGTGAATGTTTGAAAAAGCCTTTCAGGTTATTTAAAGTCATGGCTCCCGGAAAAAATAAATTCGTGAAAAATGTCTCAAAAAACAAAAGAGTTTGGCAGAAAGACTGCGATACCAACGCATGAAAAATTATCTCGAAAAGTATTCTCAACAAAAGCAAAAAGCAAAAAGACAAGAAGAAATATAAAGGAAAAAAGATAAAGGAACTATTAAGACTGTTAACCAAATGGCACCTAGAGAAAAATAAAAAGCTAGAAAGTTATGAATAGAAAAGGCAAGACTGCGGATACAACATTAAAAAGACTGTATCAAGATTTAAAAGTCTGATTTGATAGATATAAAATATCATAAAAAAAAATGTATAAAGTCGATTCTTAAAAATATAATGAAGTTTTTATCTCGACTGTACAATAAGGTATCCTGTATATTTTTAAATATTTACATATATCCATACTTTTAAATATTTATATCACGCCGCCTTTCCTAATATAAGACAACCTTTGAACGTAGAATCACCCATATGTGATTCATACAGTCTTTGAAAGGTAAAAAATTACAGTTTTTCGTCTTACGGAATGAGTCACTAACAAGAAAAGGTCCCCAAGTGTCAGACGCCGATTTGAATGATTTTGTTAGATATGTGTAAGAGGATGAAATTCTAAGGTTGACGTATTTTTTTATGTGTGCTCAATCGAATGTTTAGGGTTTCAAAATGGCGTTTTAAAATCAGCAAAAATTTATTTTTTTTCCATAACTCTGCTATTTGGCATAAGAACACATATAAATTTGGAATCAAACGAAAGGTATTAAAAAGACGCTTATAACGGTATCCAATTCGTTGATCTAATAGTTGTCGCAATTTTGTTGTTTCAATTTTCAACATTTTTTAGTCGATATCATGGGTAGGACGTAGACGCAATTATTTCATATTAATTTATGTTTGAGCGAAAAATATTTTAAAAGTTACCTGTTTTTTATTTTTTTAAATTTTTAAGTTTTCGTAGTGAATTTTTTTTTTCGTAAAATGTACTAATAACTTAGCATTTTGTTTGTTTTTACAGATAAAGTACACAATATGGGTACCAAAATTTTTGGTTTTTAACGATATTTTCGAATAAATAGACAAATTATCATAAAAGCTAATAATTAGTAGGGTTTCCTTTTAATTTTTTTTCCCATTTTGTTTTATCCATTAAAAAATCCAATTTCATTAAAAAATTTGACATTTCCATGCAAACATTTTCCGAGTGCCTCAAAAAAATGACTCGAAAAAGAGTATTTTTTATGCATGTTTTATGAGTACGGTATAAAAAGACTCAAAAGAAGTCTTTGATATGATTCTAAAATGATTGATCAAAAATAAAACTGGAAAAATAGTATTTTTTATGAGTACGCAATAAAAAGACTCATAAAGAAGTATTTTATATGATTGTAAAATGATTGCTCAGAAACAAGACTCTAAAAATGGTATATTTTATGCGTGTTTTATGAGTATGCAATAAAAAGGCTCATTAAGGAGTCCTTAATATGATTCTAAAATGATTGTTCAAAAATAAGACTCAAAAAATAGTATTTTTATGCGTGTTTTATGAATACGCAACAAAAAGACTCATAAAGAAGTCTTTTATATGATTGTAAAATGACTTTAAATGTTTTTACTATTACTTTTTATTTGAAATGTTTAAAAAAAGATATTGCTGTCATTTTTTCTTTTTTATTTTTCAACTATAAATTATTTTACATAAATTTGAATCTAAAAATATATTTCAGCTTAAACGGATCATAATTACTTCTATGAGTTCTGAAAGAGTCCTCAGTATGAGTCTTTAAAGATTCCATTCCATGATTCTTAAATATGGCTATCAAAAGTGTCTTAATTTTGAGCCCAAAAGACATTTATATGAGTTCTAAAAAGTATTTATAGTCTTTATTATGAATCTTAAAAAATTATTTAAAATTAATCTTAAAATAGTCTTAATTTTGAGTCCAAAAAGACTCATTTACATGTATAAGTTATAAAAGAGTCTTTATTATGAGTCTTTAAAGAGTCTTTATTATGAGTCTTATAAGAGTATTATATATGAGTCTTAAATGAATCTTAATTTTGAGTCCAAAAACACTAATTTATATGAGTTCTAAAAGAGTCTTTATTATAAGTCTTATAAGTCCTATAAGAGTCTAAATTTTGAGTCTTAAATGAGGCATAAAGCAGTCATTATTATGAATCATATTTTGAGGCCTGAAACCTACGAAAATGTACTCATAAAATAGTCTTTTTTGAGCGCATTATGACGATAAAAGCTCATTTATATGAGTCTTAAAAGACTCTTTTAAGAGTCATAATGTTTGCTGGGTTTCTAGCCTTAACGTAATTAAAATGTTTTGGTGTATGTGCGCTTTTTGTCTTGTTTACAGTGGTTTGAAAATTGTTTTTCAGTAGAAAAATGGAATCAATACGTGAACATTTTTGGGTGATGATTTTTATCATTTTTGACGTGGATTGACAAAAAGAAAATGCGTCTATCAACTTAATTCGACATTTGGTGATGAAGCACTAAACTCAGCAACTGGAAAATGCTGGTTCAATGAGTTGGAGCGTGGTCGGTGTTCTCTGCGCAAGATGAATTTCTTGAAAATCATCTTAGAACACCTATTGTGGCAAAAAACATCGATATTTTGCGTGAACTGTTGTAAGCAGACCCGGCATTTGATATACGGTGAGAAGGAGTCATCCTTGTGCATTAGTAAGACTAGCATATATTGGATTTTACATGAGATTTTAGACGTCAGGATGATTTTTTCCCGTTGGTTACCCCATAATTTGACAAAAGGCTCATATCGATTGATGCAAGAAAATGCTGAAAAAATACAGCGGGGGTTGGTTCGTAACAGTTCAAAGACATCACCTCAGGTGACGAATTACAGATGTACACTTATAAGCTCGAAACAAGTAGCAATCCACTGTTTGGGTCTTTCAAAGTGAGCAAGACCTGACAAAAGTTGTCCGCGGACGGAGCATATCCAATCAAATGGTTGAATGGTGAAAAACCGGTCATGTTGGAAATATACCACTTGAGCAACGAAGAACTGTAAATGTTGAATGGCACACAATCATTAGTTTCGGAGAATTGAGGAAAACCAATCACCAAAGGAGGTTATCCTCCATCACGGCAATGCAAATTCCCACCCATCAGCTCAAGCAAAAGAGTTTTTAGCACTAATAATGTGAAATTGTTGGATCATCCGCTTTTTCGCCCTAACTTGGCACCCAATGAATTTTACTTGTTCCCTCACATAAAGAAAAAAAAACAGAGTTGCGAGACCGAATCGGCTATTTAGGCCTTCAAAAACCTGGTTCCTTCAGAGTGGCAAAACTATTTCGAAAAGTTGTTGAAACTAACATAAAAGTGTACTCATATTGATTATCTTGGAGAAAATTTGAAAAACAATAGTTATTAGGATTTTTACTGATTTTTCATTGTTAGGAACAAGACTTAAAAAGCAACCATGTACTTAATATAGTATGGAAAAAATGTTTCCTTTGCAGTTTAACTTTTAAGGTTCAGAGAAAAAGATTGAATTTTGGGTGATAGATAGGGTTTTGGGTGAAATGACCTTCAATTTTTCAAAAACTTACTGCATAATGATGTGCCACAACATAAATCATAAACGCCAAAAAAAAAAGAAACGATCAGTACTGCTATCAACACCGAATGTTCTCGTGTCGTGATTATCATGTCTTTTTTCGTAATAAAGAATGAAGGGATAAATGAGTCCCGAAAAAATTTAAAAATTTTTCGACTTTAGGTTTAGTACTTTACAAATTTTTTCAAGCATACTTTCAGGAATTAGTTTACAAAGAAAACAAATCGAATACTCGTACAACAACCTTTTCTGGAGAAATTGACATGAATTCGGAATGCCATACAACCCAAAAGGTATGCTCTGATATTTTTTTTTATTTTTCTAGCCTCTATCAAACTATCTATGGTGTTTAAAAATCACACCAAATACATTGATTTTAAAGATACAAACGAGAATTACGGTGTGCCTTTTTGTTGATAAGTTTTTTAATTGTTTTTTTTTTTAATAAAAAAAACTAATAAAAGTCATGTTACCACGATGACATTTATCAAAATAAATCTTGTGAAAATTTCCAGTTGGAACACGATATGGTAGAAAATACTTTTTTTTTTTTTGATTCAACCAACGTAGCCAGTTCTACATAAAGATATATTGGTTACACAAAATAAATAAAAATTAAAAAATAAAAATTAAATACTAATAAGTTAACCAACAATGAAGTTGGCGACAATTTGTTTTTTTTTTTTAATTAAATAATGTGTTATAACAATTTTTTCAAAAATTTATAAAAAATTTGAATTGATTTTCATTTCAACTTCTAAATATTTTAAAAAGGAATTTAATGCGGTGTACATAACTGTAAAATTTATGTTTTCAGCTAATAACTGTCATTTTGATGCAAACTAATTGATTGCAATGCCAACTAATTGGTTTATTCAATTGAATGGGATTGCATAACATTTCGTGCTGTTGCTGCGAGCGACATTTAACCGGAAGTTCATATATCAAAGTCACCATCCGTGTGTGTTTCCAAAAATTTATTTCTACATACATCCTTGTAGTCTATTGTAGTAGTTGGAACATTTTTGGCTGATGGGTGATGAAGTGCAAGCAAATTAGTAATTGCTGATTTTTGTTGGCGGTTATCTGAAAAATTTATGTGACTTGTGTATTTTATGTTCAACCTATATTGTGCGATAACTTCGGCCTATTTCCGAAGTTACGAATTTCAATTTTAATTTTAATTTAATTTTAGGGAGAAAATACAAAATTACAATTACAACTGAAATGGCGTTTCAAAAATTTACGTCTGAATTACATTTACTATGGACCTTTTATTAACACTAAATTTAGCAATTTACAAGATAAAGTATGGAAAAGGAATTGGCCCTTGTGCTGGGTTGGAAAAGCGTATCTTAATCCTTGTCCTTACTCTTATTCCTATCTTTTTCCTCATTCCCAAATGTGTCAACATCATTATTCTTATTCTAATATTTATCTTAAGGCTTATTCTATACTTGCCCAAATTTTTGTTTTAAACTTTAAAATTAAGTTTTTTAGCTTTTGCATTTGCTTTGACTTTTACTTTTGCTTTAATTTTTTGGAAAAAAATAGTAAGTTTTTGAAAACACACCGTCAGAAGTCCATCAATTAAAAAAACGGTGTTCCTAAAAGTATGCAATGAGCATTTCTTCAGATGATTGACTTTTTCGCTAATTAAATTAATCCCTTCATTCTGCATCACGAAAAAGCACACCAACGAAAAGCAAGACACGATAAGCAATAGATTTTTTAATACAAGAAAGTATTGCTGATCGTTTCTTTTTTGTTGTTCGTGTCTCGTTTCGTGATAGTGAATTATGGGGGGTTAAAGACAATTGTGGGCGAATCTCTCACGAAGTAACTTTACTGAATTTTACCAGGAATACTTACATATAATATTTTAATATTCAACAACGAGAATTAACCCTTCCAGCCACACTTGTGCTTTTCATCATCCCATGCCTTAAAAAAACCTATTTTTTTAAATCAAAAACTTTTTATGCATACTCCTTACGCCACCTGGGTGTTTACAACTTTACTCTAGAGCAATTTACAAGGTCAGGGATGCGTTAGTGTGTCGTTGGCATTCGTTTAAGGTATAATATTCGTATCAGAGATCTGCATGAATGGATTCATTTGCTGTTTCAAGTTCCTTTAATTTTTCAACTCCCTGCAAGTCGAGGCAAGCAAGCAACAAGTTTGCACGAATCATAGGCAGCAAAAATCAAGTCGCCAAAAGTAGAAAACTTGAAATGTAGAAACTTGATATGTAGAAAACTTGAAATGTAGATACTTGAAATGTAGGAAAAAAGCAATTATTTTGCCTACAAATCGCTTCTTTTCAAGTCTGTTTACGAAGTTCGTGGGATTAACTTCGTGTCGCCAATGGAAACTTCGTTTCTCGAGTTGAGAAAACAGTTTGACTTTAAAGAAGTGTCGACCACAACAATAGCTTTTGTCTCATTTACTCTTTCGTGTATACGCAAAAAGACAAAGTGTTGCTCCACACTCATGTGCACTACGCGGTCGACACTGCTTTAAAGCATTGGATTGAGGTATGTTTGTTTGTTTTTTTGTTGTTTTTATTGTTGTTGTTGTTGTTTATTTTTTATTTTGTCACTTTGTATAGAAAAGTATAAGTAGACGCTCGTCAATAGCTTTCTGCGGCAGCGCAGTCGCATAGACTTGAAAACAGACTTGAAAAGTAGAAAGCTTGGTTTTTTCTACCAATTAATGTAGGGTAGAAACAAAATAAAATCAAGTCTGACTTATGATTCGTTTTTCAGAAGCAAATCGAGGCTTATAGGGTAGAAACATATCAAGTTTCTACAAGTCAAGTCGAAACTTGATTATTTTCAAGTTACTTGATTTTCAATTGACTTGTTGCAGATCTCTGATTCGTATATTTAAGGTATAATATACCAAAAACAGTAGCTGTTTTCAAAAAATTTTTTTAGATATAAGCAGTTATTATTATTTTTTTTAAATTTATACAGGTTATTGTACATAAAAAATACTTTATAAAAATTTTTTTTTTTTAAAAACAGTTGTGGCCTTTATATAGAGGGCGCTGAAAATGGCATTAAAAAAAGACATCCAAAACGGTTCGATGGATATGGCCTCTCTCATGTATCGGAAACAAAAAAATCAAATGACATTTTAAAGCATAGACCTTATACTAAGCATATATATTATACTAAGGGTTTTTTTTGTTTTAATTATAGCGGAAGTTGAAGTAGTTCGAAAAACAGATACATTTTCGCGCGCTTTTTTGTTTATATGAAAAAACAAAAAAAAATAGATACTTGAATTAAGGGGGGATTCTTAAAGAATAATATAACGAAGAAAATGCAAAAAAATCATTGAAATTGAACCAATCGATTTCGAGTAATCTATTGAACCGTTTTAAAAAAACTAGTTTCGAGGAAATCGCGGTTAAAATTTTTTATTTGTTGTTTGGAGCTTAGACATAGGTTATCGAAAACCGTTATAACTTCTTTTTTTTTTTAAATATCGATTTCAAAATGTGTATGTATATGCTTAAAACTTCTTTTTTTTCGAAAAATTTACACGTATATTAACCTTAAAATCGACTGGTGCTCTCATATACCCCACATGTGGCTAAGTGTATATTTTTTGAGATAACTGAAATATTTCTTTTTATTGAATTTAATTATTTTTTTTATTGTTTTAAGGTAAGTATGAATATAAATTGATAAATTAAAATATAAAAATGTATTTTTGTGTAAAATTTATAAGTTTAGTGTCTGAACTATTGCATTTGAATTGGACTGAATTCGACTATTTTATTACTTTTTTCTCTAAGTATCTCATAAAATTACTTAAAAAAAATATTTTCAATTCTTTAAATCAACACTGGACGAGTTTATTTGAATGTTATTGGTAAAAAAATCTTATTTTTCGTTTTTTGAAAAAGTGGGTGCAGTTTTTTGGCAGAATAAATATGTTTTTTTGTAGCAAACGCAATGAATAATATTTTGTCTTTGTAACAACGTATTTGATGCCTTCAAACATAAATTTTTTTAGGTCTTAAATAAAAACTGTAAAAGTTATGAATTTTTTAGTAAAAGAGCTAATTTTTCACGTTTTTTTAACTTGGCCGCGCTTCTAAAATCAGCCATTATTAGAAAATAACTATACAAAATGTTGAACAAGACCAAAAATAGTAACCATATAAAGTTTTTAGCTTGTCTATTAAAAATTCGGGATTTTACAACGATTTTTTGACGTGGGGTGATGACATAACCCCATGTGGCTCTATGTTACTGGAGTGAGGAAGTAGCTCGAAGGGTTTAGTGTATGCCAAAGGGGAACAAACTGTTGATTTATTCTATCTAAAGTGTAATCCATCCAAAATATTTGTCTGTTGATTTTAAGTCAGAAAATACGATGGCTATTAAAATTTAAATGAAAAAAAAAAAAAAAAAATCGATACATTGCAATTCATAATTTAAGTGAATTATTGTCCAGCTATAAATCACCAAATAAATTGCTGCTGTCAAAAAAACCTGAGTGTTAATCAATTAAACGACACTGAAACCATTCAGTTCAATTAATCAAGAGCGTACTTTTTTATTCACAGCAATTTTTGTTACTGACAGATGTTAAAAATATGTTAATTTTTACTGTTATAGCCACAAAAATTTATCTCTTGTTTTATGCAGATTTTATGGTTTTTTTTTTGCGAAGCACAACCTCACTTGGCACCGGGCCAACATTATTCCAATGAATTATTTTGAACTTTACACTTTTTTTTTCTTTTGGCTTTTTCTATACTTCGGAACGTGACTGGGATTATTTCTTTGCTCTTTTGAGGCATAGCAGCACAGAACAATGAACTACAGACGGATGCAAAAATAAATCAAATGAAATGAAAATTTCACAAAGCATCATTTAAGAATTTCAAATCATTTGCAAGAAACGATTATTCAATCTTCACCCAGACCCCATTGAAAAACACTCATTGAAACTTTCTAAAATTCATTTTCTATCCCAAATAAAAAAAGAAAAAAAAGAATGAGATATAATGAAATTAATCAAAAGAAATTTAAGAATGTTGGTTTTTATGCTTAACGAAGCGTTACATGAGCAATTTTTCAACAGGAAGTTATCAGAATGAAATAAGTTCAGTGGATAGGTAGAAAGAAAAGTGCTAGAAAAATTGAGAGATTACGTTTAGATTTAGGAACATGTCCAATTAATAAAAGTTTTATGAATTCGTATTTTTTTTTCAAGCCTACACATCTTACGTATGCTGTTCATTTATATTGCTATTCGTTAGTGTCGTCCTTGAAGGTGAATGATGCCAGATATAAAAATTTTACCACATATTTTTGAAAATTTATATCTGCTACATTTTATTGTTACAGCTAAAATCTTGTAAATGTGTCACGTTTACTTTAAATGTTGCTGCTGTCATGCTGCAAGTTTGTAGATTCTTCTTTATTCTTGTTGTTGCACCAAAAGTGTGTTGGTGCAGCAGATAAAAGAATGAAATAAAAACTTTTTATGCTGCACACAGAAAAGCTTTTAAAGGAAAAGATTGGCTGTTATCTGCGTAAACCAATAAAGTTCATTGTATCTAGTGGATTGTCAGTCAGGTGTTGCGATACTGCTCACAACGACAGATTGAAGTTGACGTTTATGAACCACTTAGTGGTGAAAGCAAGTATTGAACGGATTATGGAATGACAAATTGTTGTTTTTCTAATGGAAATATTGATGATTTGATTAATATATAAATGGACAACCCGAGTCGAGAGTGTAGCAACAAGAGATGCAAAATTTGTTATTTTAATAAAACTAACAGTTGTTTGGATGTAGTCTTAGATTTTCATTGGATTTTAAAGTTAACCCATGGTTATATTGTAAAAAATTATTTTGACTAAAAACTAAATGAAAATTAAAAAATAAATTTTAATATAAGAATAATTTTTTGATTTTTTTTTTACATTAATATACAAACAAGTTCGATGGTGGAATTGATCCTTTTGCTGATATGCACAAAAATGTTATGTGTCTTACTGGCGATTTATTTCAGCTGGTGACTTTAGAATATAATAGGTATATCTATCTGTGTATAAAGATGGCTGTTGACAATATGAATTTCTTTGCTGGTTAACTTAAAACACGTATTTTTATGAGTTGGAGTTCAATCAATAAGGAAGTTAATGCAAGCGTAAAACCTCGGCGGAGCCGCCAATCGCAATACTCGTTCGTCTGTCGAGAATCGATATTCGAACAAGTCAATAAGAAAGAAAATAATAAATAATCTACTACATTTGTAGGCATTAATATTCTACTTGTCTTCTTAAGGGTTGCAGGCTAAACATATATTAAAATTTTCATAAATTTAAGGAGTAGCTGATATAATCATATTGTTGTACTTTGCATTCATCGCTTGTGTTTCTAAGATGTTCATTATTTCATTTAAGAGAGATTATAAACCCAGAAGTCGAAAAAAGTTCATGTTTGTGTATTGTTTTAAGGAAACTTAAGGAATATTTTTAAATGAGGGTTTTTATACCTAAAAATATACAAATTCAAGAGAATGTTTTGTGGGTTTTTAATAAAAAAAAAAAAAAATTAATATTAAGGCAGATACAGCATTTTTTATAGAGTTCTGTATATTGATAGAGTTAAAATATTGATATTTCTCAAAATTGCGGGCTTTCGAACGTAAAGTAACGATTTTCGACCAAAAATTCATTATTTTGCCTATTACTAATGAACGAAGTTACGAAAAAAATCCTATGACAAGTACGAGATTATTATGAATAAAATCAGCCTAAAAAGGATACAGTAGTTTCGACTATGTCGTAACACAAGACGTAGAATTATTCAATTCGCTTTTGATGCCATCTTTTTTAAAAAATATTTAGCAAAATATTTATTCCATGCACCTGAGCATATGACCTCTAAAAGAGTGCCGGAGAGGGTTAATATGTTAACCGACCCCCATTACTTTTACAAAAGGAACCGTTTTTTTTTGACACCTATTCCCTCCGACCACTCCTGAGGGGGGCTCCCATACAAATTTTATGGTTTTTGTATATTTATTCCATACACCTGAGCATATATCCTTTAAGAGAGTGCCGGAGAGGGTTAATATGTATGACCGACCCCCATTACTTTTGCAAAAAGGAAGATTTTTGCCTTTGACACCTATTCCCTCCGACCACTCCTTAGGGGGCTTCCATAAAAATTTTATGGTTTTGTCAATAAAACCGGAAACTGTCGATAAATAGGTAGAAAACTTAAACAAACAAACAAACAAACAAAATTTGTTCAATGCTACCAAGTTCAACAACCCATGTGGAGAGTCGAAATGTCAAAATTTCACTGTCGATAGTATGCCCGGATATTTAATTGGCTGCGGAATTTTGACATTTCAATAACAGATTCTGTTAAAAAAGCATGTCTCTCAAAATTACTCAGTAGTACTGGGCTACGCGATTCTGTTAAAAACAACATGCCCAAAAGTATGCTTTTTTTGTTTCTAATTATAAGATTTATGTCTTCACGCTAGATGGCACTGTCTTCACCGTCGAAAAAACTGGAAACCGTCGATAAATAGGTAGCAAACTTAAGCAAACAAAAACATCAAATGTTGGCTTTACATTTCATGTAATTGTGTAAAATTTATATAAGCTAGAGAGTTTAAACATGAATTTTTCTCCCAGTAAGGATCAAACAGACCAACAAGAGCTAACATCAACATTGTACGATCAGTACTTTAGGCACACCAAAGGCTCAAATTGTGATATAAATACCGACACCTGATCACTATCAACCACCCTACTTACCTCCGAGAATGACGTATTCTACGTCAAAAAATCAAAACGATCGGTTCACTGAGTTTCAAGAAATTTTGGTCACCGACTTTAGAACATGGTTTTGAGAAAAATGCTTTTGTAAATAAGGGCCGGCACGGTGCGCAATGGTTTAAAAGTGGAAAAAATATGAAAATTTATGACTTCCGGCCCTAGGATATTTAATTTTTTATTTTTTAAGAATTGTCTACTGAGAATGTTTTCAAAAGGTCTTGGTGAAACCTTTACAGGATTTCTGTACAGAAACCATCAAAGTTGTTATATAATAAAGCGTTCAATAAATTCTGGGTAACAAGAGATATATTTCAAATTAAATAACAGGTGAACCACTGAAAAAAATGTGGTTTGGTTTTTTTTTTTAGTCTTAAAGAAATAATATGGAATAAAAAAGTTGCATAGTTAGACTTAGAGGTCATTGTATTTTTTAAGCCAAATAACTTTTTGAATTTCAAACTTCACAAACAGTTTAATGTCATTTTTGGCATAGAATAACTATCTTCCGGTGACTACCGATGCGCTCGTTTAAATTAACATCATTATTGGATTTATACAAAACTTAAAAAAATAAAAAATTAGATGACAAAACTTATAAATAAGAAACTAAATGCGTTTTGTGTTAAAAAAATCGAGTTTTACTGATTTAAATTCCAATTTTTTGTAGCATGCCCTTAGGCTTAGGTTAAAAAGGCGAACTAAGCAGAGCAAATGCAACAGCTTTTGTTTATTTATTTTGGTCACAGCAACAAACACAACAAGTTTTTTTTTTGTTTATTTTAACAAAATTTTAACAAAAAACCATTACTTTCGCATTATTAGAACATAATACAATTGGTATATAGGCAATACTAAAATAGTATAGCTATAACAAAAATTATACTACATAAACAATACGAGCTCTAAAAAGTAAATGCTATGCCCAAAAGAAGGCACCAAAAAATTGCGAAAAGTATATACAAATTGTTTGGAAACATTTTAGGTTCGCTTTATTTTTATTTAATTAAAAGAAAATGATTAGGTACTTTGAGATAATTTTTTCTTAATTTTTTTTTTTATAAGAATTAAATAAATAATTTTCTAGAACAGCGACAACCTCTATTTCATATCGTTAAGATGCAATATCACTATAAAGCAGCAATTTTTAAAAAGGACACTTTAGAAAAATTTTATATGGAGGTATATGGAGGCTTTTTAAATGTTCTCATTGTATGGAAGGTGGGCGTGGTTGTGGACGGGTTTAAATTTTTTTTTGCTTTATGGTTTTATATGTTTTAATCTAACTGACATGCAAAATTTTATTACTCTACGACTATTATTTCTTTTTATTGATATATTTTATATGGGGCTAAACCACTGTGCGGCGCTCTCTCGAAGGCTGTTCACTCACTAGTCTATAACTTTGTTAGTTTTTAAGATATCAACTTGAAATTTTAACCAGATATTCTTGAGGCTTGAAGCTCTAAGAAAATTAAAAAGTTCTGGGCATATTATCCCCTTAATGTTTTGAAATATATATTATTTTCGGATTCCTTAAGAAAAAAAAGTGGCATGGCAAATAAGCATGGCAAATACTACAACCAATTTTCTCTCGCTCTCTTCTATTCCTCTTTATAATTCACAGTAACTTTTTCACTGCTGCAGCAATTACAGTTCAATATGTTCAACAACCAATTAAATAAATATAAATATTGGTTTGTGTACATAATATACCATATTTTTCTTTATCTATATAAGTACAACGCAGAGAACTTTAACCTTTACACTGCCAGTATTTTTCATTTAAAATTTTATATATTATATGTTGCTAGTGAATATATCTAAGTAATCACCGTGGAATGGCCATACTTACAGATGGCAGGCTGACAGTGTAGTATAGATGAAGTAAATCACTGGAATATAACCCTTGAGGTTTCAAAGGTATCAAATTAGCTGCATGGTGTGATGACAACCCATGGGAGGGAGTGGATGCCTATCTTATGTCTCTTCTGTACTTGGGTGCATGACAATCGGTTGGTAAAAGTGACTCTCCACATCAAGCTGAATAGCTCTGCCCGCAATATGGGACGTAAATGATAGCTAACACAATGCTCCCCGAAGGGCCATCCTACTCAGTCGGCTTGACATAAGCCACGAGCCGTGGTTGCCCGTGCTATCAATTCATAAGTCTTTGGTTGGATTTCGTTGCAAGCCACTACCAGTCCTCATCAACCAGTCGCTCTGGTCTGATGTCAAATTAAAAATAAACCAATTACATTAAAATTGTACTGACAGGAGTTTTTCAACACCTGAGGAGACCATATGGCTGAAAATATTGTTAAAATATTGCGTCATAAATTATATTTCATAACTCTTGCCAACAGGTGTTACTTTGGGCTGAGTAGGCAATTGAGAAGCAGAGCCCTCTCTCGACGAACAAAACTCACGCTTTATAAGCCACTAATCATGCCCGTCCTATTATATGCAGCACAAACCTGGACGTTGAGCAGTTCTGATGAAAAGACTTTGGGAGCCTTCGAGAGAAAGATCCTTCGTAAATCTTCGGTCCAATCTGCGTCAATGGCAAGTACCGAATTCAATGGAACCACGAGCTGTACGCTGACATTGACATAGTTAAACGCATTAAAATCGAGCGGCTCCGCTGGCTAGGTCATGTTGAGCAAATGGAAAACGACGCTCCGGCGAAAAAAATATTCGATTCGGTGCCCGGTGGTGGTCAACGCAGAAGAGGACGCCCACATCTTCGTTGGAGGAATCAGGTGTTGGATAACCTGACCACGCTTGGTGTTTCCAACTGGCGCCAGCAAGCGCAAAACAGAAATGGCTGGCGCAATTTCCTATACGAGGCCAAAACCGACCTTCGGTTGTAAGCGCCAGATATGTAAGTAAGTAAATTATTTTTCGTAATGAATGGAATCTTGATTCGAACTCAATTTCTCCCCTAAGTATTTGAAAAAATATGCTACAACTCTTAAATACACCCTTTTTTTCTTATGATTGAATTAAGTACGTCCTCTAATCACAAGAGTGCGTAGAGTGCGTGAACCACTTTGAAGGGCTGAAATGGCGAGTTTATTTTTTTAATTGTCTTCTTAATAAAGGTTAATCATAAAATTCTGTATGCTCTATTATCTTCAATGCAAACAGAATCAAAAAAAGTATTGTTTTCACGTATAATTAAACCCAAAATTGATATAATTTTTTAATATTGCTAGCAAAAATATAAAAAAAAATATAAATTTTAATAATGATAATGAAAAAATATTAATGTTGATGGAAAAATTTTATGCCATATTAATACCAAAAATTAAAACTTAATCATTGTTTAAAGTTGTCAAATACGTCGTTGCATGTTAATTATTTAAAATAAAATATTCTATGGGATAAACAACACAAATGTTGATAGACGACTGACTTAATAATAGTGAATAACTTTATTTTTTTAGTTAAAAAAAAATGTATACGACTGATTAGGGTACTCTTGGCTTAAAAAATCAATAAAAATATTATTAAAAGTTGATTAACAACATTTGACTTGAAAGAAATGCCTTGAACTTAAAAGTACGGGGTGATTTTATTTATCAGTTAAGACACTGCCATATCATAAAATCATATATTCCCTTTTTTTTTTTCTTAAATTGTGCTAAAAGACAAAAAAAAAACTTCAAATAATTTGCATATTTGCCAATTTGCTTCAAAATTGCAGATATACCTATGTCAAGCATTGTGATGGACAAGAGATAACAGATTAAAGCAGACAACTCCAAAATTCAGTTAAATTTTTGCTTTTACTACTTCAATTAAAACAATTTTGTGTTCCTGCGTGTATATGTATGATAATAAATTTATTTATTTATTTTTGTATCAGCAACATTAAAATGCATAGTTAAAACCCATGTAAATTATTGACGAAAGCTGTATAAATGCAAAATAAGCTGACAGTAAAGATATGTATGTGTGATGTTGCATAAATGAACAGCAACAACAATTAAAATTGCCTTGGGAATTGCAATGTGGCAATAACAGCAAAATAACAACAGCAATTCGTACTCAGATAAAAACTGCAACAACAAAAACAACCACAACAACAACAACAAATTTTTCTAGGCTACACAATAAGCTAGAATCACAAGTAAACCATATAAATTGCTCCTGCATTTTGTTGACCATACGAGCAGCCTAAAAAAAGTATTGCTGCATGTTAATGAATTTTCATGAAATTTTTTGAGTGGTAGCAACAATATGTAGACAACATTTTTGCATTTTGGCTCAAAAGCAGCTTAAATATAAGAAAAAAAAAATGCTCACTTACTGGAATTTTAGACTTTTACGCCTGATGTAAAACAGAAAAAAGCCTTTAAATATGTACATGTGTATCAGTCTTGTTGCAGACATTTTTGCTATAAACTCAAGCAATTATTTCACACGCAACCACTTCAGAGTTTTTTCATCATTGCGACTGTCAGCTTGACGCAATCATTGACAAATCTTCGAGCGTAATTCTGTTTCAGTAAATGCAAAAAAATAGCTGTCTTACAACAAAGAAGGAATCCAAAGAAGTTTAGCACTGTCACTTTGAGTTGATTAGAAGAAGAATAAGGAAAAAAAAAACAACACCAAAAAGAGGAAGAAGCTGCTTGAACTAAGCTTCTCTTGCATTGTTATTCTGGTTAAATTGTGACAAATACTTTATTTATTTAAATATTTGTTGAATTTGTTTTTCTCTACCACAATTCGACAAGTGTTGTTTTTATCCTAAAAGTATGCAGCAATAAATCATGTAATTTGTCACTTCAAACACAGTTAATGCGTTGAACAGTTGTTGTCATCAGTCTAAATCTGACAGTCGGAGTCTGTTGAGCTTTTTATGATATCGTCGTCTTGCATTATTTTTCCCTAACGTAAAAAAAAAAATGAAAAAAAGAATACAACATCATTTATCTGCCGTTTATATCTACCGTTTCGTTAAATACTCCAAGGAACTACATGCTGGAAAAACGCTCGTTTTTATAACTTCTGAGTGAAGGAGTGTGTGATTAGAGGGCAACTAAGCAAGTTTAACAAGCTTCAATTTCATAAAATCACCATCATCATAAAAGTTTAAGAAATTTTGAAGAAATTTTATCGAACTTTTGAACTTGCTAAGACATTCAAAACTCAACATAATTAAAATTGCCGTCATAACGACTCTAATCTGCTTATTTTTCATTTAATTTTTGTTATATTTTTGTTTAATTTTTGTTTCATTTTCCAAAGCAAAACACACAATATCTAAGCTTAATATTCTGCACATGTTTGCCAACGGGTCGTTTAAAAACGTAAATATAATGAACACCGAAGCCGAAAATCTGCGCACTTAGCAACTAATAAGCTGGCAACACTGGTAATTATAAATACAGCAACATACGCTGCTCAGAATAATAAATAGGCGTCGACATTATGAAGAGCAAACATGTTTGTCTGTGTCTTGTTTGGCATCAAAGGGTTCCTATTAAAAATCCTTAGGGCTTAAATATAATTTGCTTGTTTGTTGTTGTTAGCGGATATCACTGAACGTGCTTTGGAAAAAAATGATATCTTCAAGGTTTAATTTGTTCATTAGATTCAGTCATTAGTTAATATTTATTAAATGCTTTTGGCTTATTTGTATCTTGCGAAAGCGTAGAGTAGTGACAAAATTACAATAAAAAGATAATAATTTAAGATAGAAAAATTACACTATCTAAAAAATATTCTTTGTTTTAAGAAATTTTATGCCCATAATTCCAGATATCGCATCTAATTGAAAATATACGTAGGCGATTCTGAGAAAATTAGCAAATTTTATTTTGCGATTTTTTGAAATAACCCAGGATTGGCATCGCCAAGGATCATGGCGTTTTAAATCTTTGAGCTAATCCAATTAATTAAATAAACTATTCAAAGGCAAGCTCAAGAAAAAAAAAATTGTGTTCATATATTATTTCATTCAACCGACTACATACCATTAAAAACAAACCTGGTATTTAAATGGAGTGAACAAAATTGTAAACCAAATTTTATGTAAAAAATGTATCTCTTGACAATTCTTAATAAGTTTTTAGATTTTTTTAATTTTTATTTTTAGCATTTAACTAAGGATTTTAAGTATTATACCTAATCAATTAAGTTTGCTTGGGGGTTAAAAAATGGGGTCATAGATTATAAGGGAGAAATAAGTGAAGCATGTGAATTATGTTCTAAACTAAGCTTAGATTAAATCAAGAATTCGAGCAAAGATCAGGACAAGAAGCTAGACAAGAATAAGGTGAATAAAGATAAGGTTTATCTTTAATAAGTGACAAGTTTAAGAACAAGGGAAAGGATATGGATAAGAATAAAATCGAGGATAAAGATACGATGTCCCGTCAAAATCTATGGGTATGTCCATGTCACAGCCAACTGCATACGTTTTTTTTAACACGTTTTTATGAGCTTCACTTGGCGTGTCTCTTCCGTACAAATAATGGAATTTATTTTTAACCAACTTCCCGATGAGTTAGTTTTGAAACTGCATAAGAGATGTAGCTCAGAACTGCATGAGAACATAATACAAACTTATTTTCTTGTCTGTACGTTTGTTTGTTAGGCAAAAATGCAAAATTATTTGACACATATTAAAAATCAAACAAAAACCAAACATTTTCAAATTTAAAAATATCACAACTACCCAATAAACCACAGAGCGGACTCGGATTCGTTTCGGATTTGAAACGGAACCGAGATCTCGGATCCGAGTTTTCGCTTTCTATTCGAATTCGACATGAATCCGAAAATATTAAAAAAGCGAATATTTAATTTTATGAAATGTGTATATTTTGTGGAGAATATTAATTAAAACAATATTTTAAATTTTGTTTCTTTATTTAAACGATTTATATTTACCAAAGGAATAAAATACAATTCTTTAACTAATTTTAAAAACTTTTTAATATCTTCTACGATGTGCTTACAGAGCCTCATATTGCACTTCTCAAATTGCTAAAAAATAAACCGTGGCAACCATAGAACTAAAATTCAACAACAAAACAAAAACAAATTGCTTGCTATTCGTTGTATAAACTAAACCTCTGCACGAGTGCACTTGAAATCCGTTTCAAAG
The DNA here is from genome assembly GCA_943735915.1 of Pherbina coryleti. Lineage (NCBI taxonomy): Eukaryota > Metazoa > Arthropoda > Insecta > Diptera > Sciomyzidae > Pherbina > Pherbina coryleti. The sequence continues at coordinate 22,180,828 of OX030951.1, forward strand.
CACTCGTTTGTAGTGCAAGCTTTTGCTATGTTTTGCTCTCATCAATGAAATCAAGCCTAAGGCTGCGAACATAGTGAACGCGAGTTGCTGAGCCGAGCCGAAAAACATATTAGAGCAATACAGTACGCAAGTCATGCATCTCTTTTACCCGAATGCGTTTTTGAGTTTCAATCGGCTCGGATCAGCAACTCGCGTCTACTATGTTCGCAGCCTAACACTACAGAGAGCACTCATCGCTTGAGCAGAACAAGAACAAACTAAAACCAAAGCAATGTTAGGCACGATTCGAAAAAGAAGTGTGCACTGACTAGAAAGTTATGTAAACAACAGCAGAACTTACTTACTTACTTATCTGGCGCTTACAACCGTAAGTCGGTTTTGGCCTCGTATAAGAAAGGCCAAACCCTTTAGGTGGCAACCCTAAAGGGTTAAAAATTTAACAATTTTGAAATTCTGACAACGGATTCGGATTCAGCGACCCATTTTTACCTAGTGTTCGCCCCAGCATCGAATTCGTAAAAATAAAAAAAAATAGGTGGCAACCCTATCAGCCATCTTGAATTTTGAAATTCTGACTTCAGATTCGAAATCAGCGACCCCCTAAAACTGTAGGATAGTGATTAAAACTTTTAAAAAAGCATATTTTTAGGTGGCAACCCTATAGGGTTAAAAATTTCACAATTTTGAAATTCTGACAACGGATTCGGATTCAGCGACCCAGTTTTACCTAGTGTTTGCACAAGCACCGAATTCGTAAAAATAAAATTTCTATTTGCCAATGGTAGAAATAATTACTTCGCCAAGGTTCTGTTGTGTTAGGTGTGATTGATGCATTTTTCGCTGTTAGTAATTGTTCTGTTAAAGCAAACGGTGAACATGGTTTGATTTGAAGCTGACGAGTGCTCTGCAGTGTTCGTTTGTTATCATTAAATGACTTGGATACGCTCCAAAGAGCATATATTGTAAGAACAATATATGCTCTTTGTACGCTCTGCTTGACTAACAGAGTTCTGTCAAGCTCTGAACTCTGCACTGTTGGATCTACTGTTGTGTAAAAAACGAGTGCATTTGTGCAGAGGTTTACAGCCCTATTCTGGCATAATCGTCACAATCATTTGATACTAAAAAATTGTGATAATTTTGATTCGGTCTCTATTGATTCGTATTCAGGTTGAACTGTCACAAGCAAAAAGCTTTAAAAATTCACCACATCATGTTGTAAAGCCTTTTGAATTGATCATCTTCTTTTTTTATCAACTTGCTCATCAGTTATCACTGGAAAATAAATGTCGATACATTTTTGTGTAACAATGAGCTGTGAGATATTCTGAATTGACCGCGATACCGATGATTGGATCATGGAAGTCGAAAAATTATTGCCGACATAGTTAAGATAAGAGCTATTAGCATAAAAATGAATAGTTGCCAAAAACCTCAAGGCAAATGGTATGGACAATCTTCGCTCATCATGTGGTTGGAGTTCCTCATTTAAATTCCAAACACACTGTATTCGGCAGTCGAAATGAATTTGCAAAAACGATTTCGGTGTCCTAGAAGCCGTCTTCTTAAGATATTCTCTTCTTTTTGTTAGTATTGTTTTTTATAAAATTTTATTTGTATGAGTTTTTCGCTTGTGACCTTCTTAGCTGCTTGTCACTATTTTGATCACTATTGATATAAAAAGAGCTTTTTTAAAGTGCTCAGAATAGGAATTTGTATCAATTGTGACTTCTGTATCAATTGATACTGAGGTGGCTTTTGTGACTTTGTGAGAATAGAGCTGTTAGTATAAACTTTTAATAAACGTTCGCATTTTGACATATTTTGAGTTTATTTTTAATAAAATGAAACGTTTGAGAATTTTAAGTGATTTCTCTTCATCAGGTAGCTACACCCCGCCATGTAAAGTATAAATAAAGAGATTAAATATATTTAGTATGTTTTCAAAAGGTTTTGGTGAAATCTTTACAGGATTTGTGTACAGCAACCATCAAAGTTGTATATGGTAAAGCGTTCAATAAATTCTTGGTAACAAGATATATATTTCAAATTAAATAACATGTGAACCACTGAAAAAAATTTGGTTCGGTTTTTTTAGTCTTAAAGAAATAATATGAAATTAGAATCTTGCAACAGACCTAGAATTCATTGTATTTTTTCTCAAGCCAAACAACTTTTTATATTTCAAACTCCAGAAACAGTTTAATGTAATTTTTGGCAGAGAATACCTATCTTCTGGTGTCGACCGCTGTGCGCTCGTATAGATTAACATCATTATTGTTAATCGAAACAGTTATTATGAATGAAAAACTAAATGAATTTTGTGTAAAAAAATCGAGTTTTATTGATTTAAATTCCAACTTTTCATAGCATGCTCTTAAGCTAAAGTTGAAACGCCGAACTATACAGAGCAAATGCAATTGCTTTTGTTTGTTTATTTTGGTCAAAACAAGTTTTTTGTTTTGTTTACACCCTACACAGAAGAAAGAGGGCATATTATTTTATCATATTTTAAGTGAAATAGAAGCTGTATTACATATAGTAAAAATTTAGATCTGAAAAGTAAATGCTATGCCCAAAAATATGCACCAAAAAATTTCAAAAAGTATAAACAAATTGTTTAGAAACAGTTTAGGCTTAGTTGTTATTTAACCCTTTTGGCATATTTGTTGCCATACGGCAACACTTTGCTTTGTGGCTCTGTTTTTAGTTTGGGACACCACGCTTTTTAACAGTACATTTTTAATAATAGATTGAAATGTGATGAAAAAGAAGAGAAAATCAAAAATACGAAAATAAATTTTTATAACATGTTTTTCAAGGTTATTCCGAGTGAACTCATGAGCGCGACCACGCGGCCACGCGACTTCAAAAAATAGCAAATTGAAAAATTATAGGTATATTTAAATATTTCCGAGAATTTTCTAAAGCTAAAGGTATTTAAATATAATACTACGAATGTAAGAGATCTTATTTACATTTTTAGTTAAAAAAAAATATGTGATATTTATAGCGCTAGAAGTTTTTAAAATTTTTTTGAATATTTCTAAAAATTTTTGTAGTATCTATTTGGAAAGCAATACGGCTTTCAAACTTCATACTCAGCTTATTTTAGTCAAAAACTGACCCTGAACGAAGTTTGGAATGTTTGGCATTGCTAGGGCTAATTTGGCACTGAAAGGGTTAATTAGGCACTTTGAGATAATTTTTTTTATTTATTTATTTTTTTTTTTTTTTTGTTTTTATAAAAGTCAAATAAATATTTTTCTAGAACAACGACAATCTCTATTTCATATCGTCACGATAAAGCTGCAATTTGTAAAAATTACACTTTAGAAATATTTTATGTGAGAGCTGGGCGTGACCGAATAAAATTTTTTTCAATTCTGTGCATAAGTATCTCCATACAGTTATTTTCAAATCGGACCCGATATGAAGGAAAATATGGTTTTTTAAATTTTTTTATTTTATGGAAAGTGGCCGTGGTTGTGGATGGGTTTAATTTTTTTTTTTTGCTTATATATTGCTATTATATTTTTAAATCTAACTTATATGCAAAATTACTCTACGACGATTATTTCTATTTATTGACATATTTTGTATGGGGCCAAAACACTGTGCGGCGTTTGCTTTATATTCGTGTGGTTGAGAGAGAGTTCGAGCCTCAACAATGTCAATGAATTTTTATTGATTATAAAATTGTGAATAAATTTAAAAATTATCAAAAGATTATGAAAATTGTGAATAAATTTAAAAATTATTGAAAAGTTGTCGATAATTATCGATATATTTTCGAAACCTTGATTTCCAGTTGATTATTTGTTCTTGAAACCGGAAAATAATTATTTAAGTAAAAAAAAATTTTCAAATGACGTTTTACACGTTTTCCAAATAATTTCTACTAGAGTAGGGCTTCTACAGGGTGTCTCAGTAAGAGTGCACTTTTTTATTTTAAAATAAAAACGCATATTTTTTGAGAGAGTTGTGATTTTTTTATTGAATGAATTGTAAAAAAGACATGTTCCGATTAAGTATGGAATAAAATATCCGACAAATGGCCCCCACGGCCCTGATGACAGACCATGAAACTTCTTTTCATTAAATTTTCGATGATTTTTTCACAGAGATGTGGCTGTATCTCACCGATGTCGCGGTGAGATACATGATTCTGGTTTATTAGCATAAACCTGTGATTTCAGAAAACCCCAAACAAAAAAATCGCACGGCGTTAAATCGCATGATCTTGGTGGCCAGTTGACATCAGAATTTATTGATATAATTTGTTCTGGAAATCGTTCCTGCAATAAATCGATTGTTTCACGCGAGGTGTTGACCATTCCGTCAAGTTGAGGCCACAAGAACTCTGTTATCATGTTCCTGTCACGAATGCCGTTCACATTCACTGCAATTTCGGCCCCATCTTCAAAAAAGTAAGGCCCAATCACGCCGCGTGACCAAAATCCGCACCAAACAGTTGCTCTTTGTGGATGCATTTGTTTCTCAAGAATTGCATGAGGATTTTCTAAGCCCCAAATTCGACAATTTTGTTTATTCACGAAGGCATTCAGATGGAAATGCGCTTCATCGGAGAAGATGACTTTTTTGGAAAAATTGGTATTGACTTCACTTTGCTCCATTACTCATTCAACGAATTGCCGGCGCTTACCATGATCTGCTGGTTTGAGCTCCTGAGTAAGCAGAAATTTGTACGCATGAGGGTGGAGATCTTTTTCTGCATAGTGCTTCGTGAAATTTTATGTTGTGGAGAAAGATGCCAAATTGATGTGGCCGGATTTTCGGCGACACTCTCGCTTACAGCAGCAATATTTTCAAGAGACCGACCAGTACTTTGACGAACAGTAGTCTTGCTGTCCATAACTGTCCCAGTTTCTTCAAATTTGTTGACCACTCTTCGAATGGTTGACACATTAGAGTGCACTTTCTCTACTGAAAATTGTTTGAAGTTTGCGTGCGGTCTCAGCATAACTTTCCAATACCTTTTCACAAACTATAACACGTTGTTCGTTCCAACTGCCAAATTTCAGAGTTGCCACTTGCACAAAAAAAAAAAAATAACACTAAATTTAATAAGTGCACTCTTACTGAGACACCCTTTAGTTCTAGTGAAATCGTGGGGCGCATGTTAAAGAGAAAAGGGAATATTAAGGAGTTTAGAATATCCTGACAGTCAAGGGACCTGATTTAAGAAGTCATTAGTTCACTAATGTACTTGTTAATAACACTCCTTACTATTCTCTATAGCATGCTCTATAGAGAACTAAAAGCCCCACTCTAGCAGAAATTATTTTATACTTTTTAGTTCATTTTAAAAACGTGAAATAATATTTTTTTTTGTTTTTTTTTTTTAAATGAACATTCTTATCTTTTCTAATATCAATTATTTTTTCAAATTTTTGCGAAGATTGGAATGCTAATTAGCTTGAAAAATATAAATTCTAAAAATTTTTGTTTGTGATTGAATTTCCAACACATTCTCTGACAAGTGGAAGACCATGTAAGTTTCGAGATCTTCATATATTCACTCATTCTACTTGCAAATAACTTTAAGTAATCGATCCGAAAAAATCTTTGAACATTTGTCAATCATTCTGCTTATAGAGCTAAAACGCTTCCTCGCTTCCAATTGAACACTATGATGAACAGACGAACTTACCTGTAAAAAGAAAAAGCTAAACGTTAGTAAGTTTAAAATTTAAACAGTTTTAATAATAATAAAAGCAAAATAACATATGTACATTCATTCTACAGAGACAACTCTTTTCATAAAACGCATTTCTATGGTCTATGATCCATTTATTGTCAGAGACTCTTTCCAGATAAAAAATATGTGTAAGATATATGAATAAAATATTTGCTACTTTTGTGAAAGTCATTTTATTTGTTTTATTTTAATATTCTTAAGAAAAGATACATTTCATTAGTTACAAAAAGCATACAGTCATTGAAAATCTATTTATCCTTGGAAAGCTTAAGAGATTTTGGTATTTTGCAATTTTGCATCAATTTCTCATAAAAACAATGACAAAGTTTATTGCTTCTGCTTGTTTTCAACTATTTCCATTTTGATTAAATATTTAATTTCATCATTTTGAAAATATTCACTTTGACCCAAACAACACATGCTTGTTCACAAACATACCAACTAATATTTTGTCATTATTTGCAGACTTTATGCAGAAAAATCTTATCTTCTATACATAGTAATGTAATTTCAAGAATTTTGTATGCAACAGAATATAAAACAAAAAAAAAAAAAAAAAAAAAATATAATAGAATAAAACTTAATAAATGTTTATTAGCACAAAGGACACCTAGGAACATGTTGCCTAGTTGCATGAACATGTCTGCAAAAGATTAGCGTGTGTGTGCCTGTGTGTGTATGAGTGAGAAGATAACAAAGCGTTGCTAGAGGCACGAACAGGGAACAGAAAATCACAACATAACTTAAGCGTTGGACCGACCATCAGCAAAGAGCAGCTAAGTGCATATTTTATAAGTTTAATCCTGGGAAAATTGTTTTGCTAGAATTTATGAATACTTTAATAATGGCAAAAGGATAAAAACTTGTTAAAAGGTAAATCTCAGCAGCTGAGCTTAGAGGAGATATATTTTCAAAACTAAGATGAAATATGAAACACGAATAAAAGAAAATCCAAGATGGAGAAATTCAATTGTTTTGCTATTTAAGCTGAACAAACATAAGCGTTTAAATTATTTAGGAATAACTTTTTGTATTTATTGACGTTGCTAACGGTATCCTTAAAATATTAAAAATAAATATTTTTCCTGAATTTAAGTAAAAGCTTTAATTTTAAGCAAAGCCTTCTTCTCTTTGACCTAAGACTAAAACTGTTCTGTTTTGATTGTTTTTCTACCATTTTTTTTTTAATAATTTTTTTTTGTATTATCTGACAAACCAAAAACTCCCCTAACTCCACCTCCACTTCGCCAAAACTTTTCCACATATAAGTTCTTGCCTAACATTGTAAGCCTATTTTTGGCTTTTCCATGCACTTGACCTTTTATGTTATTTCAATTTCTTTTCTTTAGATTTTCTTCACATACGCTGCTTGGATGACTCTTCCGTTTCCGTTTTGTGCAAAATAACACACTAACGAGTGGTCCTCTTGTAACATTATACTCAACACATATACATCTTTAATAGTGCTTTGAGATAGTGTGTGTGTGTATGTGTACGTATGCGTGTGTGTTATTGCTGGTTTGCTAGCAAAGCATTTGACAGAATTGCTTTATTTGCTCTGCAGATAAAAATCATGCCCATTAAATGCGGTTCAAGCTGTTTTTTTTTTATCTGTTTCAATTTTGTTTTTTTGCGTTTATTTTTCTTTTCTTCTAACTTATTTACCCACATGTTTGTTAGTTTTTATGAAACTAAAAGAAATAGTAAATAAAAGGTCGAATGAATTTTTGTTTTTTTTTTTTGCTTATTTTTTGTTTTTTTTTATAATTGCTTGAATGTTAAAGACTCTTAGTGAACGGTTGAGTAACTCACTCAACTATGTTTCCGTTACACAAATATTGACAAGCAAACATTCTTGGTTATTTATTGTAATTGTGTTTTTTTCTTCAAACCAATATTTTTTTTTTTTGTTTGGTTTGATGGCCAAGGTCAAGTGGTTGGGTGAGAGGACACTCATGTCAATTGAAATTGGTGCAAATATCTTCAAATTCAGAAAAATAAAAATGATTCTCCTCCTTTTGTCTCTCATTTTTATCAGACAAGAACAACTTTCGAACAGCTAAACACTGCTATACTTGTCTCTGACTCCATCTCAAGAAAGCATTATTTTCAATTGACGATATGTATGCACACATATTCTACTCTATGCGAACGTATGTCGTTGAAGCGTTTCGCTGGCACCGCCCTCGCCGAAATCAGTGGCATCATCAGGATTGACATGACGCACAATGCATCGAAATGGTACGAAAATAAGAAAAAAAAAATTGTTGTTTTTTTTTTTTTAAAAAAGTATGCAATTTAGATCTATATTATTTAGTTCTATAAAATTTAAAAGATTTTTTTAAATATCTTTAATAATAAACAAAGGCGATCACTTTACACTGTGTGTAATTTTTTAAGTCATGGCAAAATAACCGTGTACGGACACCACTACGTGATAAAAGACTAAAAAAAAAAAGACCCGTGTCTCCCAATTTTTCCCAAAGTCATGCACTTTTTTGTTTATGGGCCGTCAAAGATTTGGGGCCTCGGTATCATTTTCGCAAAAAAGTGATCATTTTCTCGGGCTCATTTCTTGCAAACCGTTCAGAATTTCGATTTACTCTCTGAGGCAAAGTTGTAGCTCTTGTCATAAAGAACAAAAATTGCGAACATATAAAATCAAAAAAACTTCACCTTCCAGATCAAAATCACAAAAAACTTAAAAAAATTCGATTTTTTTTTTACCTTTTTTCCCGTGTTCAGGTCCATAGGTAGCAAACCGTTCAAAATTCAAGGAAACAATCAACTACAAAAATTTACCTAAGATCTCAATAAACAAATTTCTAGAACATATAAACTTCCTAGAGATGAGTCTTAACACTGGTTAGGTAGCACGCAAAAGTGAAAGTGCTACAACATAATTCGTACACAACAGTGGCAACTGACAGTTTCAGTATGCAGTGTGAAAAAATTGATTTATTTTGCTACGTTTGCGGTCATCAAAGGAAAAGAAAGAAAGGAAAAGAAAAGTACCTCTGCCTCCACTCAACCATGCCATGAGATTGTTATAACATTGGCGACACACTGTATTAGGTGTGTAATTTTTACCGGTCAAGTCCACTTCGTCGAAAAAAAATGTATATGCTCTTTTGAATTCACTAGTTAAAAGATTCTTTTCCTTCTGAAATCTTGTAGATGTTTTTTTTTCTGGTTTGATGACCGCAAACGTAGCAAAATAAATCAATTTTTTCACAATGCATACTGAAACTTTCACTTTTGCGTGCTACCTAAACAGTGTTAAGACTCATCTCTAGGAAGTTTATATGTTCTAGAAATTTGTTTATTGAGATCTTAGGTAAATTTTTGTAGTTGATTGTTTCCTTGAATTTTGAACGGTTTGCTACCTATGGACCTGAACACGGGAAAAAAGGTAAAAAAAAAATCGAATGTTTTTAAGTTTTTTGCGATTTTGATCTGGAAGGTGAAGTTTTTTTGCTTTTATATGTTCGCAATTTTTGTTCTTTATGACAAGAGCTACAACTTTGCCTCAGAGAGTAAATCGAAATTCTGAACGGTTTGCAAGATATGAGCCCGAGAAAATGATCACTATTTTGCGAAAATGATACCGAGGCCCCAAATCTTTGGCGGCCCATAAACAAAAAAGTGCATGACTTTGGGAAAAATTGGGAGACACGGGTCTTTTTTTTTTAGTCTTTTATCACGTAGTGGTGTCCGTATATGGTTATTTTTTTTCGTGTTGCAGTGTATTATACAACACCCTGCTATTTTAAGAAAATCAAGTAATTTAAAGTTGGGTTAATGTTTTAAAAATTACATCATGTTCTTTCTAAAAAGCAGTAAAGACAATTGTTTTAAAATGTATGTTGCTTCTGAAAGTAATTTTGTTCAGTATATATTTTGTATAAAAAAATATATTCCTTACCTTAAAAAAAAAAAACACATAAAAACTCAAAAATTTGCAAGTTTTGATAAGCTATAACAAAAAAAAAGGATTGTTTGATTTTAGCGAAACTTTTTTGTAATTTTATTTTGAGTATTGACTTTTGATTTCTGAAATATTATTTGCCCCTTTTTATAAACAAGAAAGTGATGCAGATTTAAAAAAGTAACTTTTCGCGAAAAATGCTCAATTTTGTATGAAAAATTATTCAAAATTTAACAAAATTCAAAAGAGAATTTTAAAAAAAAAAGCTTTGATTTTGGCAAAACTTTTTTTTAATTTTATTTAAAGTATTTATTTTCCATTTCCAAAATATTATCTGCCCTCTTTCATAAACAAGAAAGTTATGCTGATTTAAAAAAGTGACTTTTTGCGAAAAATGCTTAATTTTGTATGGAAAATTATTCAAATTTTAGCAAAATTCAAAAGGGAATTGCAAAAAAAAAGAATTCTTTGATTTTAACGCAACTTTTTTGTCATTTTATATGAAGTATTGACCTCCTATTTCCAAAATATTATCTGCCTTCTTTCATAAACAAGAAAGTTATGCAGATTTCAAAAAGTGACTTTTTTGCGAAAAATGCTCAATTTTATATGGAAAAATATTCAAAATTTAGCAAAATTCAAAAAGGAATTACAAAAAAGAATTTTTTGGTTTTGACGAAACTTTTTTGTAATTTTATTTGAAGTATTAACTTTTGATTTCCAAATTATTATCTACATCTTATAAAAAGAAAGTTATATTAGATAACAAAATAATTTTAGTAACACAGGGTAATTCAGCTAGTTTACATATAAAAGTGCAATTAAAAGAAAATGAAGAATTGGTAGCTCAAAACAAAAAAAGAATTCAAGCTGAGTTTAAGAGCAAAATGGGTCTCTTGGTTGAGAAACCAAAGCCAGGATAAGGGTCTACTAACGATGGAAACACAGCTAGGCGCTTTTTCTATAACGTTGAACTAAGCTCGCAGATAACTGGCATAAACAAAATTTTGATAGGACAATTTTTTTTATGTATTGAGAGTTCTGGCAAGTGGCTACCCCATATATCTGAATAACTTCAAATTGTTATTAGAAGAAACTAGGCAGCTGTATATAAATTTATACGGTTGGTATCATATGGCGAGCAGTGTTCATAAAGTTCTCATACATGGATATGAAGTCATTTCAGTATTTTCCTTACCAATCGGAACATTGTCTGAAGAGGCATTGGAAGCAAGGCACAAATAATTTAGAAAAATCGACCTTACCATACCCGTAAATGCTCGAGGATTAAGTCTAATACAGATTTAATGAAAATATTGTTGCAATTACTGATGAAGAAGTTGAGAAGTTTATTCAATTAGTTGATGACCCTTATATTGTTTGTAGTGATTCTAAAGAAGAAGTCAATAGCGATGAAAGTCAATAGCGAGATGAGTTCTTGGTTGTTTGTACATATGTTTTACACATTACTTTTTTTAACTTTTTTATTTCACATTTTGTTAATAAAAATAAGTTACCAATTTTATTTTTCTATTGTACATAAATAAAATGAAATTTGCCTAAAAACTGATTTTTTTTATTAATACAAATGGGAATATTTATGAGTAACAGATGTACCTCCCATACATAATCATGTAAAAAATTAATATAGGCCCAAGGGATCTATTTCAACCTATTTCCCCTAGGAACCGACCGATTTCAACCATTTTTAGAACACATGTATTGCATAATTTGTCGAATCTTTTCATTGAGTTTCGTAAGGATCGGCCAACTTTTGTATATACCTTCCATACAAAATAATGTAAAAAAATCAATATAGGTCCACGGGAGGTACCCCTAGGAACCCACCGACTTAAATCATTTTTAGAACACTCTCATTTCTTTAATTGCCTAGCCTTTTGACCAAATTTTGTTAAGATCGCTCAATTTTTGTATGTACCTCCCATACAAAATAATGTAAAAAATTAATATAGGTCCAAGGGAGGTACCCCTAGGAACTGACCAATTCCAACCATTTTTGCAGCTTTTCTTAATTAGCTTAAATTAATCCAGCACACACAATTTCATTATCATAAGAGCACTCCTTCTATTTATGTTCCAATTTTGTATGGATTCAATGCACTGTGTGACGCCACGCATTGGTATTTTGGAGTTATAAAAACAATTTCTCGACCATTCGAATGCAGTTTTATAGATAAATGTTTCACTAGGTAGAACTCATTGATTTGTTGTCTTAAAGGTAATATTTTGTATCAGAAAAAATTATTCAAAGTCACTTAAAGTTTTCCGACGTAAAATGATGAAGGCTTTCATGCAACTCACCGTATCCACGTGGAATATATTTATATCTACTATTTAAATTGCAGTTTTTATTGAAATAAAGCTTTTTAAGTCTTCAGCCTACCAAAAAAAAAATGTTTTTTTCAATTGTGTGCTATTGTAGAGAAAGACCCCACTTACAAAGACACTCCAGGGCTTTTTTATTTTAAGCTTTAGGACCGAATTCAACGACGTGCGATATAGGGGATGCAAAAATATCATCTTCCCTTCTCCACACTCTCAGCCATAAACGAAATGAAGGGTTTATAAGCTTTCTATTAATGTACTACCATGGGAAGTGTTCAAAGAAGCTATAAGACCTGATGGTACCAGCTCAGATATTGCTTAGATTCACTCGGTCTTTCCTTAGTAAATAGTCGATGATTTTAAGATCGCGATCTCTTACCATAAGGATGAAAATAGTAGTCTTGTGGCAGATGTTCCAAATTTACTGATATTCTGGGGGAAACACTCTATGCTTTAGAATGGCGATGCTAGCAACAATCCAGCCAATAGGGCTTATATTCCAGAAACCCCGTTCCCCAAGAACGGAAACGATGCTCTAGATAAATGTTTTGAGGTTCTATGCAGAATCTAGCTGCACAAATTATTGGAAACTCAGTAACATATGATCTGTCCAATCCACAAGAAAGGAGTTTCTACAATTTGCATCAACTACCGTAGGATAAGTCTTTTTAGTATAGCATATAATGCCATGTAAAGCGTGTTATGTTAAAGACTGAAGCCCATCGTAGACAAGCTGATTGGATTTATGTGAAAAGATTGGGGTTAGACTTGGAAGCTCTACCATCGATTTGATATTTATGTACCGAAAATGTTTTCAAAATATTTCATAAAAAAAAATCCAGGTCTGCTTACTTTTTGTCGATTACAAAGCCGCCTGCGACAATAAGCCCAATAAGGAATCACCAATATTCCACCATGTCTGGAAGTTGGTTTACCTGCAAACCTCATTAGTCTCTGCAGAATGAAACTAAGCAACCTTAACAGCGCAATAAACATTCGGAAGAATCTTTCTCCCCCCCCACCCCTATTCGACATCAAATGAGGTATCAGACAAGTTGATTCCTTATCATAAAGATTAACCTATCTTCTGATTTGAGAAGCAGTGGTACGATATTCTGGCGTTTGTTGATGCTAATCGATATTATTGGCCATAATACGCTCTAATTCTTCTAGAGGTCAGAAGAATTGCAAAAGTCGAGTTAAATGGGTTTTCATATAAGATGAAAGACTTGGTTCTAAAAAACAAGCAATCCATTGGAAAAGAACGTCACTGTTAGCAGTACTTTCCTCCAATGATGTCAGCATAGATATCAAAAGCCTGACATCTCTTGCCAACAGGTATTACTTCGGATTCAGCAGGCCTCGTGGTAGTGGTATTGGTAGTAGTAGTGGTAGTGGTAGTGGTAGTGGTAATGGTAGTGGCAGAGGTAGTGGTATTGGTAACGGTAGTGGTAGTGGTAGTGGTGGTGGTAGTGGTAGCAGTAGTGGTACTGATAGTGGTAGTGGTAGTGGTAGTGGTAGTGGTAGTGGTAGTGGTAGTGGTAGTGGTAGTGGTAGTGGTAGTGGTAGTGGATGTGGTAGTGGTTATGGTTGTGGTAGTGGTAGGGGTAGTGGTAGCAGTAGTGGTACTGATAGTGGTAGTGGTAGTGGTAGTGGTAGTGGTAGTGGATGTGGTAGTGGTAGTTGTAGTGGAAGTGGTAGTTGTAGTGGAAGTGGTAGTGGCAGTGGTAATGGTTATGGTTGTGGTAGTGGTAGGGGTGGGGGTAGTGGTAGGAGTAGTGGTACTGATAGTGGTAGTGGTACTGATAGTGGTAGTGGTAGTGGTAGTGGATGTGGTAGTGGTAGTGGTAGTTGTATTGGTAGTGGTATTGGTAGTGGTAGTGGTATTGGTAGTGGTAGTGGTAGTGGAAGTGGTAGGGGTAGGGTAGTGGTAGCAGTAGTGGTATTGGTAGTGGATGTGGTAGTGGTAGTGGTAATGGTAATGGTAGTGGAAGTCGTAGTGGTAGTGGTAGTGGAATTGGTAGTGGTAGTGGTAGTGGTAGTGGTAGGGGTAGTGGTAGTGGTAGTGGTTATGGTAATGGTAGTGATAGTGGTAGTGGTAGTGTTAGTGGAAGTGATAGTGGAAGTGTTAGTGGTAGTGGTAGTGGAAGTGATAGTTGTAGTGGTAGTGGTAGTGGTAGTAGTAGTGGTAGTGGTAGTGGTAGTGGTAGTGGTAGTGGTAGTGGTAGTGGTAGTGGTAGTGGTAGTGGTAGTGTTAGTGGTAGTGGTAGTGGCAGGTGGAAGCGCGCTTGACTGACACCGCAGAGGTTTTGGGTTCGAATCCCGGCCAAGTTATGGTTGTACGCTTTAATCTATCGTCATTTCTTTCCTCAAGTGTAAATAGCTGATATTGAAAATTCATCAACAATTACGACTTAAAAGATGTAGTTGGTGATAGAGAATTTTGGAATGGGAAACGCTTAGTAACTTGAATTGACTGAGGTAAAATCAAAGCACTTGCTTTAGATTCAAATTTGCATGTTTCTACGGCTGTACGCACGCATAGAACATCCCGAAGATGAATCACTTGATTGCCCTCTATTACCCAAACAGGTTTACCACAATAGGTTTATCAATTGAAAGTTGAATCCTGGGTTCAAACCTAAAAAAAAAAAACAAATTCGATGGAACCATGCATTAAACACAATATATGTGCTCTTTGAAACCGACACAGACGAAGTTAAGCGTATAAGAATTCTGGTTTCACAGCCTAATACGTCATATTGGGCAAATGGAAGACAACACTTCAGCTAAGAAAATAGTCTATTTGAAACTCTGCCTTAAAAAACATAGCAGAGGACACGAGTATCTTCGTTAAAAATGTTAAGTTATGGACAATCTGACCCATTTTGGAATTAACAACATTCTCACAACAAAAGATGCTGACACAAATTTCTTTGATAAAGCCAAAATCAACTCAGGGTTATAAGTCCCAGCTGGGTTCGGAGAGTAAATTAATTAAATTGCAATATCATTGGCATGATTACTATTGCATACTATTGTAAGAAAAATATTAATGAAAAATAGATATGAAAGTGCACATTTTATATACACCAGATGAAAATGTACAACTGTTTCGAAAGTGCACAATCAATTGAGTTGATTTTAAAAAAAAGATAAAAAAAACCTTTTGGCACGGAACACTCAATAATTTATAACGCGTTACAACAGCACGCAACGCAAACAACATAAAGGAGGCAATATTTATTTTCTGCACACACTCAAAGCCAGGAACTTGAATAATAAATTAATAAAAAATATGGTTATTCGATCATATTTCAAGCAAATTAAAAAAAAGGAAGTTAAGCATTGAATAAAAAAGCCTGGAGCTATTCAAAGATTAACGAGCGCATAACGAGAAAAAGAAATAAAATAAAAAATATTATAAAATATTAAAACGAGTTTAAAATACCATTCTTAAAGCAGCGGGGTGTTTGTTTCTTATGAATATGGACTTTTTTGTAGTCTGCTTTTAGGCATTTATTAACATACTTAAGCACGTGCTCGTGCAGTGAACAAGAAAATACCAGCCAAGCTATACACAAAAGCATATTTATAGCTTTTAAGAATAGATGACGTGCGTTGGCACGTTTTAGCAGTTACTTCTAAAAGAAAACTTTCCCCATGCCACCCATCTAAAGACAACCAATGCAGAAAAAATGTTTTTCAAACAATTCTGCCAGGTAGCTAAGAACAAAAAAAAAAAAAATGCTCGTATATAGTTCAATTAACAATTTTAGAATCATATTAACGTAAAGATATTTTAATAAGTAATAAACCTAGAACCGTTTTTTTATGACTTCACACAATCCTGTACATAACTTATTCATAGTGTTTGAAAACACACATTTTGACCTTAGCCATTTGAGATCCTTACACTGCAGTTGCTTCACACACACACATCACAGCCATGTCTGGTGGTATTTTTGTCGTTTTTATATTCCTTCACTTTCTTGATTGACAGAAACTGACATATTGACAAACTTGCCCTAGGGGAATGTTCAACCCACTGTCTAACAACGCTATCAATTTTCCTTTAATGTAAGTATAAACATTCGGCCGAACATATGTTTGTATGTTGCTGCTATTAACACTTTTTATAGCCTTTTTTATTGGCCAATTTAATTCTGTATTGACAACATGCGACATGAAACCCTTTTTAGTGATGCTTTTAAGCCCACTTTTATGTTATTGGTTTTTCTTCAAACATGTTTTATTATATTTTGATAAAATGTTGCCGATACATAAACAAATTTTATTATGATACCGTTTAATATTGAATATGGATGTCTTTTTAAAATTTTGTAAGCTTGTGCCTTTTAAAAAGATGTGTTCTTGTTGTTTTTTTATGATTTCGGAAGGTTTTTGTAGTTCAAGTTTTCATTTGGGATGAAAAGGTTTTGCTATAAGGATTTGAAATTTACGCTATTAATCCTTTCATTGCTGAAACTAAACTATGATGAGAAAAGTGGAATTGTATGAACACCTGCAAGTCCACTTTAAATGTATGTAAAAATGTAAAAATAAAACGTAAAAAAGTAGAAAGTAAAAAGTAAAAAGTAAAAAGTAAAATGTAAAAAGTAGAAAGTAATAAGCAAAAAGTAAAAAGTAAAAAGTAAAAAGTAAAAAGTAAAAAGTAAAAAGTAAAAAGTAAAAAGTAAAAAGTAAAAATTAAAAAGTAAAAAGTAAAAGTAAAAAGTGAAAAGTAAAAAGTAAAAAGTAAAAAGTAAAAAGTAAAAAGTAAAAAGTAAAAAGTAAAAAGTAAAAAGTAAAAGTAAAAAGTAAAAAGTAAAAAGTAAAAAGTGAAAAGTAAAAAGTAAAAAGTAAAAAGTAAAAAGTAAAAAGTAAAAAGTAAAAAGTAAAAAGTAAAAAGTAAAAAGTAAAAGTAAAAAGTAAAAAGTGAAAAGTAAAAAGTAAAAAGTAAAAAGTAAAAAGTAAAAAGTAAAAAGTAAAAAGTAAAAAGTAAAAAGTGAAAAGTAAAAAGTAACAAGTAAAAGTAAAAAGTAAAAAGTAAAAAGTAAAAAGTAAAATGTAAAAAGTAAAAAGTAAAAAGTAAAAAGTAAAAAGTAAAAAGTAAAAAGTAACAAGTAAAAAGTAAAAAGTAACAAGTAAAAGTAAAAAGTAAAAAGTGAAAAGTAAAAAGTAAAAAGTAAAAAGTAAAAAGTAAAAAGTAAAAAGTAAAAAGTAAAAAGTAAAAAGTAAAAAGTAAAAAGTAAAAAGTAAAAAGTGAAAAGTAAAAAGTAAAAAGTGAAAAGTAAAAAGTAACAAGTAAAAGTAAAAAGTAAAAAGTAAAAAGTAACAAGTAAAAGTAAAAAGTAAAAAGTAAAAAGTAAAAAGTAACAAGTAAAAGTAAAAAGTAAAAAGTAAAAAGTAAAAAGTAAAAAGTAAAAAGTAAAAAGTAAAAAGTAAAAAGTAAAAAGTAAAAAGTAAAAAGTAAAAAGTAAAAAGTAACAAGTAAAAAGTAAAAAGTAACAAGTAAAAGTAAAAAGTAAAAAGTGAAAAGTAAAAAGTAAAAAGTAAAAAGTAAAAAGTAAAAAGTAAAAAGTAAAAAGTAAAAAGTAAAAAGTATAAAGTAAAAACTAAAAAGTAATAAGCAAAAACTGAAAAGTAAATGTAATGCGTACCTGCAATTTTGAAAATTTTCGAGTAGACTTTTTGTGACTTGTTTAATGTTAATTAAAAGTTACTATATTTTGGTGACTGATCTCTGTGTTTTAAATTGGGCAAAAGTGAAAAAAAGCCTCAAAATTTTTAAAATAATTCTTAAAGAATAATATTTTGAATGCAATTTTTCTCCTTTGTACATTGATTCTTTTTTTTTTTTTTTTTTTGGAAAGTTCTTTTCTACAAATAAATATTTTTATCGATCATCTGGCAGAATTAAACTTTTATGTACTATTTATTGTAATCTCGTCAATGCGAATAACAGAGAAAGCAATAGGCGCTTAATAATAATAGCAATAAGATTCAACTAAAAAGAAACAACGAGTAAACCTTTCGATTATTTCGCTAAGTTAGAAAATTCGAGTTCATTGTCTTATCAATTTAAGTTATTTTTTCAACTTGCAATGCCTCTTGCGTTAAGTAGCAGCACTCCATACACTTATAGTTTAAATGTACACTAGTAGTACATTCAAAAACCAATTGTACTTCAAGAGCTCGATTGTATTTTACCTCTTGCAATGCCCTCTTCAGTTAGATATAAGTACTACTTAGTACTCTCATATGTTTTGGTGCACGATTAAACGTGCTCACTGTGAGTGAACTACTGAACGCACTCGCTTCGTTTTGACGCCTTTTTGACATTTAACATTTATGCTTCCTTTACGCGAAAAAATTTTTCACCGACAGCTGTTAATAATCATGGAATGGGGCTCGTTCGAAAATCGTATTTTTATAGTTAGTCTAAAAAAATGTGTCATGGAAAGGGGTAATATCTTTCGGACCTTGCGACCACTCGGAGACACTCGTAATTTTGCGTTTCGTACTGTGAAGTTGTTTGAGGATACTGGTGGAATAATTAACCGTCCAAATTCGGCCGTCTGCGTGTTGTAAGAATACCACGACTACCAAGGCCGTGAATCAATCGAAAACCGCTGCGAAAGCAGAAAATCTTGTCGCGAGTCGGCGCAATCGATCTATCGCATTCTTAATTATGATTTGAGGCTCAGAGCATGCAGAAGACAAATCTGACACCTTCACACGGAAGCGTTAAAAGAACAACGTAAGTGAAAATCGAAAGCGTTACTTCTCATGCACGCGCAAAATGCCCACAGGCGAATTCTGTTTACTAATGAAAAAGTTTTCACCGTCGAGGAATCGTTCAATAAGCAAAATTATAGAGTGTATACACTATCATCACGACATTCAGCAGAAGTCGTTCCGAAAGTTCAGAGAGGTCACCACCCAGCTTCTGTGATGGTTTGGTGGGGAGTTGCCTATGATGGTTTCACCAAGCTCCATTTTTGTGAAAAAGAAGTAAAAATTTCGGCGAAAGTGTATGAAGCCGATGTTTTGGAATTAGTTATGAAGCCTCTTAACATGAAATTATTCTAAAACAAGCCGTGGACCTTTCAAAAGATTCTGCTCCGGCCCATAAGGCTAAATTAACTCTACAGCAGTGATGTTCATGTAGTATCACGCGTGGGGAGACTCTACGGCTTTATTCGAGAATCGAAATACGTACACGATCAATCGCACGAAGTTCACTCAATTAGTTGGCGCTGAAACTTCAAGCTATGAGGTTCACGTCGCTTGGTCAGCTGGTTTGCACAGCGCAAAAAGTTTAAGGCATATGAAAATGAGTTTTTGTGCATTTATGAGTTCAGAATAATAATAAGAATAATAATAATAATGATATTGATAATGGCAGTGATAATTATAATAACAATGATACTTGATGATGAGAACGAGAGAGCTGCTAACATAAGTACAAAAGTTGAAAATTGTGGTAGTATGCGTGTGAACACCACTGCTCTTGAGCAACGCAGGGCACTCCATAGCTCACTGAGCTCTCTGTGAGCGTAACTTTTCACATGTATACAAAGCTCAGTCGTTTGCAGTCGGTGATGTTGTGAGGGTCTATGTCGCTTTTTTTCGGGAATTGTTTTTTTTTTTTCAAAGAAGGAAAAAAGATTTCGTTTTCAAATTTTGCACATATATTTACTAAAATTTAAGGAATACAAAAAATTTTCTTCAGAATTTTTGAAGCGGTTTTTGACGTTAATTGATTTTTTTTTAACAAATGCCAAAAATTGACGGTGTTTAAAATATCACCAGTCTGGAACGTCTAAGGATAAAATAAAAAACCAAATTAATCCTTGTTTAAGTGGCTATCACCTGAACTAGTATACTTTTTTTCCGCCGAAAAAAATACTTTTTATTTTTGCATCCTTTAAATGTTAATAAATATATGTGCAAAATTTGAAAATGATATCTTTTTTCCTTCTATAAAAAAAAAACCCGAATAAATTTTTTTTTTTAATTTGTAACCTATGTATATGTCCCCTTAACAATATCGATGACTAAAAAGAAATATATTAAATAAAAACTTACAAATCTAGATAATTGTGACAATTATTTCGCTCAGCGATTCGAGAGCATGCGAATACTAACAAAACAAAATAAAATGTGACTGTGTTAGAATGCTCAGCCTTGTTCTAGAGTGATTCAAAACCAATCTACCGGATTTCATTTCCACGGATTATGGGATAGCGGGTAGCCCAGACCTGAACCCATTGGATTACTAATTGTGGATATGGCTTCCTCTACTCGACACCAAAATTTCGAGTCTCTAAAGCGCTCTCTTGTTCGAGCAGTGGAGAAATTTCCTATGCATGTCGTGCGTGCTGCGATCAATGACTTGCCGAATCGACTTCGCTCATACTAGAAAGCAAATGAATGACTCAATAAATAAGTAACTGAATAGGTAAATAGGTTATAAGTAGGTAACTAAGTTCAACCTGAAAACTTTCCGAAAGCAAACAGAAACATTAAACTTTAGATTTATGTTTCATGTTATTGTGTAAAATTAATATAAGTTAGAGAGTTCTTACATGAATTTTTCTCCCAGTGAGGATTAAACAGACCCACTTGTGCTTAAACCCACATTCCACAATCAGTGCTGTAAGCACAGCAAAGGCTTAAAATGTGAGCTTATTTTTTAAAATTATTCATTTAAGAATTTTAAAAGTCTTTTTTTTTTAATTCTTCTTGACTTCTCTTTTTTCTCTATTTTCTCTTTTGCTGTACAATTTTTAAAAGCCAAGAGTTTTTTTCTTGGATTTTTTGAGGATAAAAAAAACAAGATTCTTGGAAGCAAAAAACTCATTAAGTGTTTGGATTAACTTTTAAAATACATAAGTACTCCATAAAAAAGTAATTGAATGCAGCCTTTTTAGCATCATTAAAGTAAATGGCACAGCTTAATGGAGCTAAAATAATTGAGTTGCTTATCAAGGATGTTCTACATGCTATATCCACCTTAATGCCAACTCGTTTTAAGTGAAATTCTTTGGCAATAAATGAGTCGTAAATTTCAGTTTAAACACTCCCCTAGCTTAAAAGGTGTGCCTTAAAAACCACAGCAACAAAACTAACGAGCTATAAGAAAGCTCTTGTTTAGACAAGTGTTAAGAAGTTTTTAATGGTTTTTTTTATCTGTTGCAAATTGTTCTAGTTTTCACAATATCCGTTTTTGTTGTTTCGTTTTTTTTTTACCACCACTTTAAATATTTGTGGTAAATGATCAAGAAACCTTCTTGACATCACATCTCTAAAGTGCGTCTTGTGAAGTTGCTGTATAAAATATAAAACACTCTTTTAATTGTTTGCATGAGTTGGCATTAAAATTTTTGTAACTCTTTTAAGTGCCCCTTAAGGATGATAACAAATAATTAACAACAATTTTCTTTATTTTTTGCTCCTTAAAAGTTTGAAATTGTGTCTAACATCTTTTGATGTGTTAATTCTAAGAAAGGATTTCGTAATAATTATTGTTTAGAGTGTATCTTTGCTTTCAAGTATTATAAAGATATTTTTTTTTCAAAGGATTATTTGCAAAGGATTTTTCATTTAAAGTCGTAGTATAAGTATAGATATATATAAATCTTTACATATATATTTTTTACGGAAGCACTTGCTTATTTTTTTTTTATTTGTGAAAACTTAAAAATTATTTTGTTTTGTTTTTTTACATGCAGCCAATTAAGTCAACGCTGGATTGAAGTGTGGCAAAGTATCGGATATGCATTCATTATGAAAGGATATACACGGAGTGAATGTTTTTCATGAAATGCATAAACATTTTTACATTTTTTTGTAATTTTAAAAAAATTTGTTTTCAAAAGCCCTGTTGCAGGATTTCACTTTGTTGTTCATTTAATTCAATTCACTTTCAAAGTTTTGCATTTATTATTGCAACATAAAAAATGGCAACTTTGGGTCGAGCGCTACGTACAATGCAAAAACTGTGCTTCACTCATGCAATATATAAAGTTCAGCTTTGATGCCTTGCAGCAAAATGTGCAGCTCTCTAGAGATGTGTATCATGTCAGGTTCGCTTCAACAGCAGTCGCAAGGGGGTATATTTAAAAAGGTTTCAAATAGAACACAGTTTTCAACAAATGGTGAGGTGTTGTTTGCTCCAAGATAACTTTTTTGATTTCTATGATTGAATTTTTTTTTCTCAAATTGATTTTCAGCATTTAGTGTGTTTATGTGACTGAATTGAACAGAAATTAATAATTTTCTAACAGAGTGAATTGACTTTTTGCGATAACACTATTATTTTCACAATTGATGGAAAAAATCTTGATCTTATGAGCTTGAAATTAAATAAAAAACTCCCATGTAGCAACGTACACGTGACAGAAGTGAAACTTCTTAAAAAGTAAAGAACAAGAAAAATTTTAGTGTAAAATACAGAGAGAAAATCTAAAAATAAAAAAAATGCAATAAAAAATGGAATAAATTAGGTTTTTCCGTTTTCTATAAGCGTGAGAACGTTCAGCGGGTCTTTTAGAAGTTTTCGAATGTCTCCCCAAATTTTTCACTTTTTGAATGCTAGATTGCATTTGCATAATACTCGTTGGCGGAGCCTCTGAAAGATGATGTTCTAATCGCCATACTCTTACCATTAGTTGCAGATGTACACTAAGGGAAATAATGCATATTAACATTATCCACGCCTGAGTATCAATTTTATTTTATTATTTACGTGGATAAATCAAATATTTTCCTTACAACTCGTTTTTTCCCGTATTTAAATTTTATTTATACCACACACCTACACACATATTCCATACAAGCAAGCAGCAACAGCATCGCACACGTATACACATATTCCGACAAGCAGCAACAGCATCGCACTCTGTTCCTGCAGTTTATTTCTTCCAGGTTTCTTATAGTTCTCATTTAGTTAATATTGCAAGGGTAATAAAGGGTGGATATTTGGCCAAGATGATTTGTGAATGCGATGGGTGGTCGTTTTATGAATTGATGTAGGGTTGAGTGACAACTTGATATTTTCTGGTTGTAATTTACCTGCATATTTTTGTTCTTATACATTTTAATTCTTTTTGAATTTTAATATGTTGTTCTTTAAATTCAGTATTTTTATATAAATTTTCTTTCAATGCGATAGTTTTATTTTCAAATATTAAATATTTGAAAGATATTTTAAAAAAATTCGTGAACAATTTAAATATATTTTTTATTAATTCTGTTTAACTATTTAAATATTTTATTTAATTAAGAAAATATTTAAATAAATTTTAAAAATTTACGTAGTCGATTTATGCAAATGCGTTATTGATGCAAAAATGACTCGCTTTTTGAATAAATTAAAAAAGTTTTTGGATAAATTTAATATTTTTTTCCTTTAGTGTAGCTGCTGCTGCATTCTAATTCGCTGTTACGGTACGCTCTGCTCCTGTTTTAGCAGTTTAGATATTCTTTACTTCTCGACATCCTGGGTGTCGTTTTGTTATTTTATTTGAAAAATGTGTACGGAAACGCTTTCAGGTAACTTCCAGTTACATACTTGAAACGAGTACGGAAACAGACCTTATGATATGCTCTTTCAAATGTAACAAATAAATTTTCCATGCATGCTTTTAGGCTGAATATTAAATGTTTGAAAGTCATTGGTTTGAGTCTGTACTAAAAACGGAGTAGGACGCGTGTAATATTAATAACATTTTGTTCGCCCGTTTGAAATCATCAATGTTGCATAACACTAGAACGTCCGACTCTTATTCGATGCTTGCGACAGTCCAAGGTTCAATGCGTGTTTGTGGCAAAAATTTTTATGGTAGGCTGTGGAAATTTTCATATAAATATCTGCTTAGACATTATTATAAGCTTCACGAATAAAGTGACCTTCAAAATGTGCATATAAATGGGAAACGTTACACATCGTCACGAACAAGAGACCTTGAAATTTCACTCGCCGCCAAATAAGTTTCACTTCAAAAATTCTTTTGAATTTAAATATCAACATGATATTATGTTTTGAACAACTCATAACATTGTTTGGATCTCAAATTTTAAAGCACTCAAAATTTTTCAAACAGATTATTTATAAGAAAACCCTTGACAATTTATCCGTCGCAAAAATGTAAAAAAAAAGAGTTGGCTGTGCAGTGGACAGACCCGTAGGTTTTGACGTGACGAAGTTTCTTGCTGTTGTTGTTAATGTTTATGTTGATGTTGGTGTTGATGTTGGTGTTGGTGTTGGTGTTGGTGTTGGTGTTGGTGTTGGTGTTGGTGTTTGTGTTGGTGTCGGTGTTGGTGTTTGTGTTGGTGTTGGTGTTGGTGTTGGTGTTGGTGTTGGTGTTGGTGTTGGTGTTGGTGTTGGTGTTGGTGTTGGTGTTGATGTTGGTGTTGATGTTGATGTTGATGTCAACGGTTATGTTTATGTTGATGTTGATATTGATGTTGATGTTGGTGTTGATGTTGATAATGATGTAGATGTTGATGTTGATGTTGATGTTGATGTTGATTTTGATGTTGATGTTGATGTTGATGTTGATGTTGATGTTGATGTTGATGTTGATGTTGATGTTGATGTTGATGTTGATGTTGATGTTGATGTTGATGTTGATGTTGGTGTTGGTGTTGGTATTGGTGTTGGTGTTGGTGTTAGTGTTGGTGTTGGTGTTGGTGTTTGTGTTGGTGTTGGTGTTGAGGTTGGTGTTGGTGTTGGTGTTGGTGTTGGTGTGGGTGTTGGTGTTGGTGTTGGTGTTGGTGTTGGTGTTGGTGTTGGTGTTGGTGTTGGTGTTGGTGTTGGTGTTGGTGTTGGTGTTGGTGTTGGTGTTGGTGTTGGTGTTGGTGTTGGTGTTGGTGTTGGTGTTGGTGTTGGTGTTGGTGTTGGTGTTGGTGTTGGTGTTGGTGTTGGTGTTGGTGTTGGTGTTGGTGTTGGTGTTGGTGTTGGTGTTGGTGTTGGTGTTGGTGTTGGTGTTGGTGTTGGTGTTGGTGTTGGTGTTGGTGTTGGTGTTGGTGTTGGTGTTGGTGTTGGTGTTGGTGTTGGTGTTGGTGTTGGTGTTGGTGTTGGTGTTGGAGTTGTTGTTGGATTTGGAGTTGGTGCTTTTCGTTTAGCTTTTTTTTGCTTCCCCATTGGTTGTGCTCTAATTTCAATTAATCCAGCAAAAGTGATGCATATGCGTCACATTAGGCGGTTCCCTGAGGGTTTTTGACACGCCGTAAAATTTTTTTTTTATTTTTGTCATATGCTCGAAGACCTCACCTATGTTATCGTTCCTTAAAATTTACCGTTGCATCAGTAGTCACAGAGTTAAAAATCCATGCAACGTTTTTTCATGGCTGTAGCATTTTTACTGCATTATGTGATTGCATCCCTGAAACCATGACAACAAAATTTTGTTTGTAATTTAGTTGTAAAGCGTAATAACACCTCCCTGCTGTCGTAAAACAAAATTTACTGTAGCACTCCTCCTGAGTGTGTAATAATTCCATGCAACGATATTACATTTCTGTTACATAAGCTGCTATATTCACGACCTGACAACGCCGGAATTTTTTTTTTATTTTTGTCGTAAAGCCATGTATAAAAACTTTATTTTCCTTTTTACTCTTTTATCGTAGGTTATATACTCATTGAGTAAAAATTCAATGCAATGCCGCTGCATGAATGTTGCGTTATCGATCTTTGAGCGGCTCTCTCAGCGTCCCCATGATGTCAGAAATTTTTTGTTTAATTTTGTTGTGAGGGCTTCCAGTAGGCCTTTATTGGCGTATCGTATTTTTAATCCTAGAACTAATACTCTGCGAGTAATAATTCCATGTAACAAATTTTCAGTTGCGTTGCTTACGCAGCTCCCACTACGTCCCTATACCGTATTAAATTTTTTTTTGTTTTTTTAATATAGTCAAAGAATTAACCTTTTTGGTCATACTATTTTTTTAATCATAGCCCTTATACCCAGCGAGTAACAATTCAATGAAACGCAGATGAATTTTTAAAAAATTCATTTTTCAACTTTTTTGGAAACTAGAGCAGTACAACGTAACTTCGTCACGTCAAAAGACTTAATTTTTCCGATTAAAAAAATCAAATTTCGCCTTTAAAGTTGCATAGGTTTTAGGCTTTAAAAATATTCTCTTTATATTAAATATAATTTACTATGCAAAGTAGTTCTGAAAAAATGAAACATAAAAAATTTTTCGCTATCTTGTAATCTGAAAATCTTATATAAAAGTTAAAAAAAGTTTTTATTCTACTGTTATTCGAACGTTTTAGCAAAAAAAGAGCATTCTTCGCTCTAAAACTAAAAGGCGTTTTGAATATAAAGGATGTTTTTTTTAAGAGCTTGAGAACTTTAAATAGTAATACAAGACAGAAATATTGTTGGAATGAATTTTTTATTATTATAATCTGATAGATAATTTCATGGTATTTATTTTTTTAATATAATTTCCTGCATATGTCCGCCGTGGCTACGAGTTACATAGTTCATTCGATCAGTCCAATTTTTCACTACTTTTTCCAATAAATCTGGCCGTATGGCCACTGGCCACCAATATTGGCTTCCAATGCTTCAAGAGTTGCTGGTTTGTCGGTATAAACCAATGACTTAACATTGCCCCATAAAAAGTAATCGAGAGGCTTTAACTCTCAGGAACAAGGGGGCCAGTTGACAGGATCTGGAAATAAAGTTGTTACCAAATTGATTTTTCAATAAATTGATAGTAAAGAGCGCTGTATGGCAAGTTTCACCGTCTTTTTGGAGCGAAATATCGTCGATGTTTAGCTGATTAATTTATGGAAACAAAAAATCAGTCAACATGGCTCGATAGCGCCATTCTCCATAACGGCAGCTCTTTCCTCATTTCGAAAGAAATAAAGACCGATGATGCGTAAATGTGTAAAACGCACCAAACAGTCAATTTTAATGGATGTAATAATGGTGATTTGTTAATGGCTTGAGGATTGTCTTCGCTCCATATACGACAATTTTGTTTACCGACGATGCCATTTAACCAAAAATGAGCTTCATCACTAAAAACCAAGTGCTCTATGAACTTTGCGAACAGATTTATTTTTTTCAAAGTAAATTTCTACAATTTGGAAGCGTTCTTCTGGCCATAAACGATTAATGATGAATTGCTGAACAGAACTGAACAGAAATGTCAACATAGTTTGACATTCTCAATTGTCAACCCATAGACAACAACCATCGAAACTTCTCAAGCAGCTACAAAAACACCCTGTATTAAGACACAACTAGCTTAGTCGCAAAACTAAATAATCTAACAATTTTTTTTTAGTATACTTTCAGGCATGGGTTTGTTAAAGTAACGATTGACACTATATAGCGAATACAGCAACCTTTCGTAAAACACTATTTGAAATCAAATATAACTCAGAAAAACTAAAGTTTTTCTCCAAATACCAAAGTATTCTCCAAGTTGATAAATTCATCTGTTCGGGCGTAGAAAAACGATTTTTTTTTAAATGAGAAGAAACAAGAAACAGTCATTGGGTGCCAAGTCGGCACGGTAAGGCAGATGACTCAACAATTCCATGTTTTGAGTGATCAAAAACTCTTTTGTTTAAGATAATGTCTCGACGAACTGGCATTATCGTGATGGAGAATGAAAATCCTTCGGTGGTTATCTTTCCTCCACCGTTTGTACTTCTGACAAAAAAATGGTTGTGTATAATTCAGCATTAACATTTCTCTGTTGCTAAGATGATATAGTTTGGACATGACCGGTTTTTCTGAAAAAAATGGTAAACAATTGCTTGTATTTACGAACAGCATCGATGTTTTCTAGCCCAACAACCGATCTTCGATGACGAAACCGTCTTGGATTTCACGAAATTCATTTTGAAGAGAACAACTACAGTGCTCGAACTCATTGAATCACCGTACACAGTTGCTGGGTGTAGTGCTTCATTACTAAAAGTTGATCAAAGTTGATCCATGTCAATCCACGTCAAAAACCTTAACGAATCATCACCCGAAAATTTTCACGTGACAATTCCATGTTTTGCGGAAATACAATTTTCAAAGCACTTCAAACAACACAATAAGCGCAAATTCATCAAAATGTTGTGCGTACGTTTATGCTAGAATATATAAAATTTTCGAATGAAACTGTCAAAATACATCTGGCAATGCTTAGTGTTGTCAAGGCGCAAGACTTAAAAGGCAACTTACGTGTAACGTATTGACTAACGCCAGAACAATCTTTTTTAAATGGGCTGAAAGTAAACTGGGAGTCAACCCACTGTTTTATCGTATATTTTCTTCAGTGATCAGGCTTATTTTTGTCTCAGTGGGCATGTCCATCATCAAAATTATCACATTAAGAGTGCAAAAAATCTACGAAGGATTCTCAACAAAACCGCACCATTATATCCATAAAAAATTATTGTCTTGTGCGCTTTATGGGCACAATCATTAATTCACCGGTGGATTCATTAATTCTTACTTCTTTAAGAATGAGGGCGAAGAAAGCGTTACCGTCGACGACGAGCGCTATAGAGCAGTGGTGTTCACATGCATACTACAATAATTTTTGTCTTTTGCGCTTGTGTTTGTAGCTCTCTCGCTCTCTGCACTGACAAAATTTGTTGTGCAGGTATTAAACAAGAATTGTGTTATAATTATCATTGTCATCATCATTATCTTTATCAGTATCATTATCACTATCACTATCATTATAATTTTCACTATCATTATCATTATTATTATTATTATTATTATTATTATTATTATTCTGCAAATAACGTATTTTCATATGCCTCAAACATTTCGTGGAGTGCAAAACATACGCCCAATTGGCGCGAACTTTCTTGCTTGAAGTTTCAGCGCCAACTGATTGAGAGAACTTTGTACATTCGATCATGTACGTGTTTCGATTCTCGAATAAAGCTTTCAAGTCTCACAACGCGTGGTACTACGTGAACATCACTGCTATATAGCCATGATTGACGTTTATTTCGTTACCCAATTGAATGGAATTTTTATTAAAGACATATTTTTCCAACACGCCCTATTTCTCGAAATCTAATACTCAATTGATCACCAAGATTGTGCAATTTAACGCTTTTGAAATATTTTCTTTGAGTTTATATGTGGACATTGACTAAGTTAAAAAAAATCAGCAACTACGGACGCCTTAATAGACAACATTTGTACGAATCATTGTCGAAATGCATTCCCAAATATTTGAAAAAGTAGTCGAAAATTGGACTTCCAGAATGCGCTACATGCGAGCAAGCCGTATATACCCAAAATCACATTTAAACACTAATGGCATAAAAATATCTTTCGTATTAAGTATTTTATATCAATTCAAAATTTTACTCGTCTTTTTGATAATTAATTTGATAATTAATCTAGCTGAAATAACAATTATTCATGTAAGCCACAATATTTGCAATATTAAATACTTTTCCTGTATATAAATACTTTTAATATTTAATAAAATGAAATACGAAAAACAAACCCCAATATTAGCTTATGAACAAATTTACAAAATTTTTAAACGGAAACAATTAATTTAAATATGGAAATATTTTTCAAACACAATAATTTACAGCGAATGAACGTGTTTTATTAGAGTTCTGTACAATGTAAAAATATTCAATAATAAATCAGCAGAATAAAATTAATTCCAATTATATTGATTTCAATTTAATTACATTGCTTACAAGCGTGAGTCTGCAATTATTTATCGCTAATTGAGAATATTTGCATAATGAATTTGAATGAAACTAAATTTTATTAGAAAATACTGGAAATTTTTCGTTATGGCCTTAATGTGGAAACTTTTTCCTGTTAACATATAAAGTGTTCATAAATACTGAACAACATGTTTAGGCCAACTTTTTTCTTGTTAATGTTTTTATTGTTCAACTTCTCAGAAGCACGAGGAGCATGAGGAGTGATTAAAATGAAGGCAAATAACCTTCAAGCTGAACTAAAAACAAAAATTATGAATGAAACTGTAGGAAATGTGTTGAATGTGTTGACTAACTTAGACTGTATAGCATACAGTCAAAGTAAAAATTAAGCATACAAAAACAACATGCAAACTCTGACCTTGATGTTGCATGATGTTGAAAAATCACCCAATGAACCCACTCATGCGCTAGCTAGGCAAGCCATGAGCACAAATGTGTGCTAATGTCATACTGAGACAAGTATAATTTTTTAAGTGGGTGAGAAAAAACGAAATACATAAACAAAATTAGCCAAATTTATAAAAAATTTAACGCAGCATTAGTGTCACAGCTGCGTGTGATTGGGTGTGGTGCGTTGTGTGTTAGACACACACACACACACACACATACACACGCAATAAATAGCGTGTAAGAACACGATTTGTTAACCAGTGTTGATGACGACTTCCGGCCTCTTTCAAACCGCCTTTACAAAAGCAACTCGCTTTACAAGGAACAGGAAAAAATAATCCAATTAAAAGCAGGAATTATGGAAGAAAAGATTTTAACAGATTTAAGTGCTGCACAGTGGGTTGAAAAGTGGAAAAAAGACAATATTTTTATTAATGTGGTTGTTATTCATGAAAATTTCAATATTATTCTGGACACCACGTAAAAAGTTTCCGTTACTGGAAAAAGTAACGGAACTGAGATATAAGTTCAATCGAAGAAGATTTAGAGGAGTCCCAACAAACATTTCTTGGTCAACTGAAGTTATATGGGAAACAACACTATCTTCTTTTTAGAAAACCCTTATAAATATATTATGTAAAAAATTTTTTATGACATTAATTTCGAAAAAAAGGGTATGCACCTCTTTTTTCAATTAGTTTTTCGTTAAAATGAGATAGCAAACATTAAAATAGGACAATCACTACCAGAGTTGTGATTGTTCAATTTTCAAAAAAAAAAAAAAAAACCATTTGTTTTTGCTCAAAAAAAAAAAAAACAAATCAAAATTTGACAGTATTTTAATAAAATAGAGTGAAAATATTTCATGAAACTGTGTTTAAAATTGACATAAAACAGGGCTGCGGTAACGTTGATGAACTGGCCGTTATTAAATTTTTCGTTAGAAGTGCAACTTATCGAAAGGGGTATATTTACAAAAAAAAAAAAAAACAAAAAATTCTAAAATGCTAAATTGTTTCATATTTTTTGTAGGTATTACGCAAGAAATTAAAAAAAAAAACAAAATTCGAATACCACAGGCAGAGATGTATTTACGTACTTTTATTATTTTGGAAAATTCTTTGGATAAAATTTTCTGGCCTATCATTTAGCTATATTTGATAAAGCATGAAAATTTGATACGATGGCTGCCTTTTAATCCTTGCGCCTCAACACTACTACCCACTGAACCATAAGCGAAGGTTTTGCATATGGTGAGAGTTTTACGAATGTTTTTATAAAGATTTTAACCTCCAGGGTTTTTAACTCTCTATATATGTATAAAGATTTTAACCTCCAGGAGAAAACCCAATTATTTTTGGACATATTTTCTTTTTGGAATCTCTAATAAGACCCAGAACGTAACTTTTGAAATAGCGCTTTGGCTCATTCCTAACCAGTAATAGTTTCCAACGGAGTGTTGATAGCTAATATAGTCCTGCATGAGTATGCTTTTTGCCAACTCAATTACAATCGTTTGCTGTCGGATAAAAAGCTTACTCTCACCTTTTTTCCAAAGATCTCGTATGTAAACATACTTTCACTCTATTTTATGCGAATATGAAACGACGAGAGTAACAATACACTGCTGAACTTATAACAGAGGACCAGCTTCTTACAATAAAAAGTAACGCAAACACTAGGTACACTGAATATGAATAAACATTAGAGCGGGTCAAATTGTATGGAGCAAAAAAGTCGATGTTGGCCCCACCCTAGCGGTGTTCTATGGGTCATTTTAAGAAACTTTGGCAAAGAGAGTATAGATCAATCTTGAAATCGGAGCCTGCCAGTTTTTCAAAAGAGGTATTTTTTCAAAATATTGCATTTAAAAGACAAAAAACAATTTTTTTAAGTGTATATATGGGGATTTTTGGGGTCAAAGAATCCATTTTTGACGTTAATTTTTATTTATGAAAACCACCAGAGGGCGTTTTGACAATATTTTTGTATTTTATCGCTTCTTTTTGATAAAATAGTAATAAAAACTATTGTGAAAATTTTTTATTTTGTCGCTTAAAAGTGCTTGCTATAGAACAGTGGTTCCCAAAGTGTGTTCCGTGGAACCCTGGGGTTCCACGAAAAAATTAAGGAGTTCCACGCGACAAATTTAGTTTCATTAAAAGAAGAAAGAATAGAAACGGTATTCATTGATAGATTCTTCATAACTTTTCTTATTTTTTTTTCTACGTTCACAAATATCAGATGTACTACTTTGGGCAAAAAATACAGAAATCCCAAAAAATAATTTTGATATGAGTCGACTTTTTGGCGAAATGATCACGAATTACGTGCATTTATGCCACCAATCGAGATTTCATTTCATTCATTTAAGGTATTTCATTCATTTAAGTTTATGTTTTGTATTTTTATTAATTATTTCTATGATTAATTGTTTTTTTTTTTTTTTTTTAAAAAATAAATAACTGGCCATTTCAGCCCTTGAAAGGACTTTGACCTAGCTTCTTATGATCAATTGTGTTGTGCGTGTTATTAAGTTTGTACACAATTGACCGAGAAATGGACCTACAGGCTTAACGCCGACTCCGAACGGCGATGAACGAAATGTTCTTATTCTCAAGAAGCTTTACATGGCATTTTGATTACTGTCTGAGGTTTGCCATTGTCTGCAGAGAGGTGGCGGCCGTACAGAAAAATTATTTTAATTCAAATAATTTTCTGTCGCTGCTGGGGGTCGAACCTGGGTCTCCAGGTTCGTTGACATAGCGGCCACGCACGTTAACCAACTACGCCATGGACGCCACTTTTTTTTTTAGGTTTATTTAATTTCAATCAAATCTGGAATATTAAAATAATACCCACTTGTTTCATTTAATATCTCATTGAATTTTAAAAAGTCATTGTTTAAAAAATATTCAGGGTTCCACGATAATTGGCAACAAATTTGAGGGTTCCACGACCAAAATAGTTTGGGAATCACTGCTATAGTAGGTTAAATTCGTGAAAACTTTTTCCATAAATAAAAACTACACTTCTCTTGCGAAATTAATAAAAAACTTATTTTGAGTCAAAAAATAATAATCATCATTTTCTTAGGTAAAAATTCCTCAGAAATTAATCATAAATGTTTCTTTTTTGCATTCTTAAATAAAACTTAATTTCTGAACAAATTTTGAAATGAATTTTTGAAAGTCAATTCAGTCCGACGATTGATACAAAAAGGGTTCATTTCCGAGTGCCGATAAAGAACTTTTCTATGGTTTATTTTTTTAACTCATTTTTGAAGAAAAATATGTCCATTTCAGTCCCAGAGTCATTTTCGTCCGGCGATTTATTCAAAAACAATTCATTTGTGAGTGCTGGAAATGAACGTTTCTATCTGAAAAAGTTCATAAATGAATTCGAAAATGGTAGTTTTGGTTCACTGGGTAAGCATAGCTCGATGAAATTTGGCAATTCCATTTGAAAATTTTACATTTTCAAACACACTCTGAATGTTTTGGTGTTGTGCGCTTATTTTCCCAGCAAACATTGTGATTTTTAAAAGACTCTTTTAAGACTCATATAAATGAGTTTTTATCGTCAATATGTGCTCAAAATATACTCCTTTATGAGTACATTTTTGTAGGTTATGGGCTTCAAAATATGATTCATAATAATGACTGCTTTATGTCTCATTTTGGACTCAAAATTAAGACTCTTTTATTGTTTATATTTAATACTCTTTTAAGACTCATAAAAAATATTCTTTAAAGACTCATAATTAAGACCCTTTTAGAACTCATATAAATTAGTCTTTTTGGACTCAAAATTAAGACTCCTTTAAGACTAATATTTAACACGCTTTTAAGACTCATAATAAAGACTCTTTAAATACTCTTTAAGAACTCATATAAATTAGGCTTTTGAATTCAAAATTAATACTCTTTTAATAGCCATATTTAAAACTCCTTTATGAATCATGTAATGGAATCTTTAAAGATTCATAATGAAGACTCTTTCAGAACTCATAGAAGTAACAATGATTCGTTTAGGTTGAAATAAATTTTTAGATTTTTTTATATTTTTATATTTTTATAAAATTTATTTAAAATATTTTATAATTCAAAAACAAAATAAAAAAATGAGAAAGATATTTTTTTTTTAACATAATATAACATAAATTAAAAGTAACTGTAGAAAAATTAAAAGTTAAAAATTTCACTTTGTCATATACGATTCGCCTTCATTCGATTCTGCAAGCTCCTCAACTGCACACTGAACGACTGAAAGATAAATTCTGATGTGATTTTCAGACATACATATGCACCAACGTATTTATATATGTTATTAAGAAGATAAAAATATAACTGTAAAGTTTATAAGATCCTCTTAAAACCTTATTGTCGCGTTCTCTTATATTCACACTCTTATATACGAGTGTTTTATGACGCCTTTTTATGAGTACGCATACATCATGCAATATAAGTATAATCTTTTTGTGAGTCTTTATTATGAACAATCAAAATACTGTCTTATATAGAAATTTTTAATGAAATATTTTTATGAGAACACATAAAGTAAGCACTTTTAAGAGTCTTATTTTTGGGCAGTCATTTAACAATCATATCAAATACTCCTTAAGGAGCCGTTTAATTGCACACTCATAAGACATGTATAAAAAATACTCTTTTAAGAATCTTATTTCTGAGCAATCATTTTACAATCATATCAAAAACTTCTTTAGGAGTCTTTTTATTGTGTACTCAAAAAACACGCATAACAATACTCTTTTTAGAGTCTTATTTCTAAGCAATCATTTTACATTCATATCAGAGACTCCTTTAGGAGTCTTTTTATTGCTTTGTTATAAAACACGTATAAGAAATACTCTTTTTAGAGTCATTTTTTTTAAAGTACTCAGAAAATGTTTGCAGGGTTGTTGTTTACAGTGGATTGAAAATTGTATTTCAGCTCAAAAAAAAAAAAAAAAGAATTACACGTGAACATTTTCGGATGATAATTTTTTGCGATTTTTAATGTGGATTGACAAGAAAAAAAAACACCGATCGACTTAGTTCGACTTTTGTTGATGAAGCACCACATCCACCAACTGTAAAAGGCTGATTCAATGAGTTTGAGCGTGGTTGTCGTTCTCTCAAAGACGAATTTCGTGAAGGTTGTCCAAAAATGGCTGTTGTGGCAAAAAACATCGATGCTGTGCGTGAACTGTTGGAAGCAGACCGGCATGTGATATACCGTGAGAAGGAGTCATCCTTGGGCATTTGTGGGACTTGGATACATTCGATTTTACATGAGTATTTAGGCGTTGGAAAGAAAGATTTGTACCCATTTGATACCTCATAATTTAACATTTGCTCAAAAAATGGCTCGTGTCGAATTTTGCTGAAGGAAGTGCTAAAAAATTCAGCTTATTTGGTTACGATATCATCACCTAGTTTCGAAGGTATCATCACCTAGTTTAGAGAGGCATAACTGTTTCGAAAATTATTTCATACGAATGCAAAAGTGTATTGATCATCTTGGAGAGTACTGTGAAAAACAATAAAAGCATTTTCACTGATAAACCACTGGTTTTTGTTTGTTAGGCGCAAAACTTAAAAGACAACCCTCGTACTTACAAAAAGTTGCGTATATTTCTAGATACGCATTAAGAAATTGATTAAATACAAGTCCTACGGGCTTCGTTTTTACTGAGTCATTGCAGATAAATCACATTTCTATAATTTTTTACATGAGATCTTTCTTGCAGGATTATGGTCATGAAATAATGTTCTACATAAGAATAAAGTTTGTTTTTTTTAATAAATGTATTCAGTTGATTATTTGAAAAATTTTCAATTTTCTTATTTTTTTCCACTTGTCAACCACTGTGTATGCTTGTGCAAGTCTTCTGAACTTGAGTTTTAGTCTTGTTATTATGAGTGTGTCAAATTTTTGGTTTCCTTACTTTTATCGGTTATAAGCACTGTGTCATAAAGTGTTGTTAAGCAGGCTCATTCAGAGAAACTTATAGAAATTGCTCAATATTATTAAAATGTTGGAGTGAAGTTTGTATTTGTGGGTGTACGAGAGTATGTGCGAGCGTGTGAATGTGTGTCGCAATTTCAGAACGTGTTTTGTTTTGTTGATATTAAAATTTTGCTCATGGCTTGGTATTCAAATTTCAATCAGCCTTGATTTATGACAACAACCAGCATTAAGCTGAAAACGATTATTATTTATTATTAAAATCATTTCATGGAGTGGTGTCGTTTGTTTTTTTTTGTGAGTGAAGAAACTACATTAAGGTTACTTGGCACACTTTCTGTCCTTTGATGTTTGATGGAAGCCAGCAAAAATCAATGGATATAATGTTTTCTCTCTCTATTTATGTCCAGATTGCAATTTGTGTAAATTTTGCTGCACTTTTCTTAACAACCGAAGTACTCACATGTCATGCCTGCCCACACATTACAAGAGCTGCACGATATTCCTAGCAATAAATCACTCTTGTTGAGTTGCTACTCAAATGAGTAGCATCAAAAAAAGATGCTCGAATAAGCACTTAAAATCCAGTCAGCTAGCCAGTCAGGCAGCCAGCACATCATGAAGAGTTGGATAAATTTTTGCTACTCGAATTTTTTCCTCTTACATTTTTTGGTTTTCATTTTTACACAACTTTTTGTTCAGCATCTATACACTTAACCACTCAATGTTTTAGCTTGTCCAGTACTTCACACTGTTTTCTGTGATCCTTGAACAAGCAGGATGGTGGTTTAATTAATAGCTGCACTCAACTGACTGGCAAAAGGGATTCGTTTGCAATCTAAATTGTAGGCGGCAGCACTGGTGAACACAACACTATAGTGGCAGATGGGGAAAAACCATGTCATTATTAACGCTATGAAATAGGGTGTGTTGAAAACATCCTCAAAATTGTTTATGTAGAACAATTTGTTGTACACTAAATTAATTTTAACTCTATTTTAAGAATTTTAAATTTCATAAAATAAGCTCTTAAGATTTTTTTAAATGCATTTACTTTAAGTCTTACACTTAAATTAATTTAATTCTATTATAAGGCTGTAACCACTAGCCTTTGTTGAACGTAATGACAAGCAATTGAGAAATAGTAGATATATGAGTAGTTATAACCTGCCCTATCTTTAATATTATTAAGAAATTGGTTAGTTGTGCTGTGATGTGCTCAGATTGTGCTGCCATAAGCCAATAAGTGATTCAGAGAATATGTAGCTATGTTTATAAGTGATTTAAGAGTAAGCCTTGAATTTAAAGCTTCTTAGGAAATTTTCTACCTGTGCTGTGATGTATTCAGGTTGTGCTGAAAACTGTCAGTAAGTGAAAATTTTGAAAATATTTTTGAAGTGAAACTTCTTTAGCACCGTTGTGATTTGAAACTCGATGAAACGAAAAAATCACACGAGAAAGGAAATTTTAACAAGAGTACTAAGCGTAGACACTAAAATTATCCCAGCGGCACTTAATTTTACAGATCAATAGCTACTGCAACGTTTAAAATACGTTTGAAATTTGTTTGTGTACACAATCCAATCGGTAACAAACCAAAAAAGTACTAAGCCTCTACGATAAGCAAACCACGCTTAGCTATGTACACAAACCAGCACTTGTAACGTTGCAGTAGCTGTTTAACTGTCGGATAAATTTTGAGTCCAAAACTTAAAGGCGCTACCATGGTGTAATAATAATAAGGTGTTAGTGAATTTGACACTTCTCTCTCAAAATGATAAATTTTTTCGCCCCGCTCCTGTCAAAAACAGCTGATGGTGAATTGGAATGAAAATAAATCAGCTAACGTGCAGTCGGTCGAAGCTCAACGCCATGTCCACTTCTTTTGATGGCTATTATCAGTTGAGGTATTGAACATTCTTTCATGGCATTCGATATTTTCTTGAAGCAGTCGATGTGAATGCAAGACAATTTGGATGCTGGCCAAAGCTTCATGTCGGTGGCACCTTCCAGCGCACGTTTTTAATAAAAGGGCAAAACCATTCAATGGCGAACTTGACAAATGGGCTAAGACAACTGCAATAACTTTTTGTCAACACAACACGGCGCAATTAATTGAGTTAAATATTTATTTAAACTTTATTCGCACAATAACCTATAAAAACTTTAACACATCATCATCTAGCGACTCAAAAAATAACACAATTTGACAACTTTCAACGTCTCCTCTCTTTCGCTCTCAATTTTTTGACAGAAAGAAAGCTATTCTTGGTGTTGTCAAAAATTCACTAACACCTTATTATTATTACACCATGGGCGCTACAAACGCATTTAGCGCGTCTCCTCTTTGTGCGTTGCTTCGTAGTCTCCCAACTCCTGTCAATTGTTTTCGTAATTTGCACGATAACAATAGCATAATTTCGTCGTTTAATTTTATTTGTTTGTCTTTTTGTTTAAAGTTAATGGTTTTGATATGAATATTCACTCTTTCTATAACCACAGAAGGACAGATTGCTGTGCTGCCCTTTTTAAAATACAGTGTGTTCACCAAGAAATAAACAGTTCAAAAGGGAAATGGAAATAAAAAATTTGCCGCAAAAACATCAACCTTAAGCGAACAGACAAACACTGACTGCGGCTAAGTAACAGAGTTATGCTGTACAAAATTTTAAAGTATATTTCAAACTTTTGTGCAGTAATTTCAAATCAAACCTGAAATCAAAACGAATACTATACAACATGCGACTGGTTCTTAAAAGAGTTTGTACAGAATTAGCTGATCATGCACACCAGTTTGTATAACCGCAGAAGATCAGATTGCAGTGCTGTCCGTTTAAAATGCAATGTGTTAACTAAGAAGTACTTAGTTAGTGTTAAGTACACAGAGCATATTTCTGTATAGCATTTATTTTCCTTATATCTTTATGTTTTTGATATAAAATTCTACACATCACAAAGTTTTATGACACAGTATGACGGCAATAGATGATAGATAGTATGGTATGCTATGGTATTTTATGGTACGTATGGTATGGTATGGTATGGTATGGTATGGTATGGTATGGTATGGTATGGTATGGTATGGTATGGTATGGTATAGTATATGGTGTGATTGTTTTGGTGCGATTGTTTGGGTTAAAGTTTCACTTCTACCGTGCGCACAGTGATGTGCGATTGGTACAAGTTAGAAGGAAAATATTATTTTGTGGATTTTTTTGGTAGTTTCCGGTGTTTTAGGTATAGGAAAATGCAAAAAAACCTATTTCAGAAATTTTGGACAAGGGGCGTGACAGCTGCCATACACCTTAATCACATTTTTCGCTTTATGATTTGCAAAAATCTATAAAAATTTCGGTGCGATTAAAGAAGTGGGCGTGGTAGCTGCCATGCATGTGGACTACATTTTGGTCCATAACTAAGAAATGAGAAAAGCTATGAAATATTTCGATACATAAACTTTTCTCTGAAAAACCAAGGTCAAGTTGGAAAATGAATCAAATCAGATGAAAACCATGCCTACCCCGCCCACACAAAGTGACTTTATAAAAAATGTAAATTGTCTTAGAATTCCACAAAAATTAAAAGATGGACTTGAAACTTTGCCTATGAGCTTGATATTTACTTTGCACTCTGAGTATGAAACTCAACGAAATCGGGTGAAACCCAAGCCTACCTCCCATGCAAAGTGGCTTTATTTAAAAGGTAAATTGTCTTAGAATTCCACAAAAATCAATAGATGAACTTGTAATTTTTCGTATGAGCTTCGATATTTAATTTGCACTCTGAGTATGAAATTCAACGAAATCGGATGAAAACCACGCCTACCTGCGATACAAAGTGACTTTGAATATACTTTGGTTCGGTCGTGGGGCTATTTTAATTTCGGCCCAATCGAAGATCATTTCTTCCTAGTTATAAATTTAATTTACAGCGAATATTAAAAGCACTAGCAGCTTGGGCTATCGGCTTATCAAAATTATAAAAAAAACACTTCAAACCTGGTTTTGAAATGAAAATAAATAGCATTTTTATGACCATCAAACAGGCTATAAAACAGGGAAACCGGCCATTTGCGCACCTTGGCACTTTTAGAACTTAAATAGACATAATAATGGTTAAATAAAAAATATATTTTTGCATATATAAAATGGCCATTTTTTAATTTTACAAAATATTTTAGCAATTTTTGGGTTCTTTTTAAAAAAAAAAGTCAGCTAAAATATTTTTTTTTGTATATAATATAATTACAATATTTTGTTTTTTAGTTTAAAAAAATTTTGTAATGTGTTGAGAATATTTAAACACCACATATATTCTAGTCGACCTCAAATTTAATACAGTTTATACAAAACGGACAGGACCTAGTTTATACATGCATTTTTAGGACCATCAAACAGGTTAAAAAACAAGGCAACTGGCCATTTGCGTACCTTGGCACTTTTGAAACTTAGAGTAGACATAATAATGGTTAAATAAAAAATACATTTTTGTAAATACAAAATGGCCCTTTTATTTCCAAAATATTTTACCAAATGTTAATTTTTTACTCAGTTGTATCGATAAATACCGTTTTATAGCTCAAACATTTTAAAAGATAGGTAATTGAAGATATTTCATTTTAAAAGATCTTATATTTTTCATAAAGTATGCCAATTTTCAACTCTTTTGGATGTTGGGAAATATTTTAAAAAATAATTAAGTATAATTAGAAAACTCATAAGCAAAAATTTCAAAAAATCACCTTTTGGGTCAACTTTCAAGAATTTTTGCATTTTTTGTAGAAAGCGCCGGTAAATAAAAAAATTATTCCTGAGATCAATGGATATTATTTAACAGTTTTAAAAATTCAGAATGTAAAAATTCGATTTCGACTTTTTCCCGTCTAGCATGCCCTTTCGCATCACTGTGCTTCGTCGGCTTGTTGGCATAGACCAATGACTTGACGTAGCCCCAAAGAAAATAGTCTAGAGGCTTTAAATCGCACGAACGAGGCGGCCAATCGACGGGCCCATTTCTTGAGATAACACGATCGATGATATAATATATTATAATTAATATAATATACATAATATATTACCTCTTAATAATGTGCGTAGGGTATTTAAATCCAAATTATGCCCACATTTTAGTTTTTTTACGCAAGGCAATTTAGCTATAATTCGTTTGCAGACACATCGTTTATTGAGATCTTTCGTAAACTAAATAATTTCATGTGCTCTTTATTGCAATCCAATATTATACTCACAATGTAGCTTGCTTGTTCTCCCGCTCTCAAAAGCTTTAAGTTGTTCGCTCACTGACTCTCACAAAGCTTTAAAGTGGATTTATGATAAATCCACATTTGATTTTGAATGTGTCGCTGATTTGCCGTGGCGCATCTTTATATTATGTGATCTTTGCTTCTGTCGTACATAACCTCAATAAAAAGAACGATTAGACATCTTGACGGATAAAGAATCAATCAATAACTTCCAAATTCATTATTCGGGGGAGTTTTTAGGTTTCTGAACTCGAAAATGAAGTCAAATATAATATGGAATCACTATTTCGTACATAACCTAAAAAAACAAAAATTAATTTTCTTACCGAATAAAAAGTCATCAGATCACCGTCAAATTCACTATACAAGGTTTTTTAAGAGGTGGGAAAGAAAGGGCAATCAGGTGAAAGATATATAGGTTATTCTAAGCATGGCATGAAGCCGTAGAAATGCTTGAATTGGAACGAAAATTCTACTTATAACGCAATTTCATCCAAAAACTTCTCTACCATCAACTACAACTTTTTAATCGTAAATGTTGATGAATTTTTAATTTCAGTTGGTTAAAAATGTGAAAAGAAATGTAGAAAGTCTTAAGCGTGAGTCCAAGACCTGGCTGGGATTCGAACCCAGGATCCCTGCGGTGGCAGTCAAGCGCGCTATCTACTCGTTTACCGTAATTTTTGTTAATAAGAAAGCGATTGCATTTTTTTAAACCCTATTGTTCACAGAAATTCAGGCCCGCCTTGAGCCTGGACTGTTGACATGATCCACGGTAGCTTTAATGTCTACGAAGTTTTGAAAAGGCGTAAAGATAGAGTAAAGACAGAGCGAATAATGTGAAGCAACTGAAGGCGAAAGCTTGATGTATTAACATTAAGGGCATGAAAAGATTCACTTTAGTTCCCTATCCTAGGGTTGTCTCGGATTGTTCAGGAGTATTATGGGCGTGATGAGATCCACTTTAGTCTACTCCTAAAGTGGTCTCGTAGCATACAGGGTGAATATGGGCAACAAGAGAATTTTCGATACAATTTAAGAGTATTATCGGGTTGTTCAAGGAGGTATTATTGTGGTTGCCAACGCAGTAGTGCAAAATTGGTGATGCTGGACAGGCTATTGAACGTTATTTGGTGGTTCAAGGTTGATCTTGGTGGTAGTAAGTGTCGAATTATATTCTTCACAGTCATGCGTGATGTGCTATGTGTCAGTGTGTGTGAGTGCTATGTCGGGGTAAAACCTTTAGCCCAGGAGACTATCACAGGGCTGGCTTTTCGGGGATTTTCGTGCTGGCTGCGGTAACTCAATGTCGCGAGCAGGTCTGTGGTGATTGGTGTGAAGTTGCGCTTGTTTAAAACCGGGCGACAATACCCTGCGAATTGGATCAGTCTCGATTTCTACCAATAAATGTGGATGATTATTTCATGATTGGTACTATGGTTCCAATATTGGTATGTAATCCATACAGGATATTTATTAAATTAAATATGCTTAAATGTGGTAGTGTAACCGGTATTGAAAGTACAAAAATAGGACGTTGGTCGCGTCCGAAGTCAAGGAAGTAAAGTGTAGGAGATAGTCGCAAGGACGCTAGTTATTGAAACGTCGCTACTTTTAACGTCCGGAAGATCATCTGTATTGGATGGAGGTTAATGACCGTACGTTGCTGAAATAGCGTTCCTGAAGATTAATCTGCTGGACGTTAGTTCCTCGAACCTCGACTCCTTGTACCAAGGAGCACCGTAAAAAAGAGCTGACAAGGCAGGTGTCTACGTTAAGCACAAATCGGAACTTTTCAGTTCACAAAAATGTTTCGGGTTTTAATATAAAATACTTTAGAAATATTTCAA
Organism: Pherbina coryleti; assembly: GCA_943735915.1. Lineage (NCBI taxonomy): Eukaryota > Metazoa > Arthropoda > Insecta > Diptera > Sciomyzidae > Pherbina > Pherbina coryleti. The sequence goes on from OX030951.1 coordinate 22,224,049, forward strand.
AAGTGATTATTATAAGTGAAATGTCACAATTTTTTTTTATTAGCTCATTTTTAACCTTAATTTAAATAACTTTTCTCTGATCTTGTCTAGCTTTTTAATATTGATACACATTTCAATAGCACAACAATTGTTGAACTTCTAATAAAAGCCTCCATCTCTTTGAAGCACATTGAAAAGTGGTATTCAACAATCATTCAGTCCTACTTATACGGCATAAATGAAATGCAAAGCAATCTGCTAAGGACGAGGTTTCACTGTTTTAAGCTGAAATGTAAAGTAAACTTTTGAGAAATTCATTTCGTTCCATTTCAAAGAACACAAAAATATTTACACAACGTAATTATGCGAACGGATAGCAATTTGCATTTGAGATTTTCCGGGGTTCTTTTGGTTGAGGCTTACACTGAGCACCGCTACCGCTTAATGCAACATGCTGAATTATTGAGGCATCCACATTGCAAGCAGCCACTCGTGGCAGTTGCTGTGCAAGTGACTTGAAAAGAAAATAGTTGAACTAGCCTTGAGGCGAATAGCTTGCCATCGGGTAGTTGACGGCTGTTAGGGTATCCATGGAGTGTGCTGTTTGAATTGTGGCTAAATTAGCTAAACTCAAGTTGAGGCGAATTTCTTTTGCTCCCAGCTAAAACAAAGGGTAGTGAGGAGGAAATTTCAGCGCTTTGTTATTCTGTGAGTGGCATATTTTATTTTAGTTTTCTCGTGCTTTTATATCTGTTGGTATCTTCTTCAACTTGTTGTTGGCAAAATAGTTCTGGTGTAAAATTCCTTCAAAATTCGGAATGTTTTTGGTTGAAGAAACTTTGTTGACTATACTTTGTTATTGTGTCATTTCTGCCATTTGTGTGCCCATCAAACTGTGTGGTGCGTGTGTTTAGTGCGACATTTGTGTGTGTGTGTTTGTTTGTTTGTAGAACTCATGAGTGTCCTTGTAGCTGTGAGCAACAATGAGCACATTTCGAGCATGAATATTATACGTTTCTTGCAAAATATGGCAGCATGGCAATTGTTAAAAGTTTAAGTCGTTAAAATTATATGACTTTGACTTTGTGTGTGTAGACCGCACAGCTAAATTTTGGTGGCAAAGCGTGTGCTTAGCTGAGCGTAGGCCACATCAACACATTTTGATGCGGAAGCATGCAACACTGCTTCGGCTGACTTTTAATTAATTTTAATTTTACAGCTTGGCTAATCTTTGCGCTGTGCAGTGAAATTAGTCATAAAGTTTTATATGATCAACATTTAAATTTTCTCAAAGCAATTTTCTGATATAAGCACCCTTGAACTACGTTGTGGAATGCTCATTAAAGTGAGCATAAAAAATTAAAAATAAAAAACTTTTCGTTATTAGCTTATAAAAATCTGATAAACGGTCTTGAGGATTTTATTTTCTTAGAATAGAAATTTTAGAAATTTTTCTAGATTGAGTTTTCAACAAAAAAAAAAAAAAAAAGAAAAAAAAATAAGAATGGAAGTTTTTGCTTAAATATTATTGGGCGCATAAAACGTACACATGGCGAACAAGCACTGACTTGTTTACAAAGCTATCACGCACAAACTGCTAACAAATGGCGCTCAAATAGATATTTGAACAGAAGATGACAGATGTTCCAACCCAGACATGAAACATTTTTTACAATATTTCAAGCGCGGTTGATTTGATTAGGAAATTCCATGTATTTTTTGATCAGAAGGTACAAGTAATTGTTATGTTAATTGAAATCAAAATTGAAACAAATAATGCTCTTTGTTTTTATTATTTTTTTTTTTTTAATTTTGCTAAAGTTAAGGGGAGGTTCTAGTAGATGCGTAACTTAATTGAAGGATTTTTTTTTTGAGCGAAAGTAAATCTTTTTTGAAAAAATCTTTTGTGGCATTTAGTAATGTATATTTCAAGAACATCATACAATTTTTTCGATGAAAAATAATTCAAGAAGGCGGCTGAATGTCGCGCTGATCAAAGCCGTGCGCGTCAATAGCAGATGTGCGCTGCACACTCTACAGCCCTGCCAAGTGATGTGAAACGAAAAAACCAAAAGAATTGCTAACCTAGATGAAATTTGGGGGCCTTGTAGATTTCAGATTTTGATAAAACTTTTTTAAAAAAAAAATGGTCGCCCATGAAAAAAATCCCTGTTTTTCCTCCTATATTGTAAAATTTTAATTTGTTTTTTGTATTTTTTTATTTGGTTTTCTGAGTAGAGAACCTTTTAAGAATATTCTGTGAAAATTTAAGATGAATCGGAGCGAAGCTCGCGAAGTTACAGCAACTGCCCCTCATACATGACTTATACGAGTACAGTGCTTTAAGCTTTTAAGCAATGATGGGCACACCAACACTATTACATTTTCTGTAATTTTGAGCTTGTGGTAGTGGATTCTCGCTCTCAGCACTGAAAAAAATTTTTGTGCAGGTATAAATAAATGTGATAACTCGACTCGTTTGTTTAATATTTTGTTTTAACCTTAGATTTAATTTTATTTTCATGTTTTTGTTTTGATTTTAAAACTAAAATTATTAAAAAACGATTTTTTTAGTAAAAAACTAAATTAACTTTCAATTCAAATCTAACAAAAACAAAGAACACAAAAAAAAAACAACAAGTTTTCGATCCAAAATTATAATATAGAACTCAGTGCTTACTTTATTCAGTAAATTCTTATTTATTTGCAAATTTATTTTTTTCGGTGCATAACAATCAACTTCAAAGCATCATACAGCGTGTACCTAATAGCATGAAGTCTCAGCACCAACTGATTGAAATAACTTCTTGTCGGTGATCAAGAATAATAGAAACAAGATTACGCATTCCGCAGTCCCATTGTCTAATGCTCTCTTTCTCAACTGAGTGCATGACATCACACAATACTTTTGCTTGACAAAAGCGTATGTAAATGTGCGATCTCTTAGGAAAATTGACGAAATTGAAAATAAATTCTTTCGAAAAAGTAAAGTAAAAATATCTATTCTTCTTTATAAAAATATGAATACTTTTGTATACGAAAAATATGAATTTTTTAAAATGTCAAGATTTTTATCTCCTAAACTATTCGAGACTGACATAATTTTATTATACCAAGGAGGTATAGGTATAGGTATGGTTAAGGTGGTTATGGTCGATATACACATTATAAAAATAAAAAAAATATTTAGGCGTGGGTGTGGGAGTAAAATTATCTCTCTCTCTCTCATTTGCGGAACGCGTAATCTGGTTTCTTTCATTCTTGTACGTATACCCTATACTGCTTTAAAGCGTTTTCCCCACAATTCACGTTTTCAAAGTTGGTTTTCAAACTACTGCATCGATTCCGTTGAAGTTTTGAAAAAAGTTTCTGTACACAATTTACGAGGTAAAGCTAGAGAGTTTTTTTTTTTCAAATTTGTTAATATTTTTGTTTTTTTTTTTTTTTTTACAATAATCAATCAACCGATTTTTTTTGTCCCAAAAGTCGCGTTTTTCTTCAAAGTGTTCCCAAAAAATCTGGGAAAAGCGATTATCTAATAAAAAATTCTGATTTTTTGATTTCAGAAGGTCCAGCACCGAGTTATGAGGGTCACCGCAATTCTACCCCTTTTCGAAGCGCCTATTTTTTGAATATTTTTCATGAATATTTCATAGAATATTCTTCAAATATTATGTTTTAATGTGCCATTAGTTTAAATAAATAGATTTGAACTGTGTCGTCAGAAAAAATTCATAAAGATGTGTCTTTTTTTTGTAAGAATTAAAGTTTTTTATTTTTTAAGAGTATCATATCGACAGACCCTATACTTGTGCGTCTTAAGTTTGGGTTCTCCTTTAGGAAAATCGTAAATCTATTCTTTTTGGCCCATCATGCTTCGTTTTCGAGACACAGCATTTTTCTTATTTTTAAGATTATCATATTAACTGATCCCTTAACCTGTGCATCTCGAATTCGGGTTCGCCTTTATGAAAACCCTCAAAACTCTTATATAAGGCCTATATTGCTTCGTTTTAGAGGTATAGCGTTTTTTCTAGTTTGTAAGGTATCATATCGACCGACCTCTCTACCTGAAGATCGGTAATTTGGGTCCCCCTTTAGGAAAAACGTGAAAACTGTTATTTAGATCCATGTCTTTCTCTGTTTTTGAGATAAAGCGTTTTTTTTAATTTTTAAGTTTATTTTAAACGACCCTCTCTTCTTGTACTTGAACCCTTAGAAAACTGAAAACGATTGCGACAAATTTTTCGATAGTGATGGTGTACTTGGTGTGTTTCCTACGATTTTCAGTTGATCTTACTTCATTTTCGTTCTATGGTTGGATGATTTATTTCATAAGAAACCTCAAGTATATTTTAAGTCTAAGGAATAGCTTTCAAAATATGCAATGCTTGTTTTGTTGGTTTTACTTCATACAGAATATTTTTGTTGTATGTCACGGCTACACTGATACACTTCACTCAGATAGTGTCCATTTACATATCAAGTACTGCAGAAAGTTTTGAAGAAAATATAAGCATTTGTACAGCTCTTTAGTAGCAATACATCGTTAGTTTTGCACGCTTATATACGATTAATATCAGCATTTGACAACTGACAAGCCACTAGCTTTTAAATAATACGCCTTCGCAACTCAAGTCGTCTTGTTGATACATCCTTTACACCTATAAGGAGAATCATAAATACATTGAAGTTTTAAATTTGATAATTTTTCATCTTTAAAAATACACATCTTTGGCTTATTTTTAAATAAAACCTATGTATTTTAATTAACTTGTGGATGAATTATTTATAACGGGATGGGGTCGAAATCTCTATATGCAAAATTCTTTTTACAAAATTCCCTTTTTCAAACTTCTCTTTATCAAAATTCCCCTTTTTAAAATTCTCCTTAACAAAATTTCGCTTTCACAAAAATCCACCTTCACAAAATTCTCTTTATAAAATTCTCTTTAACAAAATTACCTTAAAAAAAAAATAAAAAAAAAGGATTTGTTGATATTGAGGGATAAAGCGAGCTCTTTCTTGAAGATTTCGTCTTTTTTTAAGAGTTTATTCTGAGAGCTTAGAGTTCTGATATGCAGGAATTTTTTAATGGATAATTTCGTAAAAAAGGGAATATTTCAAGGGTTATTTTGTAACGCAAAATTTTTAGAACGACACTTTTTAAAAAAGGGAATTTTGTGAAAGAGAATTTTAAAAAAGGAAAATTTTAATATTTTTGAATACGGCCTTTCATTATTTATATTGAAAACGAGTTTTTGAGCTCTAGGCCAATCATGTTGAGAACAAGACAACATGAAGAACAAAGAAGGCGACAGCCAACAACAACAACAACAACGGCTCTGTATAGAGCCAATCACAACAGCTTTGACTATACAGACTGTTTCATTGGTCGCTACACCAACTCATCAGTAGTCTTTTGTGTGACTTTACACTGTGATCCACTCAAGCTACTTAGGTTCTACATATACTGCCAATATGCCGAGAAAGTTACCCGGAATTTTGTTTTTGGCAGAGAACGCTGGAATTTTTGTAACTGAGTTCTTATCTACTTTTTGATGCATACTGTACTAAGGTTAACAACCTAGATCGTAACATACTTTTAGGCATAGCCTTAATTCATGTGCATCTTCGAAACTCGATCACGTGGTTTGCCGCTATCAGAGCATATTGAAGTTGTTGTTGTTTTTGCTTTTTAGCTCCTCCCTTTTTCCACACTTCCATTTTTAGGGTTCAGTTAGTTTAACTGATGGTACACCTAACATGGTGTGGAGACCATTTTGTTATGAAAGACTTTGTTGTTTATGTGATTAACACACAACTAATGATTTTCTTAACATTTTACGGGCGTGCTCTCCCAGAAATTTAAATCTTAATATTTTTGAATACGGCCTTTCATTATTTATATTGAAAACGAGTTTTTGAGCTCTAGGCCAATCATGTTGAGAACAAGACAACATGAAGAACAAAGAAGGCGACAGCCAACAACAACAACAACAACGGCTCTGTATAGAGCCAATCACAACAGCTTTGACTATACAGACTGTTTCATTGGTCGCTACACCAACTCATCAGTAGTCTTTTGTGTGACTTTACACTGTGATCCACTCAAGCTACTTAGGTTCTACATATACTGCCAATATGCCGAGAAAGTTACCCGGAATTTTGTTTTTGGCAGAGAACGCTGGAATTTTTGTAACTGAGTTCTTATCTACTTTTTGATGCATACTGTACTAAGGTTAACAACCTAGATCGTAACATACTTTTAGGCATAGCCTTAATTCATGTGCATCTTCGAAACTCGATCACGTGGTTTGCCGCTATCAGAGCATATTGAAGTTGTTGTTGTTTTTGCTTTTTAGCTCCTCCCTTTTTCCACACTTCCATTTTTAGGGTTCAGTTAGTTTAACTGATGGTACACCTAACATGGTGTGGAGACCATTTTGTTATGAAAGACTTTGTTGTTTATGTGATTAACACACAACTAATGATTTTCTTAACATTTTACGGGCGTGCTCTCCCAGAAATTTAAATCTTAATATTTTTGAATACGGCCTTTCATTATTTATATTGAAAACGAGTTTTTGAGCTCTAGGCCAATCATGTTGAGAACAAGACAACATGAAGAACAAAGAAGGCGACAGCCAACAACAAGAGAGCTCAAAAACTCGTTTTCAATATAAATAATGAAAGGCCGTATTCAAAAATATTAAGATTTAAATTTCTGGGAGAGCACGCCCGTAAAATGTTAAGAAAATCATTAGTTGTGTGTTAATCACATAAACAACAAAGTCTTTCATAACAAAATGGTCTCCACACCATGTTAGGTGTACCATCAGTTAAACTAACTGAACCCTAAAAATGGAAGTGTGGAAAAAGGGAGGAGCTAAAAAGCAAAAACAACAACAACTTCAATATGCTCTGATAGCGGCAAACCACGTGATCGAGTTTCGAAGATGCACATGAATTAAGGCTATGCCTAAAAGTATGTTACGATCTAGGTTGTTAACCTTAGTACAGTATGCATCAAAAAGTAGATAAGAACTCAGTTACAAAAATTCCAGCGTTCTCTGCCAAAAACAAAATTCCGGGTAACTTTCTCGGCATATTGGCAGTATATGTAGAACCTAAGTAGCTTGAGTGGATCACAGTGTAAAGTCACACAAAAGACTACTGATGAGTTGGTGTAGCGACCAATGAAACAGTCTGTATAGTCAAAGCTGTTGTGATTGGCTCTATACAGAGCCGTTGTTGTTGTTGTTGTTGGCTGTCGCCTTCTTTGTTCTTCATGTTGTCTTGTTCTCAACATGATTGGCCTAGAGCTCAAAAACTCGTTTTCAAAAAGGAAAATTTTGAAAAGGGTGTATTTTGAAAAGGTGAATTTCGACCCGCTCCTATTTATGTTGAAAAGGTTACGCAAAGGTCGTTACAGAAGCACACATTTTAAGCACAATTAGTGGTATACCATCCGGCCTAGAAGATTCGTTTATGTTGAGGCTTGCAAGGAATCTTTTGACTGCTCTCGTTCGAAAAAATATCTCCTGCATCGTAGATGATTTTTCTTTTACAGAGGGCGGTGGCTGATTGCTAGCCGGGATTGTAGAATTTTGTGCAAACAATCCAGCCAAGACTTGGCCATCCTTTAATAGAGTAGGAACCGACGAAGATGTCTGATTTTTAACTCTTTTTACAAATGACCAAAAGTTTTTGGGGCAGAGAAGAAGCTGTTCTCTAATACGAGTTTCGTCAAGAAACTTTTCGCAATTTAAAACTGCATTAAAGCGATTCCTAGCCCCAGTGCGAAGTCTTCTAGTATCAGCGTTCTTTTTGGAATGCCAATTCTGAAAGGCGTTCTCTTTGGAACTGACTGCAAAACCTGTAAGTCTATTTAAACCAGGTTGGAGTGGTTTTTGGTTTAATACTTCTCATTTTATTGGGGATGAAAGACTGTTTGCCTAATAAAATTATTTCTTGTACCATAAGAGCCACGGCATTTACATTTCTATCAGCGAAACATCATTTCCAATTGAAATTGCGGTAAAAGTTATTTAAAGCAGTCCAATTTGCTTTTCCATAAAACCAAGCAATTCTCTTCAGTGCTTTAGGAATAGAAGTACATAGGTTAGAATATGAAAAAGCAGCGGATATGGTGGAGTGGTCCGAATTACCAAGAGGTGCATAGACAGTCACATCATATTTTTCATAATGTGAAGTCAGAAAAAGGTCCAGGACTTTGTGGCTTTGCAGAACAGCTCTAGGGATGAAATCTGGTACCTTCACTAGTTGAATCAGTTGGTTCGATTCGGCAAAGAGCTCATCATATTGACCCTCAGGTCTTGATTGGCACGAGTGACATAGCCAAGCCGGGTTGTGGACATTGAAATCGCCGGCAACAACGATCTCTCTATCAGGGAACAACCCCAAAATGTGCGTGATTGAATCCGGGAGAGAGTCCAATTTATTAAAAGTGGACTCCCTCCCTGAATTCGGACTTCTATAAATATAACAAAAGTGCATCAAGTGCGAGCGAACCCTGAACTTCACCCACAAGGAGCAGAACTCCGGATTGGTAACGCTCAGACTCCACTCGCACTGATATGCTACGGCCGTTCTAATAAAAAGAGCGATGCCCCTATGCAGATAAAACAATGGCAGTAGTGATATCCAGGTATATGAAAATCGGCATCCTCGCTAACTTGGGTCTCACTCAGTGCCATTATTTGAGGCCTGTTAAGAGTACAATATGCATAAACCGAGAAAAAATTCGTCCTCAGTCCACGCACATTGCAAAAATCTATACGAAAATGACCCGACATTTTCTCACAGTGTAAACTTTAAACTAAAAAAAAGCTCAAGCCTGTGTTCGATAACACGGGCGCATAGGTCAGACGTAGAATACGTTAATCATTCACAGCCTTATTCAATAGATTTCCTTAAACAACCTTTAAAGGCTTGTTTAGTTACGCACTGTTTAAGGCTTTACGCAGCTTCTATGCAACCTTGCTAACATTGTTATTCAAAAATAATAAATACAAGATTATGCCATGCGCATGTCTGCCTACGTCATGATCGACCCATTGTCAAAATCAGCTGTTTTTCACTGAGCAAAACATAAAAAACAACTGTAGCTGAAAAAAATAAAATCGTACAGAACTATTTCGCACTATCTTTTGTCTTTTCTTGCACGAACAGAAAATCAGTGAGAAGAACAGAGAAAGAGTCTTTTCCTATCTACGTCACGAAAGACCTAACGTCTTGCGCAGAACGGTGCAACTTTTTCTGCCTCTGATGGCGTAATCTGATTTCTATTATTTTTGCTCCAGATCAACACCCCCGTATAACGTATTCTATGTTAAAACAGCTGCGTCCATTAATGCTATTAGCATGTTTACTTTATTTTATTTTTTCGTTCCTTAATATTATATTATTTTTGACAGTCGGTGCAATTATGACACCATATGTCAAAAATAGTATAAAACTATAGAACGAAAAAAGAAAATAAAGTAACCATGCTAATGGCATTAATAACGCAAACTAATAAAGCAAAATATGTAGGCAAATGACAATCAGTGCGACACATTCGTGGGAAAATGTCGAGTTGTCACTCCACCCCACATAATTGCATTATTTCAGCAGGCAATCGCTAATACGTACGGCCAAATATCCCTCTTATACAACTCTTGCAACAAAAACGAATTGAGAATTATAAGAATTAAGGTTGCAACTGCAAGAGAACAGAGTGCGATGCTGTTGCTGCTTGTCGGAATATGTGTGTACGTGTGCGGTTCTGTGATGAACACACAGATAAACTCTCTGCTCTCTGCTCTTACACACGATATATAAAATATAATATATAAAATATATAAAATACAAAGCATATGAAAATTAATACAAAATTTGAAGGAGTTCAATTTTGATTTATTTATAGAATCAAAAAAATTATATGTAGCAATATGATTATTTAAATACAAATCAAAAGAAGACATATTAAATATGTTACGACCATACTTGAATTTTCTTCAATGCATGCATAAAGTATTAAAAACTTATAATGAAAGTGACAAACATTTTCTCAAAATTTTGTGCTCCAGATTAACACTCCCGTATAACGTATTCTACGTTAAAAAGTAAACTGGTTTATTAGCTGCAACTGCAAAGAGAGCAACACCCAGAGCAAAAGCGAAATGCACAGAGGCAAGTGTTATGCCTTTACCTCAGTACAATTCTGCTCACAGTGAAACCTCCCTCACAGTCACAACTAATCGGAGAGAATAGAGGAATTGACGAATACGAACAAAAACAACAATACTTACACAGCGAGGAGCATAGAAAAGCCCTTCGCGTGGATAGTCAAAAAAATCAAAACACTCCAGCGGCGTTGTTGTAGTTGCTGCTGGCGGCTGTAGGGGAAACAGGTTTCAGACTTTTCTGAAAATATGCTTTAACAAAACTCGAAGAAGCTTTAACAATAAATAAATATTAAATATTTCAAAAATAATCAAATATACCCGAAAGCATTCACAGAACTCTCCCTTTTCGCTAAACCTTCGCTTGTGATATATTTCGAAAAACTTGTTTTCATATGGATCTAATTTGAAATATTAACTGAGACATAATCGCTTAGTTTTTTATGAGTTTTAAAAGGATGCTAATAAAAATTTAACTTCGATTTTAGAGAAGTTGTAACTGCTTTAACTGCTTTTTTTTTTTTTGATTTTTTAAGAAAACTTTGATAACATTAGAGAAAGAAGAGTAGAAACTTTAATTTAACGTTTCAAGGAAAATTACTTTTGTTTCAAGTCAACACCCGCAAATAATACGAAATTAAATTTCATTCATAAATAATATCCATAAAGTCTCATCCTATCCTTGTATGATCACAAGTCACTGTGGTTTTGTCCAAACTAATGTTTCGTAACAAATATTTTATAATTTAAACGATGTCATACTAATCGACATAACTAAGTAAATATATCTGATGCACTATACTGAGCAAAATCCGGCTTCAGCCTTATATTCATATTTTTGAATCTTTTCTGACATTGCGAGGTTGTCATTTTCCATTAGCATAAAAGAATCCTTGTCGTTTATGTAATATTTTATAATAATTTATGTAGGTTTTTAAATCTCTTCATATCTACCTCAAGTTTGCTTTTTAACTTTCATTATTTACAAAACTAATATGCCTTTGTGGAATTCTACAAAGAACCACCCAAAACCCTACGAATAATCTTTGATGAGTGACCAAGATGTTTTCCAGGAAATTCTTAATGCGAAAATACCGCAAGCAACCCAACTTTTGATGAGTGTTAAATTAAAAGATTGGCATCTGTAAATGTGAGATACAAAAACATCGATGTAATCTAATAGATATCAAAGTTAAACCTGTTGGAGTTTTCTCACAGCTGTGAGCAGCAGTTAATTCTTAAAGCAACAAAAACAACTACAACAAAAAAGTTGTGTATCCTTGTTACATGAGGCAATTTTAAGACGACAGTTGTCAGCACTTAAAGGCGACAAAATGTTGACACATCGACATCAATAAAAAGTTAAGCTTTTTGAGGATGTTGAAAAATAAATCTTTGGGAAAACTTATCCCGCATGACACAACATCACGTTGGTTAAACGAGTGTGGCGAAGGATTCAAGTTGTTTTTAGAGCCTACAAGGACATTTATAAGAGTTAAGATGAGCTACAACTGTACCGGCTGACTGAATGACTGTGTGACAGAGTGTCTGTGTGACTGGGCGTAAGTGTGACTGCGTGTCTGTCTTCAAGGAGATTGTGTGACAGTGTGAAATGTGAACTTTTTCAAGTGGAAACTTTCGACTCTATTCTTTTTCATAACTTAAAAGCCTGAGGAAGTGTGAATAGAATAAACACAAAAAAAAAAAAAAAAAAGAAATGGGATTTTAAGCAGGAGTTGAACTGGAAACTCATTTGATTGCCATAAATTCATGGCAGTTGGTTGAGTGTTGGTGTGAATGACTCTGAGATAGTTTGAGTAAACGAACATGTACTTAGTTAGTTTGCCATGTAGCTATGTAGATATGTGTTTATGTGCTTAAAGCATATTGTTATAAATAGTGGTTTTATAAATACACTCCAGTGAATTTTGCTGTTTTGGCTTCATTTAACTTTAGGCAAATTGGAACAAGGATAACAGCTGTTTATTAAATTAAAACCAACTCAAGTGAATGCACAGCAACTAAGAAATATGACAAGAAAATTTACTTAGGAACTGAGAGATTGAGTTCAGGAATGTTTGAATTCGAAGTAGTTAATGAAAAAATATCAACCATTTGAAAACAAAATTAGGCCCATTGGTCAAAATCAACCCCAAAAACAATATTGAAGAAGAAATAAGCCTGGCCAAAACCAGTTAAATGCTGAACATTCATTGTCATGCCCAATATGATTTGGTCAAATTGCCTTTGGTTTTAATTGAAAATAAAATTTTAATTTAGTTTCTATTGTTTTGTTTTTTCTGTTTCAGAACATCATGTGAATGTATTTCTAAAATCATAATACAATGAAAACAATAACACTTTAAGCACCAGCAAAGCTAAACGTTTAAATATGTTCACAGCTTCGTTCATATGTCAACAGCGTTGGCCTTGGAACTGCCTTTATAATTTCCTATTTATGTATATAAAGTCCAAATTAACCATTAGTTAGCTCATGGTTGGCATGAGAAAGACAACAACAATAAAACACCAAGCTACGCTGTCAGTTACCATTAACAATAAATGTCAGTTTGCCAGCATGACAAAACGTAATTTGCCCCGCCATAAAATTGTTACAATAACAATTTATAGTACATAAAACAATGGCACAGAGCTATAAATTGTCAGCCTCCATAGATTTAGGACTCTTTGTTGAAAGACACTTACAAAATTTAAGAATTGACACGACGACTAGTGGAACGGAAATTAAATATTTAAATCGTTTTTAATTTTTAAATTTTCCCATTATAGGGCGCCTTGTGTCATTGAAACAAACTATGGGGAAAAGTGTCAACATTTTTTAATTATAAGTAAGTACTCAGGATATAAGTTAATTATAAAAGGGAGAGAAAGTTTGACTTTCTCTTAAGATATCACATGAATGATCTAGTCAAAAATATCTGTTTTTGAACAAAATAAAGAGGACCAGATGATGCTTGTTGCCTTTTTTATATAATTTCTTAACTGATTAAACGCGGCCGTTGCTTTTAAGCAACGCTAACATTAAAACAATTCTCAGAAATCCACGCATTGAGGTTTTGACTTGAAATTTGGGGGATCAAAATAAGCAATTCCTGATTTCTAGGGATCAAAATAAGAAAATATCATCGAAATCAGCCGATAAAAACATACCTCGGCGGTTAATGGGTTAATGCGGTATACCATAGGACTAAATAATTGTTTCTAAAAAAAAAAAACAAAAATGTTTAGAAAGTGCACCTCTTACTTTAAAGATGACCTCGAGACAACTCCAAAATCAAAAACTCATTGTGTTCATTCTCTCACTTCAACATGACTGGTAACAACTAAATTTTTATTTTTATAAAATATAATTATGCACCTTATATTTTTATAACATGCAACATAGTAATATGAGAGAGCGAGAGCTAGAAAAGGAAAGCAACACTATGCGAAAAATAACTTACATACACACACAACACATTCCATACCATAACAGTAAGAGGGTGAGAGAGAGAGAGAGAAAGATAGAGAGAAAGATAGAGAGAGAGAGAGAGAGACAGAGAAGCCATACCAAGTAACATAAAGAAGTCAGCGAATAAAACCGGTTTGAACATCAGAATGCAGCATTCAAGGCATATTTAACAAGGTAAGCTGGAAGTTTATTCACTGCATTTGCATATGTGTCCGTTTACTCGCTACGCAAGCAAAATCGAAAATATTTCAACTTTTCTCGCGTAATTTGCGTTTTTGACAGCTCGTTACTTATAACGAACAGAGAAAAGAAATAAAAGAAACGAGTCAGAAGCTCGTTACTTTAACCCTTTCAGACCGTGATGCATCGTTTGTGCGGGTGGATTCTATCTTTAATATTTCCACTTTTATTTAACGAATGTTGTAAAGAACGAAATGAATCGATTGTGCTTGTTATTGTTTACTTTTGTTTCTCACACTGTTCCGCAATTCGCTTTACCGTTACTTAAACACGCGTGGAATTCTTGATAAACTTTTTAGTTTTGTCAAAATGAGTCGCAGAGGTAATTTGTGTCTTCAATTACAAAAAATATAAATTGTAAAACTTCAGTGTAAAACTAGTGAAGTTAACGCATTTGAACTAAAAAAATAATAAATTTTGATGTTTCAAATAAATTTGATTCATTTGTTGCTAAAAAAATGGGTTTCAGATAAAGTTGCATCAATTGTGCGTGTCCTGAAATCCTTGAAGGATATGTAAATTGCGAAACCTAAACATTGAGAATATTTTCATTCCTTATAACGACCATACATTCCAAAAATCATACAAAAATGTTCAGTAGATAAGCGTCGGGTCTGAAAGGGTTAAGGGATGGCTCTTGTAAACAAATATTAAAAATTTCTATAATTTTTTCATTGTTAATTTCTTAATAGAACTTTTTTATACTCAGGATTTAAGATTTTTTCAATTATAAATGAAGACATTTTAAGTATTTTTGTGTAAATATGACAAAAATTCAATTTTAAGAACATACCAAATGTTTTGTAATATTGTAGCCCTGCTAACTATGAACGTAAAACACAATCATTGAACTCTTCCATAATTTTTTTGCGTAAATTACGCCAGCAAGTAGACGGACGCATATGCAAATGCAATGAATGAACTTTCAGCTGTAGTCTCGTCTCGGAGTGGTGGGTACAGCAGCTGTCAAACATAGAAAGAGCATAAAAAAGAAAAAAAGAACAGCGAGTAGAAAACTGTTTGCTTTTATTCGTAAACAGCTGGTTTTGACAGATGGTGTACCCACCAAAAGAGAGAATTTCAACAACTACCCAGCAGTTATTTTGGAGTCAATTGAAAAAGTGAACTAGTTCATTTCTAGCGCAGTTCGTAGTAGCTCTGAAAAAGTACAAAAGGCGTTCAGTGTAGAACAGTTATCTTTGCTTTTCTTTTCAAAAGTATTGCTGAAAAAATATACGCGTTCTGGCTACTTTTTAAAATTTGCTGCGCACAAGAAAACATAATAAAAAAAAATGTTTATAGACAAAATGTTTTCTGGAATGTAGATGGAAAAGATGGTACAAATGAGATCTTTAGGACCTTTCCGTTGCACTAAATTTTTACACTTTTAATATGTCCACTTTAAAACTAGTTAAAAAAGAACTACTTTCAGGCTACTGCGAAAGCAACCAGTTTAAAAATGTTCCTAATGCAACTAGTTCAAATATGGGGAAAAAGGAGTGTTTCTGGGGACAATTGTCTTTTTCTATGACATCAACCCGCAAAAAGCGTCAGTTCGTTCAATGTTAAAGGGTATTGTAGTGGAACTGTTACTGGTCCTTTTTGGAACTAGTTCAGAACTATTTCAAATTTGGTCCACTTTTCTGCTGGGTAGCCACAGGCGAAGAGATAAAACGCAAGTCGTAGCATGGACGCGATCTCTTGTTTATCGTTCAGTCAAAGTGATAGCAGAAGCGCAAAAGTGGTGAATGTAACCTTCTGGAGTCAGAGTTTTTCTCTGTTTAAGTAAACATATTTCCGATGGTTAAGTTTTCTTCCCCGGTTATATTAAGTTCCCACTCACAGGGTGTCGCGATCACGCTTTGGTGGTTAAGTTTCCTTCCTCAATATTGTAATCAAACTTCTTTTGCCGTAGCAATAGTTAATAGTTTCAAAACAAGATCACACAAAGCCCAGAGAGTGCTCTAGACAAGAGTAAGCATCGCTCGAGTCAATCAAAGCAACCCCGCGAGAACGCCCCGGCCTCAGCAAGTACACCGACGTCGCCGTCATTAATATCCAAAGTGGCCGTGACCTACGCTTCAATTTCGTCACAGAGCTTCCAAGACATCACCTACTACTACCAGTCAAAGTCATCGTGTGTATGCTCATTAACCTCAAAAGCAGCCCTGACCTACGCTTCAACTTCGCCATAGAGCCTTCAAGACATCACCTACTACCACCTGTCAAGGTCATCGTGTGTATACTCATTAACCTTAAAAGCAGCCGTGACCAATGCTGTAACTTCGCCACAGAACCTCCAAAACATCCCTTCCAGATATCACCTACAACCCGCAAGTCAAGGTCATCGTAAAGAAGCCACTAGGATTAAGCCGAATCTTGAATTGTCAATAAAGAATTATCATCATACAGGCGAAAGGGTCTCTTTAGAATATAAATTTATAAAGAATATAAATTTTCTGCAACGAACGCTAGATGCCGGCGAGTATATCCAAGCTCTAAATCTGGAAAACGGAGCTTCGTTACACACTCATGTATGAACTAGAGACAATAATGAAAAAATGTTAATTTTAAGAAATTTTATAAGGAAGGATTTGGAACTGCTATAACTTTTTTGTTACCAGCCCAAATAAAGAACTTTTTGGGCAGAATCGAACAAATTTCTAAAAAATGTAATTTTATGAAAAAAAAAATGAGTTCAGGGGGGTGTAAATCGAGGTAACAGGGTTTAATTGAGTTCAGAAATCCAAAAAGCTCTGATAGGAAAATGTAGTACTTTTTAGACCCGTTTTTTATCCTAAAATCGGACATATGGTCAAAATACGGCGGAAAAAATCACTTTTATCAAAATGCGGTGAAAAAAAATTACTTTTATCAAAATGTATTTAATTCGTGGTAAAGTTCACTTCAAACATATACTTGTTATATTATTTGTTAGTGAAAAAATTGTAGTGATTTCTAGAAGAAAATTATAAATTTCGAAAATTTTCATTGCTTTTTTTAAAAAGTTTTTATGTAAAATTTCGAAACAATCATATGATCATTATGTTATATTATTTGCTGATAAAAATCATTTTATAGAGTACTGTAAGGAATTATAAAGATGAAATTATAAATAGCCACATTTTGTAAAAACAGATTTTTGTCGCCGCAGTTTTAAAAAAAAGGACTTTCTTGATCGCGTTTAAAGAAGAGATAGTCTTCGTAGGGACCGTCGATGTAATCATTAAAGTACTATTACCGTCTAGAATGCTAAAAAATGACTTATATTCTACATTTTTTTTTTCACTTTCCTTATTTTATATGGTTATCAAACTTTCTTTACAGTATTAAACAGTTCTTGAAGATTACGAAAAAAATTTTATTTTCTATTAATTGCACATTTAATAGAGGGCGCCTAAATTTTTTTCTCAAAAAAACACTGCTGCATGGCGTACAGTTAATCTCTAGACCGGTAAGTAAAATAAAAATAAAAAATTCAAAAAGAGTTACAAAAGGAAAGTGCTCTTACGTGATAGTTTACCTGAAAAATTGAAAAATCATTAAAAATAAAAAAATTAGGGATATTTGAAAATTTTTTTAAAAAATCTCATTTTTTTTCGACTTTTTTTCAGACTCAAAAATTTTATATATTTTTTTTGTGGTCAAATTGTGGTAAACTATCACACAGGATATAAAAACAAACTAAATGTTTCTAAGTTTATTAAAATCGGCCCAGTAGATCCGGAGATTAATTGAACGACAGTTAAAAAAACCTAAACTCGAGAAAAACGATTGTAAAGTTTTTTTACACCTGCGGCGAGCCGAGAGCGCGATTTAATTGAGTCATTATATCTCGGCACTGGCTTCGCATTTTGATTTAATATTTTAGACAGTTATTATTAAAGGTATAATCTAAAAATCTAAATATGTAAAAAAAGTTCATTTTTTGAAAATCCTAGATGGTAATAGTACCTAAAATCCTCTGTTCATAAAGAGCTTGTGGGTATCCAGCCTCCAAAATATATATTTTTATCTCGTTGTTCTGCTGATAAAATTTAAACTGAATGTTGTTAATATGAATATTTCTGTTAGCAAATTCAAATTTTCTTACGAGCGCATAACTTCTCCTTTTAAAATATATTTGCCTGCTGATCTCTTTAACAGATTAAAAGACCACAATTTTTTTTGGCCAAACAATACTGTGGCACATTTATTTATTCCGAGATCACAACCTAAACCTTCACTGGCTACTTAACCTAATCATAACAAGAACCCAAAAAATTAGATTATTGCCTTCAGTTCATTATCTTACTTCAAAATTTTCGTGGCATTAACACTAAAATTAATGATTTATTCATTATGAGTCATAATACTCATTTTTATGAAATTAAATTGCTTTTAATGAGACTTGCCTCAAGCCTAATATTCATATATTCATAATTAAATATTCTCTACAAAGACTTCCAGTCATAAAAGCGTGAAACTAATTGATCATAGCTTATAATGACGCCATCAACATCAAAGCTAATTAAGTAATATTGCAAGAAACATCGTCTGAGTTAAATTTCATGGAAAAGATTTTCAAGTGTTGTTTCAAACAACAGCCAATTGCAGGAATTGCCAATTTAAGCTAAATGGCCAAAAACTGACAAAAGAAAAACAAGCCATAAAAAATCATTGATATTAAAAAAAATATCCTTATTGGGTTTGTTTGCATAATAAGCTCAAGATTGCTAAGGAGGATTTTGGTAGATCAAACAACATAAAATAAACAAAAACTCTCAAAACGTGCGCCTTTCTTACTAGAGTATTGGTGCCACTTTATAAATGCCGAGTATATTGCTCTATACATACACTTTATTATGTTTTTATAGCTCACGCTTTTGCGCTTCATTAATTTAACACCCACAGCGTAGCCATGTTTTTAATATTGTTGTTGTTGTTTATTACTCGTTTTGGTTTCTTTGCCGACGAATTATGAAACAAACTTTATTACATAGCCCCCTCTATTCTTCTCTGCTCTTGCAAAAAAAAAAAAAAAAATAAAAAAAAAGCAAAAGTTGTGCCTTTATAACTTCAGGCGTTTTCAGCAAAATTGGGTAGGTAACAAGATGGGGACGAAAAACGGAAAAACTTGTCATCCTCTTCATAATTCACTAAATATTTTTTTTTTGCTCATAAATATTCGAGTGTTGTACCCACTTCATTTATTTTTTTTCTGTTACCTTGTGGTTCCAGCTTAAGATGTCAAGTGGTTTGGGTATTTTTTATAAATTTATTTTGTGTTTATCGCTCTTACGAAAACGGCGAGCTGGTTGGCTAGTTGACTTGCTGGATGAAAAATTACGTTAATCAGCTAAAATTGTAGGTTGGATTTTGGATTTTGAGAGTGAGAAAGGGAAAGAGATATAGAAAGATAACGAGAAAGAGAGAAATAGAGAGAGAAAAAGAGAGGGAGAAAGACATGGGTTGAGGTATCCTTTTGTAATTATTTATTACGTCTGCTTAGAAGAGTTTTACTTATGCTGAAATCAACGAATGCAAATTCGCCTGTCTTGCAACTTGAGCGGCACACAGAATATTTTTGGTGTCTACCAAGCAAATGTTATGTCATTTTTAATATCTTTCTTTAGTCAAAAACTGTTACTAAATTATTTATTTTTGCAAAATATGAGGTATATTTTAAACCCAGCCTTTTGTAATTTTTAAATAAGTAACTATGTTCGCTGTTAAGACTTAATCGTCTTCAGTTTGTGCAAAAACTTCAAATTCGGTCAGCTTAAGTTCTCGACAAAGCAAGCATAACCTTTGCAATTGTTTTTTTTCAACTCTAAGCCAAGGATTTTTGCGATGATCGATGATGCTTGGATTTGTAGAAATAAAAAGGACCATGAAGAAAAATTTACCCAAATTTAATTTTTTTTAAATATTTGAAAAAAAAGCTACTACACTAAGGGAAATAACGCATATTAGCCTTATCCACGCCTCAGTATAAATTTTATTTAAATATTTACGTGGATAAATCAAATGTGTTCCTTACAACTCGTTTTTTCCCCGTATTTGAAGTTTATTTATACCACACACGTACACACATATTCCATACAAGCAAGCAGCAACATCACCGCACACGTACACACATACTCAAACAAGCAGCAACAGCATCGCACTCTGTTCCTGCAGTTTATTTCTTGCAGTTGCAGGTATCTTATAGTTCTCATTTAGTTATTGTTGCAAGGGTAATATAGCTTGCAAGTTTGGCCAAGAAATGAAATGATGTAGGGTGGAGTGACAACTTGATATTTACTCACAAATTTCTTGTACCGGTTGTCATTTACCTACATATTTTGCTTAAAATTTCCTGTCACTTTTTCTTCCTCTAGTGTATGCTATTTTTGGTGCCATTTGGTGCCCTAATATTGTACCAACTGTCAAAAATACTATAAATTAGAGAACGAAAAAAAGTGAAACAGAGAATAAATAATACAGGCAAATGGCAGGGACGCAATATGAAGAAAATAATGCTATAGAACCAGTAATAACATATTCAATTTAAATTTGTTGTTTTTTATATTCAATATTTTTATATAAATTGTATTTACATGCGATAGTTTTATTTTCAAATAGTAAATATTTCTAAGATATTTTAAAAAAATTCGTGAATAATTTTAATTTATTTTTTATTAATTCTGTTTAAATATTTAAATATTTTATTGAATTAAAACAGTATTCAAATAAATTTTAAATATTTACGTAGTCGATTTATGCAAATGCGTTATTGGTACAAAAATGACTCGCTTTTTGGATAAATTAAAAAAGTTTTTGGATAAATTTAATATTTTTTCTTAGTGTACGAGCTCCATTGTAATGGAGTTCCATTTAACTGACACTTTGATGTCATAAGAAAATACAATGGCACCCCTAAGCATTTCTTTGTCTCTATATTTGAACCATACCTATTGTATAAGATCGCTTTTTGTAAATTCCAACTCTCTCTCCAAATTCTCCTTTGTAGTCACAATCATCTCAAAACGCTTTCCGTGAAGTTGTAACTTGCGTCGTGAGAATATAAAAAAGTCACATGAAGTCATGTCAGGTAAATATGGACTTTAAGGAACGGTATGGACGTTGTTTTTGGCCAATAGACGCATGCAACATGATATGTATGAGCTGGTGCGTTATGGTGGTGATGAAATCACGAGTTGTTTCTCCACAATTCTTTGTATTTTGAAAGCTATCAGTCAGATATGCTTGTTACAAAGTTTGTTACAATTTTAAAAAGCGTTATAAGAAAAGTGGGGTAATAGTAAAAAAAAAAAAAAAATGTAACAGAAAGGACACAACTTCAATCCCACTCAATAAACAATGGTACAAATTACAAATTATTATTGTTTCAAAACTCCAAAAAAAAAGTGGTCCAAAATCCATTTTTTATTAAAATAATGAATAATAAATACTTCCTTTGAAAGTACTTTGACCGAATTTCTTAGGATCAATTTGTGCTGTGCGTGTTACTAAATGTTTGTACACAATTCATAAAGAACTGGACCTACTGGTTTTATGCCGACTCCGAACGATTAATGTGCATGCTCTCAAGAAGGTTTACATGACATTATTTACTCTCTGAGGCTTGCCATTGTCTGCAAAGTGGTGACAACCGATCAGAAAAAATAAATTCAATTGAAAAAATTGCCTGTGTCTGGTGGAGGATTCGAACCTCGTACCTTGCTGCTCGAAAATGTTCACCTAGAGATTCATGCACTTTAACGCACTCAGAAACGACTGTCACAAATAATAAGAAACTTTTAGAAATTATGATAAATTTGTGGAGTCAAAGATGCAATTAAATTCAGCGACTATCCAAAAACCAAATACGAGGGTTGCTATTTATATTTTTGGCCTAATAATGAATGCATAAATATTTATAATGGAATTTGGTTTTATTGGTTTTTCCAAATATTCTCCTTGAAGATAAATATACTTTTGCATGCATTTTTACCAATTATGGAAGCACTTTTTCCACTTCGATTGTGGTAACACCATATGAAACTCAAAAACAACCGTTTCTTCTGATGACGAAAATCGTTGAGCACGTAATTTTTTTTCCGGTGTGGTGGATAAACCATCAATTCGATTTTTTGATTGGTCAATAAGGTCTTTGTTTGTGCAGATGTGTTAGAATTCGCATTGCATTATGCAGAATAATTCACTTCTTCTTCGAATTTTTTTGAGTTTCTCCGATGACTTGTGGCAAATAAATGGTCGTGTACCATTTTAGCTCTGTCGCTCGCGGGCAAAGAGTTTTCTCTGCCGCCACACGTACGCTGCCCGAGCTTCACACGTACGTTGTTAGTGCATTTTACACACTTTTTTAACATTGGAAAGCTTTTGAATGCACATAGACACCAAGATTGCGGCTGTGTAAGAATGCCCACCAATGTAGTAGACGGACGGTGAATGAACTTTCAGCTTAAAGCTTAAAGCTTAAAGCTGGAAGTTCATTCGATGCAGTTGCGTTTTTCGTCCGTTTACTTTTACGCAAGAAAATGATGGTCGAGTTCAATGATTGCGTTTTACGTTCAGAGTAAGCAGGGCTACAAAATTTTAAAACATTTTGTATGATCTCAATGCTGATTTTTTATCGTATTTACACAAAAATACTTAAAATGTCTTCATTTATAATAAAAAAATCTTAAATCCTGACAACAAAAAAGTTATTTTAAGAAATTAACAATGAAAAAATTATAGATATTTAAAATTTTTAAGATTTATTTACAAGAGCCATCCCTAAAAGTAATTAGCCTCTGACTCGTTTCTTTTATTTCTTCACTCTGTTCGTTAAAAGTAACGAGCTCTCAAAAATATTTCAACTATTCTTGCGTAACTAGCGTTTTGCCAGCGTAACGATAACAACCATTGAACTCGCTCCCACAAGTTTTCACACACTTCTATTTTATAACGCCAGCGAGTAAACGGATGGAAACCGCAACTGCATCGAATGAATTTCCAGCTTAAGTTATCTGCTGATATGAACTAGTTGATTTCTCAGTTCTCTCATTGAGTCAACTGACTCATACTTATTTTCCTCTCACATTAACAAGTGAGTCACAATAGATTATTTTTAACACAAACAACCAATAGAGTAATAATTTGTCGACACACGTGCGTGAGTACATGGATATGAAAAATAAAGCATTCTATGCTTGAATCAAGCAAATAGGCTATCAATTTACACTCAAGAGTTAATTTCTCCATTTCAGCATTATTTTGCTAGAATTGAGCAAATTTAAAACACATGATATTCAGAAAAAATCTAGATTCGAGTCTAATAAAACAAAAAAAAAAAAAAAAAAAAACAAAAAAAAAATATAAAAATCAAGACTCAAGTGAATTATCTAAACTGACAGGATAAAATCATTAAATAATGCTAGTTACCACTTTCAGACCGGCATATTTGACAAACAACTTTGGAATTACAAATTTTTAAAATCTGACTTCATATTTGTTATCCGCGACTCCAAAAACCTCTAATTTACAAACTTGAGAAAAATAAAAAACAAAAATATAATAAAATAAAAAATTCTAAAAATTTTATAAATAAAAGGGTTCAGAAATAAAATAAACACAAACCAGCAAACTAAAAACCTATATTAAATCGTTGAGTAATAAAAACTTTGACCAACAAAAAGTTTTAGTTTTTCAAATATTTAGAATATCCTGTTAATACACAGCAATGTGTAAATAATAGCCACCAAATGCTCTGCGGTACACCATCAGTTTTTATGACAAATTATCAGAAATGATAAAAAAACACAGAAAATACTTTAATTTAATTGAAATTCGACCCCACAAAAAATACCACAAAATCCCAATGCTTAAGACCCAGCATGACTGGAAAACTGTGTTCAGTTGACCTGCTTTGGCATTTTATAGTTAAATTTTTCACCAAATTTTTAATGCATAGCATTGTGTGCTCACCTCCATTTGTGATCCTTTTTTGCCCATGGAGCCGCCACCGCCACCACCAGCACCACCACTCTGTGCTGCATTCATGTTGGCGATTTATTGTTGCTGGTTCTGGACCGTTGTTGTGGATTTTGTTGGCACCGTCGCTGCGGTTGAGTTTTTTTTTTTTTTTTTTTATTTTGTATCGTTGTTGTTTTGGTTATTAGAATGTACTCCTTGGTGTGAACACGTTCGCACGCTTAATACTGTAGCAGCTATTAAGGCGTAAGCGAGCTCGGCACTCTGTCTAGGGATGATGTGTTGTTGTTGCTGCTGCTGATGGTGCTACTACTACTGCTGCTGGTGTTGCAAGCATAAATGTTGTAGGATTTGTTGGTTGATGGGATGGTTGAATGTTTGGTGGGGTTGGTTTAATGTTTTGATGGTTGGTTGGATTGATGGTTGGAATGTTGTTGGGTGTTGGTTGCTTGAATGAATGAATAGATGGACGACGACGCACTTTGGAAGATTTTCTGTCGACTTTGTAATTAAATTTTAACACACTGTTGCTATAGTTGTGTTTATTGCTATTTTTGTTATTGTTGTTGTTGTTGCTATTCTCGTTGTTGTTGCTGTTGGTTTTAATACACTCACGTTCTGCTTGTTTGCAATAAATTTTAATTTATTTTGTGATTTTTTTTTTTATTAGGTTGTTGTAATTTATGTAACGGTGTGAGTACCGTTTCTTTCAATTTCCCACACACTTTTTCTTCTTTTCTTCTTCTATTTTAATCAGCTTTTTTATGTTGTTTTATTACTGGTAGGAAATAATATTTTATTAAAAATCCATTTTATGAACTGCGTTTTTACTCTAAGGAGTTATTTTGAGAAAATGAGAAATTTGGACATGATTGCTTTTGAGTTAATAATAAGAAGGATAACTAAGAATGGGAAAAATCTAAATGGGTCTAACAATCTTCCGAATGTAATAGTCTATCATTTATACAGAAAATGCGCAATATAAGCATCCCCTGTACTTATGGCCTGTGAACAGACGCTTGTGTTGGCTTCTTTCAAGATTTTTGCTTTATGATTGGCTTAAGTGGGAAAAAACAAAAACAATTTCTGACATTTTTAATTAGTGGTCAACTCATTTGGGGATCAACTTTTTAATCTGAACTTAAAAGAAATATATTACTGTGTAAAAATAAAAAAAAATATCAAAAACTAAAGGTTTGCAGAAATTTTTTTTAATCCTCAGAATTATTAATTTAAGAACGATAAGAAATCAAAGGAAGATTCAAAATTTTCAAATTTGTAGCAACACTAAGATTACAAAGTTGATTCGAATAATAAAGTCACTGCTAGTAAGTTGGAGGTGTAGAGATTGAGCAGACCTCTTGAGGAGTTGTTTGGAAATTATTTAGTGCGAAATTGCCGGAGACGCTCGCATATTATTTTTACCAAGATTTTACTGTGAGACTGTAGATAGAATTATCCTGGTAATACGTTGATTTATTGCGCACTAATAAAAATGCTGAAGATATTAGTTTCCTTACGAATTTTTAAGTAACAACGTTTGCGCTTTGCCGCGCAGGTTTCCAAAAAAATTAAAAAAAAAACTATTTTTTAAAGTTCATTGGCGTTGCATGGAATTGTTACTCTCTAAATGTGGATGCTATGATAAAAATAATGGTATGACAAAAATATTCGTTTTTGGATTTTGTGGGGGCATATAGGTTACAAATTTAAAATAAAATTTTTTTTTCGGGAATTTTTTTTCATAGAAGGAAAAACGATATCCTTTTAAAATTTTGCATATATATTAATTAACATTTAACGAATAAAAAATAAAAAAAACCAAATTAATCCTTGTTTAAGTGGCGATCGCCTGAACTAGGATAATTTCTTTCCGCCGAAAAGAAACAAAATGGCGACCGATTTTGTAACCTCGAAAATCGACTTTTTTCAAATGGCCGCCATTTTGTTTTTTTTGGGCGGAAAAAATTATCCTAGTTCAGGCGATAGCCACTTAAACAAGGATTAATTTGCTTTTTTTAGTTTTTCCTCAGATTTTCCAGACTGATGATATCCTACACACCGTCAATTGTTTGACATTTGTTAAAAAAAATCAAAGAACGTCAAAAACCGTCTCAAAAATTCTGAAAAAAAAAATTTGTTGGAATTCTTTAAGTGTAAGTTAATATATCTGCAAAATTTGAAAGCGATATCTTTTTTCCTTCTATGAAAAAAAAATCCCAAAAAATGGTTTTTTAAAAATTTGTAACCTATATGCGCCCTTATGACAAAATAAAACAAAAAAAAATATGACGTTTTCAGGATGCGGAGGTAGCTGCTTAAGCAACGCAACTGAAAATTTGTAGCATGAAATTGTAACATGCTAAATAGGTGCTAAGGTAAAAGTTATTACGTATATATTAATATATATATATAGATATATTCCAAAGACTGATTCTTAGCCCGTACGATAAAAACAAATTTTTGCAGATAGGGTCAATACAAGAATAAAAATGCGGCTACCGTGCAACGGCGTTGCATTGAATTATTACTCAATGAGTATATGCACTACGGTAAATTTGTATTTGAACTTACGACAAAAATAAAAAAAAAAATGGTAATGCCTTCAGGTAACGGATGTAGCAGTTTATGCAACAAAAACTGCAATATTGTTGGATGAAATTATTACTCGCGTATAAGAGGTCCTAGGGTAAAATTTCTTTTACGACAGCAAATATTGGGGTTTTGATCACATAATGAAAAGAAATCTAATGATGTCACAACCAAGAATACTTTTCTTAAATTGTGAAAGGTGATCAAATCTGTGAATTTCATATACGTATTGTGTGGCATGGTTAAATGCAAGTTGCAGCTTATGTTCAGATAATGAGTACAGCCTACTGTAAACGAGCTCAGAATATATTATTACAGGAACGATAAGTTTCAATACGAGCTTGCGCTTGGTATCAATGACTCTGCTGTGATTTGAAGACACTCTTCACAAATTTTAGTTTTTTGTCTCCAATAAACAGGTCCGCAATGTCATCGACGAATATTTTACTTGTACTTATAGGTAGTACGTACGATTTCAGTGCATTTAGACTGGGACCATTCTTTTTGGACCATTGGTTTATATCATGTAAATCCTCATTTAGTCTGCAACTTAGGTCTTCTCAGAGAGAGATGAAATTGAACATCTGCATAAGCATGCATAGGTGCATATTAACAGATAGAAAAAATGTCATTGATAAAGATCAAAAAGACCAGTGGGCCAAGAACTGAGCCTTGGGGCATTCCACTGCATACTGACTTGAATTGAGAATCTATTGCCAACACTAACTTTCTGTCTTCTATTAGACAGGTAGCACCTTAAGAGGTCTACAGTATTATTACAGAAACCATACCTGCACTTAAGTAAGAAGTGAGTAGAGTAAGTGATTTATGGAGTCAAACATGCAAAGTAAAGTAGTAGTAGTATGTCCACAAGTTAGAAGTCTGATCAGCCATTATATCTTCACATACCTTTGACAGAGACGACAAAATACTAATAGGCTTAAAAACATTAAAAGAAAAAATAAGGAACAATTTTGTGATAAAGATTGGAACAAGAAATATGGAATGGATTTGACCAAGAATAAGTACAAAAACTTCAACATGGATTAAATGCATAATTTGGGCAAAGATCAGGAGAAGATGTTAGACAAGTATAAGGTGAAAAATACGAATAAAGACTAGGATGGGGACAAGTTTAAGCACAAGGGAAAGGATACGGATGAGAATAAAGACGAGGATAAAGATACGTTGTCACGTCAAATCTACGTGTGTGTTGTTCATGATACTTTTTTATAAAATATTGAAGTTTCTTATAATAATTTCCACTGTCGTACACACAACTTTAATCCATACACAGATGTCCAATAGAGTGGGTCGAAAAAAAAGTTTGAAAAGAGCACCCCTTATTTTAAAGATGACCTCGAAACAACTTCAAAAACAAATGTTTTTTTTTTGCCCCCGAAAAAACCGCCGAAATGGTCTTTTATCCATAACTTATTCATTTTGTGTTCGATTTCAAAAACTGATATACCGTTTAAAACAGCTTAGCTAGCACCACATTTTCTTCTCAGAACTTTTGGACTTTTGAAGTCATATTCATCTGGTAAGCCCTGTTACCTCAATTAACCCCCCAATTGTTTTTATCATAAAATTAAATTTCTTAAAAATTTGTTCACATCTTGCCCAAAAAGTACTTTGTTAGTCCTTGATACAAAAATGTTATAGCAGTTCCAAATTGTTGTATTGAACTTTCTTTATTAAATTTTTTAAAACTAACAGTTTTTTTATTATTGTTTTTTTATTATTCATAAATAATAAGTAGAGTAAAAGCGAGAAAACGAACACAATGAGTTATGTTCTCATTTTAGTTGCAAAACACTTCCAACAATAACAGTAAAACTTACAAGTTTTCCTAGCATAACCTGCAATCAGAACTTATATTTTTTAAATGAAACCTTTTTAATTTATTGTCAAAAAAGTTCTCGAGAGCGCGAAAAAATGTTCTTCGAAAAAAGGGAAATTAATAAAACTAAATTACCTACGAAACGCGAAGTTTTTGAATATTTGTTGTTTTTAAAACAAAACAGTGATTCAAGTGTCCCCAAAAATCGTAAACTATGTAATTATATACCAATAGTAATAAAATTTCTTCATGAGTATGGCATCCAGAAAATGTGATGTTGGCAATGATAATAGACCCCGAACATGATATTCGATCAAATGGGTTTGAAAAAATTAGAGCAGCACGCCAAGATCCACCTTCAGTGCTCCGCCAAAACGTGGCGTTATAAATTTTGATAGTGGAATTACGTTGAAATGATCAATTGGGATAAGTTCGAAATTACGGAACCTCCTTGCCTGCAATTTTACTTAGACAACCAACTTATAGATTTTAAATTTTCGGCAGACAAAATCATCAACATTCCAGGTAAATCTTCGTGGCGCAAACTTATTCACATTTCACTTATATTATTCACAAACTTTCACAGAGTTTCCATGCCATACACAAAACACCGAACGTTTTGTTTACGTTGTGAGTGAATCTGCACTTGGTGTTACGGATGAAAAGCGGTTGGTTCATACTTTTGCCAAACTGGAAAGCCGCAAGCGATACAGTGTTCTTGACTTTCGCCAAAATTTAATGTAATTTACAATTTTTTATCAGTCCACTTCATCGTATTTAAAAAGATGCTTTTGTACATCGTAATGTTCTTGTATAAGACCATTTATGTACCTCCGAGTCGTTGTTTTTTCTACTATCGGAATGTTTGCACGCTGCCATAACTCATGAAGAACTTTTATGACGATTGGTATATACCCAGCAAACCAAACTTGACGACATTATCGAAATTCCGACTAATTCGTTACTATTTCGAACTGTCGTAAAGAATTCGTTACTATATCGTTACATCAAATTTCGAAACAGTTTCGATTTTGATGCAAATTTATATCGAGTTTCGATATGTGCCGATTTGTAAGATTTATTCTTTATCATATGATATTACTGTTCAAATAAATAAAAAACAACAAAGTTGGCCAGGCAAACAACGTTCCTTTTTTTTAAGTAAACGTGTAAGAGTGCAAACTAAACAAGTGCGCATTGCGGTGATTGAGGTAAAATTTGTTTTAATCTAAAATAAATTGTTTTCCGTGGTTGTTCTTCAACAAATGTGAAATGTCGCGTCAAGGTTTTAGTAAAAGTGTAAAAAAAGAAGTTGCAAGGCTTATGGTCTCCATTTTTTCGCAAATACTCACATCAATAACAACACCACCAACAACAACAACAACAACAACAACAACAACAACAACAACAGTAAGTGTTTTAATGAGTGACAGCGAGGAGTTTGTTCAATCAAAAATCGAGGACTCGTGGCAAATTTGGATGAAATTCGAAATGAGGAAGTAAGTATTGAACAATTAAATATTGACGCCTCTCAAGGCGAAGAAAGCATTTTAATGGAACTCCTGCATGCGAGCACCACAAGAAATCATGGATCGGCGGAGAGTTTGGAAAAGTTCTGAAATAATCAACTCTGAAATATTCAACCAGAGTTGGGCGTTTTGCACTAAATGGTGAGTGCACTAAGCATTTCACTAGCACTAAATATATTGAAAGAAATTATATTTTTCACTATTTTTTTACCAGCTTAGTGATAGTGAAACATCTCTTCACTATCACTTGAGATTTTAGTGATGGTGTTATTTTGTTGCACTACAACTAAATTTAGTGTTAGTGACTAAATCTGCACTACACTCAAATAGTGCAAAATTTGAGCAGTCACTACATGAAAGCTGCAATTAAAAATGTTTCCACTCAACTTTCAAACATTACTGGTTTTAAAATTATTTAAGCCAGACTCGAATAAAAGAAAATTCTATAATAATAAAATATAATTTTCTAAATGGGCTAACAATTTTGAAATTTCAAATTTATATAAGTGCAATTATTCAAAATAAACTGTTGAACTTTTCTTTCCATTGAGGGAAAACTTTCTGTGTTCCAATACCATTAGTGCGGGCATTTTTTTTGCACTATTAATTTTAGTGCAAAAAAACAAAGTTGCACTAAATGAATTTTAGTTAAAAATTTTTCACTATCACTATCACTAATGTATAGTGGGGCTTATATTTTTGAATTCATCAGTCAACACCACTTGAAAGTAATAAATAATTTTTCAATATCAGTATATGTCAGCTGACGCTGAAACTTTAGTGCACTACCCCCATCTCTGTATTCAACTAACATTCGACATTAAATTCAACATTCCTTTTAACATTTTATTTATAACACAGCCTGATTATATCGCTTTGAATGGTTCAATAATATGAAATTTAAATGAAATACAATTTTTCATTTTCGTATCTCTAAATTAAACCGTTCTTAATTTAAATGAATACTTTCATTTCGATTTCATAAATACATTTCGTTCCGATTTCGTAACTACATTTCGTTACGATTTCATAATTACATTTCGTTACGATTTCGAAAAGATATATCGTTCCGATCTCATAACTATTTTTAGTTACGATTTCGAAACGATATTTCGTTCCGATTTCGTAACGAAATATAGTTACATAATAGTTACGACACCTCTTCACGAATTCGTGTCAACCCCTTTTTTACTATTTCGCAACGAAATTGGATTCCGAAATCTGAAAGATACGAAATATTCGAAACGAATTCGTCACGATTTCGGAACTTTTGGTTTGCTGGGTAATTACATAATTTATGATTTTTTGAGACACTTGAATCACCGTTAGGTTTTAAAAACAAAATTAAAGAAACAATAATAAAAAAACTGTTGGTTTTAAGAAATCTAATAAAGAAAGTTCTATACTACAATTTGGAACTGCTATAACATTTTTGCTTCAAGGCCAAACAAAGTACTTTTTGGGCGAAATTTGAACAAATTTTTAAGAAATTTAATTTTATGAAAAAAAAAATTGGTTTCAAAGGAGGGTAAATTGAGGTAACAGGGTTTAACAGATGAATATGACTTCAAAAATCCAAAAGCTCTGAGAAGAAAATGTGGTGCTAGTTTAGCCCTTTTTAACGGTATATAATTTTTTGAAATCGAACACAAAATGCATAAGTTATGGAAAAAAGACCATTTTGGCGGTTTTTCCGGCGGTTTTTTTTTTGTTTTTGGACTTATCTCGTGGTCATCTTTAAAATAAGGGGTGCACTTTTCAAACTTTTTTTTTTTTTGTATGGAGACCGACCCACTGAATGTACAAATGTTTCAATAAACCAGATAAAAGTGCATCTTTTTTATTTTATGTTCACAGCTGAAAATCTACTCGAATTAAGAACAGGAGTAAAATTGTTCCTTAAGCTGTCAGGACGTCTTTGGGACGTATTTTTAATTAGAATAATATTGAGTTTTAGAAAGTTTTGTATAACTTCTCCTGAATTTATTTTTCATACTAGCAGAGTACCTGACTTTGTTCGCATAGAGTTAATGTGAATTGAATTGAATTTATAACAAAGAAGGAAAAACTAATTTTTTAAAAGAAATTTCTTGTAAAATTAATCAATACTTTTTTTTTGTTTTTCATAATTGGGTAAATTTTCATAAGTTTTGCTTGAAAAAACAATTTATTATAACATTTGTACCCGGTCTTGAACAGTCTGCTTAGCATACTAATATTGCCATTACTTTGTTATGCGAATCAAAAGTCAATTAACAGTGTTTTATTAAAAATGGAAAAATAATTCTAACCTTACAAAAAGACTGACATGAATCACAAAGATAAAAAGTTTTGCAAAAAAAATTTTATTCTAAGAATAGCTGACGAGACTGCCGTTGTTTTACCCAAACTGAATATTCGATGCATATATTTTTTGTTCAATAGTAGTCTATCAAATTACATACACACATACATACATACATACATACTATATTGTAGATAACTGCTATATAAATCAAATTTCGAACCTAGACAGTCTTTACTGAATAGGTCTAAAACCTAAATACTTTGATTCAAATATTAAGAAAATATCTCATGTCTACGCAATATCTCTAAAATTTCTTTTATTGCCAACTAATTTTTAACTAACTTCAATCGAATTATGTCCGCAGCAAGTAATAAAAAAAAAACAAAAAAGTAAAGAGAAGCTCCACCTATTTGCTTCAAAGGCACCTTTTAGTCCTGCGAGTGATAAGATTATATTTTTATAGGCATCATTATGTGGGTGATAAAAAGCTACAACCTGTGCTTTCGCAGGTTACAAAAATGTATAGTGATTGCTGCTGAGTAAGTTGGTGAGAAAATTTGCCACACTTTCATGAATCTCCCAAACCAATCTAATCAATTTAATGGATTTTTATGATTATTATCTAGTTATTAGCCGAGGGGTCATCAACATTTATTTATTAGCACCAGCACCAGCAGGTATTGTAATGTGAGGGAATAAGACTAAATTTGCTTTAATGGAAATTCTTTTCATGCGCTTGGCATGTCATTAGAGAGGAAGAAAAAAAAAAACTTGATTATAAACGAAAATGGACGCTGCAGGCGGTGTTTCTTCTTTGCAACATTTGGTTGTTAAGACAGCAACATAAAAAATTATCTGCTGAATTTTTTAAGTTTTCTTTTCTTTTTATTAAATTAACTTCAATTTTAAATTTGAATTTTAATGTCAGAAATAAATATTTGAATAAAGTGTCTGAATTTGCAATTTCAAGTACTCGCATTTTTTAAAAATTTTTAATATAATCTAATAAAAGTTGCAGTTCTACACTCCTATGTTGCCCACTTTAATATTAGGATGGAAAAAAAGACAGGTTCAGAATCGTGTCGATTTCTTTTGTTTTCGTTCTAATAGGCAAACATGGGATGCCAAAAGACTTGTGCACGTAGCAGGGTGTGAAATCCGTTTTTAGTTTGGTTTTTATATTTTTTATTTTTTTTCTATTTTATTCCTGCACGCTCAACTGCTTAGTTTAGAAAATTGTTTTTACTTTCTTCTTGACAGCAATTGCGTTGAAAATGTGGGTTGCTTAAAGTTAATTGTAAAACGTCTTCAGCACATTCACTTTTTACTTTAATCTAGTGCAAGTCTAGGAATTCAACAGCTTTTTATGAGGGTAGAGTAGATAAGAGATGAAGTAAAAAAGCAGTTACAAGTACAACATGACTAAAGTTCTCTTACTTTAAGCACTTTTTAAAGGATGGTTCAAGCTCATTTTTATAAAGTTTTTTTTTAGTAAACGTCTTAACGAATTAAATATCTATTAACCTGGATAAGCAGATTTTAAACTTTATAATTTAAGTAGTGAACCCAGTGTGAATGGAAATAAAGTCTTCAGACAAGGGTTGTTCTTTTCAATAATACACTATTCACACCAATGAAAATCCACTATCCAAGAGTTCTATCTTCCCTACTATGATAAAAATTAAAATTTAGGTTTTAGGACACGCCTACTTTAACAAAACTGGCATTTCGATGTAATTTGATAGAAATATCGATTTAATGTTCGTTTTTTTAAATTTATTTGAATGAAATTTGCCGTTTGGTTTATATCTTCAGTTACAGAAATCCATTAAGACTGACTGTGGCACGCCTACGCAAAGGCGTCCGCTGGAATTTTTCAAGGGTGCTTAAATATGCTTTGGTGTTCACGTATATGAAAATGATATGAAAATGTAACATATACACATATGATATCAAAATATATAATATTCTCCCAGAGTCAAGCCCCCGCCCCCTCCCCTGTTCCCCCTGTGGACGCCCTTGCGCCTACACATAAAAAAGTGGACGTACTACATTTAAGACCATGTGAATCCGAATCCGGATGTGTAAGAGCTATTTTACGGAGCATTTTATAAATAAAGTTTTTGGATAAATATTCTTACTAGAAATCAACTTGATGCACCCATTTCAAGAAAAGTAGATCTGATGGATATGATTGTGGTATAATGGATATGGATGGTAATGGTACGATTAGTATCGAAAGATGAATACGGTTACTGTTAAGTAACATAGGCGTCCGCAGGAATTTTTTAAGGAGGGGTTAGGGGGGACAAAGGTATGTATTGGTGTGCACGTATATAAAAATGATGATATGAAAATGAAATATATACACATAGGAAATAAATATATATATAATTTTTCTAGTTCAAGCTCAACCCTGTGGATGTCCTGTTAAGTAATAGTATTCATGATTATTACGTGATGAATACCGAGCAATGGTGTGATGGATGTGGTATAGTATGATAGTGTATATACGGAGAGAAATAATATTCAAATCTTATTATTAAGCAAATATTATTATTAAGCAGAAATATTACTGAGCAAATATTTAACTTGATCTAAAACAATTTTAAATTAAGCTCATTAAGCTCATTTGCTTAAATCAAACACAAAAAACTAAAATTAAGAAAAGTAAATTTATATTGAGAATTTATTTCTAAAAATAAGTAAAATAAATTATTGCTTGAAACAAGAATAAAATACTTGATACAAGAACATGGAAAAAGACTTGAATCAAGGAAATTTTTCTCACTTCAACTTATATTGGCATGTTCATAATTCACAACATGTTTACATGAAAACATGTTTAAGTTAGTGTAGATTGACAAACTATGGCATGATTCGTAATGGCTTATCTGTGGCTTATCTGTGTTACTTTGCTTGGAAACATAGAAGCGTCAACAAGAAGTAAACATTTAAAAAAACAGCTTACGCTTTATATCAATGATTGCCAGAATAGGAAAATTTACTTTACATAACAAGAACATTAACAAGAGCTTCTTTACAATGCCTTGTTAAGTTAACAAGCAGAATAGAGCTTTTAGTATATTTGACTAGTTTTTTATGATCGGTTATTCTACAACCTTTATGTATCTTTGCTGAAGGATTTTCATTACAATAAGAAAATTCTAGTTTCTAATATGAAGTAAAATATTCCAGAATTAAGAAAATTGTTTACTTGAATCAAGCAAATTGTTCTCAATTCAAGGAAAATCTATTTCTCAAATCAAGCAAATTGTTCTAGTTTTCAGCAAATTGTTATTTGAATCAATCAGTTTTTTTTTACTTCAAGCAAATATTAGTCTTGAATATAGAAAAAATATTCTTGAGTTTTAAGCAAATGTTTTTTTTTTTTTTTCTAATATCATGTGTTTTATAACATAGGAAAATAATGCTTGAATTAAGAAGTTTACGCTTGAGTGTTAACAGATAGCCTGCTTGATTCAAGCACATAATGCTTGATTTTTTAATGAGTTTAGTTTGATGGGTTTGGTTTGATAGGTATGTTTTAATGGATGCAATGTTTAAAATGGTATCAATTATATGATGATTGCTGTGAGTGGTATGATCATATCGCTTGTTTTCTTCAATAACGTTACAATCAAAAAAACAAAAAAATTGAGTTAATTACACAGCAACATTCGTGTTACCATGATCTATGCTGTGTACAATTTTGGTAACGATATCTTCTTTAATTTTTGCAGGAGAGTAGAATTTGTGATTCATTCACCTCAATATATTTCCGATTAGATCGTATTATATATCGATATTATCCAGTTTTTTTGTCACTTTGTATGGATTAAACCATGTTAATTACAGTAGTACTTGTATATTTGATGTTTTGTCCATATTTTGAAAATGGTGAATTAATTTCCTTTGTCTGCTCAAAACTTAAAATGCTTCTCCTGAAAAATCTAGTTTTTTGAGTTGTAACGTTATTGAAGAAAACGAGCGATATGTTGCTATGATTGTGTGGTTGGTCAGAATATTTTTGATCAGATGGATATCGTGTGATGATTATGGTCTAAAGCGTTATGATATGTGAATAATGTTGGCTGTGGTATGATAAGAAATGTATAATGGGTGTGGTATCAGTACAGAATGAAATGTTGGGTATAGTTTGATTGATATTGTATGATGTGCATAGAACGATTGGTTTAGTTTAGTACAATGGGTGTAGTATAATGACTCTGAAGTGATTGGTGTGGTGGTGTAAAGGGTATAGTATGATAATTTGATTTGTTTGATGGATATTATTGATATATATAGTATAGTGGGTATGGTGTGCCGAATGTGGTATTATGAATATTATGCGATTGATGCAGTTTGAATTGTATATTATTATGGCTTCATGTAATGGATATTATATGGTGTGTTAAATAATATGGTGGGTTTGGTAAAATGGTTTGGAATGATAGACATTGCACGATGGTTATAGAATGGTGGGTATGGTATGATGAGTGTGGTAAGATGAATATGATAATTTATATATGATTTATATTCATTGCTGTGATGTCGTCAGATAGCGTAGGTAGCAGCTTATATAACAAAAATGCAAAATTTTTGAATGGAATTATTACCCACTACGAGTGCGAAAAAATAAATTTTGCGAAAATTAAAATTTAATGTTTTAACGAAAATTAAAAAAAATTGTGTAACCAATACACCACGGAGAATGTGCAGTAAAAATGCAACAATAATGAAAAAACGTTGCATTGAATTATAACTTCGTGACTCTAGGTCCTACGGTAGATTTTATTGCACGACAGAATAAGACAATCAAAAAATAAAAAATGAAAATGTTTTAATCCGAACTGAAAGCCCAGTCAGCTATTGATCGTATTTTTTATATTATAAGATTTATTATTTTTTAAAATAATTATAATAAAAAAAAAAAATAATAGCGTTATGAGGCATTTGAGTGAACCCCTTAAAGTAACCTAAATGCACCGAATGCAAAAGCAAAAAATAAAAAAAAAAAAATAAAACAAAAACTAAATAAAAATTTAAATATGGACAAGTTTTACTAAAAGACTTTGCATAAGAATTAAAACAAGGATAATAAAAATGATAAAGGTAAGGATTTGAACAAAGATAAGGACCAGGAATAAGATAAGAAGTAAGACAAAAATTTGAACAAGACTTGGAATTGAACAAGAGCATGAAGACAAGAGCATGGAATTGAACAAGGATTAGGACAAGTACATATTTCAGACAAGGATTGGGACTTTAACTATAACAAAGGCTTAGACACAGCTAAAAAATATGACTCTGACAAGGATTAGAACATGGATTATGACGTATATAAGAATGAGGATCAGCTTGGGAACAAAGAAAAGGAAATGGATTAGAATAAGAAAAATGATGGAGATAACCTATCACATCAAAAACAAAGAATTTGTTCACGATGCAGTTTTATACTTGAATATATACTGCGTTTTACTACTTTATACTACTTACATATACTTCGTTTTAAGTATACTTTTTAGTAATTTCAAAAAGGTGTCTTATTTAATTTAAAAACGGTTTCTCCGCAAAAGATATTTTCATTTTATTTTCAACAAATGAAGCTATTTTCTACCACTGTTCGATTTTTCGAATACTCAAAAGCTTTGATACCAAAAAATGTTTTCCCGTAATAGAAAATGGGTTAAGGCCTAAATTTATTTTGAAAATTGGTTTTGTTTTTTTTTTTTTTTTTTGTAAAACACCTACCATTTTGCAAAAAATTTTATTTATTCGTTTGTTTATTCGTTCGATTAAATACTAGATTATATCTTATGTTGACGAAATTATTTTTGCTTTTTATGTTTTTAATTTTGAATGGGCTACACCGTTTAATGGGCTATACATCGATTTCACAACAAGAAACCTATAAAAATAGGAAATTTTCTTCTATAGTTGAGGTTATCTTAGGGAAAAGTTATCTTGAGGAACTAACAGAGGTCGAATATAGCTACATTTAAAAAAATACGTAGGCAAAATATTATTTTAAATATTTTTCTATTAGGTAGGCTTTAAAAAGTTATATATTTTTACAAACAAAAATTATGAGAGGTACAGCTAAAAGTTATCTAAACTTGTATATTAATGTTCACGTAAAGAAACTAAAATATCTGCTAAGGAAAAATCCTTGAAAATTTAATTGTTCTTTTTCCTCCTAACAATGAATAACTCATTAAAACAGATTATTAAGATTTCGTTAAAAAAAGGCTCCACTTCCATCGTTTGCTTCTATTCCCTTTATGAAATCTATGCATTAGGGTGCTCCAAATGAATATTTTTTTCGAATTTCATAGTTGCTCAGCCTTTGTTTGAAAGCTTATAGGGTAAAGTATTTTTGAGATTTTTTTCAGATTTTTTGGAAGAGGTTAGAGGTCGCGCTATTCGAATTTTCCTTAAAAATCAGAATTTTTGGAGATTTTTTGAATTTCAAGCATAAGTTGGTCAATAACAGACATTTTCTAAGTTTTTGAGTCTTCATTTCGAAAGACGAATATCCAAACTTGACTTTAATATACATATATCAGAAGTGTTGGCAATTTTTTTGGACATTTTGGTATAATGTATTTTATTTTTTCGTGAAATTTGCGAATCAAAATGAAAAAAAGTAATTATGCACTTTGAATTATGAAAAATTTTGAACAATTTAAAAAAAAAGTCTCGATTTAACTCTTGCCGTTCTGAAGTAATGGCCTTTTAAAGCTTTGTAACCGTTGGTTGAATTGTTAAATCGTTGGTTGGTGCATCGACTATTAAATTGCTTAATATATGCAACGTGTAAACGTGCCCATTCAAACAGTTGGGAGAAAGCATGCAAGGCTCAAAAGCAAGTACTATAATAATGAGCTGATTTTTTTGAGACAGTCTACTGTGCATGCTGTTTACGTTTTGTTGATTATATTTTTTTATAAATAAATTCCAATTTTAATCAGACTTTAGCAGCTCTTATCACACAAATTATTACAAAACTTATTAAAAAATGTTTACCTTTAAAATATTTAACCTAATAATATAAAGTCTTTTTCTATTTTTCTAAAGATTTAATTTTTTTTCTTTACAAAACTTTTAAAAAAATCGAATACTTTTGTTAATTATTCGAGAATTTAATCAATGTTTTACGAAAATTACTTGCAATTCAGCGGATGAAAACAAAACCACAATAAAATTGCTGCTTCTTTTGTTACCTCATTTATTTGCTTTGCAATGTTTTATTTGGCGCGATCTTAATTAAAGCGCATCGAGCAGAAACAAGCTCAAGATGAGCGAGCGAGCGCATTAAAACAATAAAAAAAATCAACAATGCAAACACGTACGAAAAATATTCAAGGCGCACATAAAAATGCGCCTCACAAATGTGAGATACTTATTTCGCACGTGTATGTGTCTGCATAATATTTATAAATTTATGTGTGTCTATATGTATGTGTGCATGCATAATTATGTTTTTTTTTTTTTTTTTTTTTTAGATTTGAACCAAGGGTTTCAGGTGGAATACCTATTCAGTCAAGTCTGCCTTGGCTCGAAATGGGGTGATAGATTAGTGGGAAGGAAAGATCAATCAGGTGAAACACGTGTAGGATGTTCTAAGCGTGGTGGAAAGCCAAAGAAACATGTGAATTTGAATCAGAGGCAAGTGTTATGCCTTTACCTCAGTCAATTCAAGTTATAAGGCAATCTCATCCACAAACTTCTCTACCATCAACTACAACTTCAAGTCGTAAATATTGATGAATTTTCAATTTCAGTTGATTCGAAAGGAGGATAGAAAATTGCAAATGCGAAAGGTTTTAAAGCGTAGGACCATGGCCTGGCCAGGAATCGAACCCGGGACCCCTGGGGTAGCAGTCGAGCACGCTACCTACTCGACTACCGAGGCCGCCTAATGCTTGGTATTTTTGTTTCCAAGGAAGCGAAAATTCTTTGTACTCATTTTATTAGGATTCTACCTATTTATTTGCGAAATTCATTTGTAGACGGCTTTTGAATAAATTAAGTAGAAATACCGCAACATTTTAGCAAAAAAAAAAAAACACAAAAATAATTATTCAGTTGATGTTTCATGATTTAATTAGAGATAATTGACAAGAACAAAAGAAATTCGCTTTATTAAGCATTTTCATTAAAAACAATTTAGTTAGCAATTTAGCCAATTCATTAAATTTTTAGCAGTTCAAACGAAATTCATAAGAAACCTACATATATTCAAAAGGAAAAAAATCTTCAAAGGCATCTAGTGTAAATTTTGTCTGAGTTCTAAGAAATGTTGATATAACTATAAAAACTGTTCACCTAGCAAGTAATTATTTATAATTTAATCATTGAAACATAATTTTTTTAATTTTATTTTTTTTTTTATGTAATTTGTCAATTTAAGAATAATTTATCTATAAGATAACAAAAGATAAAAAAAGATAACAAAAATACTTCATCCACAAGAAAAACATGAAGACATTTGTCAATAAATGAAATGTTACATATCATAAAATAGAACAGATTGAATATAATGGAAATGAAACAAATTTTTAAACTCAAATTCTTCTATCTTTTTATGGTTTGAATGCTGTAAGTTTGAAAAAGCGTGAACGATTTTCAGAGTCACTGTAAATAAGTTGTATTGGAAACTGATATATATTTTGAAAAGTTGAATAATCCTTAATATACAAAAGATTTCGAAATTTTGAAAGATTACTGGATTTAGTATTTCGAGCTTAAAAGAGAGTATGTTGAAAAAAAAAAATGAATTTTGCCAAAAAGTAACGTTTTTCTTACGGGCCTTCGTGAGTTTTCGAAAGAAAAAAGAAAAATTAAATTTTTTTTTTTTTTACATTATTAAAGTATAAATATTCAAGATTTGGTCTTGAAAAGGGACCTTCGGTGTAAAAACAAGTTTTCGAGAAAACATCTGTTTGTAAACGTTTAATTGTCGCACACTGAATGGCGTGGCTCTTTTTTTGGAAAATTCCTGACAAACTTCTTTACGAGTTGGAAACTTCTGCTTTGCGCCATTAGAAAGAGCACACATTAGTCTATCCGAATCGCCAAAAAAGTGAAAAATGATATTTTCACACCGAAGGTCCCTTTTCGTAGACCGGGTCACATATTATAATTTTTGATGAAATGGCGGGCGTAGAATGAAAATTTTAATTTTTTGTATACAAAATTGAGGTCTTTTTAGGTTACAAATCAAAAGATATGTAAAATAAAAAAAACCGAACGATTAAACCTAAACTTAAAAAAATTTTTTTTAACCATTTCCAGATATCTTGCTCACCGCAAATTTAGGGTCTTTGGCGACATTGCAGTTTTCTACCATATCGAATAATTTTTTTTGACAAAATTTACACAAATTAAATACAGTTAAAAAAAATTTTTTTTTTAAAAAATTGTCTTTTTTTTCGAAAAACTCCCGGAGGCCCTTAATTAAACCAAGAACTTATTGAATATGCTAGTATTGCTCAGTAATCTATGTAATGAAATTATACATTGAAACTTCAGCCTTCGGTTAAATAATTATGGGAAATAACGGGTTATCCCTCTTGAGTTCTGCGAAAACTCCCATGGAGAACATTTGAAAGATATTGCATTTTACATATAACAGAAAAATCAAGATATTATAACGATATAAAAGCTTTATCAAAATCTGCATTTTTAATGGGTTTCTTTTTATACTTTATTGCTTTTGAAGAGAGAAATAGATAACCCTGTTTTACCGCTTGGATAACGGATAAAACCAAACAAATAGGTTGCCATAAATTTGAGCTGGAAATGATTTTAAATCACGTATGCGATTGATAACCAAAACCTTCGCTTTATATTTAAATCATTCTCAGTTTTCTATGATCTTAGCGATGGTCAAGTGGACAGTCTCGCTTAACTGTCATCCAGTGGTCCTTGCTTCAAGTCCAGGCCTTTCTTCTTATTTGAAACCAGTACGAAAATATGAATTTAACTGAACTTAAAAGTTGTAGTTGGTGGTAAGAAAAGCCAGTGAATTGCTTATTAACTTTCTTTTAAACTGATATATCTCCCCATTTCGAACCAATGTAGACTTTATGGAAAGGTGCTGAACTGAAACCTTAGTTCAAAGACAAAAATAAATGTGTTTTTTTTTTACATACATCCTTTTCATCAAAAATGTCAAATTTTGAAGTGAAACTTCTTAGGCGGCGCTTCGAAATTTGAACGAGAATATTGAGGAGTGAAATTTCAAGGTTACTTTACTTCATTTCGTTACACGATAGAGAAGAAAGATATGTCTGAAAAAATTTCCATGTCACCGCTGAGGGTCGGAACCAGCGAACTCAAGATTTCAAAAACAACGTCTTATCTACCGAGCTAAACTCTTCATGTAGATATATACTCTACATCAGGCCCGTAGACAAGGGGGGGTTTTTAGGGTTAAAACCCCCCCTTATGGTCCAAAAAGTATAAAAAAATAATTTATTAGCATTAATATAACTTTGCCAATTTGCGAATACTTTGCTGCACGTGCGTCTTTTTTCTCTTACAGTGCAACTGCAAGTGTAAACAGCAACAGCGAAAACATCAACATGCTTAAGTATCGAAAAAAGTTCGATATATTCAATTGAACTTTGTCTACCACCAGCAATTTAAGAATTTATTGCGTTAACAGGTGTTACGTGAAAGTGGTGAAATTTTGATTGAGTTTCGTTAGATGAGTTTAAGAGTTTCTATTGTTAATTTTACTGTGCCAAAACTACTAAAATGATTCTACTTAATTGGCTGCAGAAACCAGAAGTAAAAAAGGCTAGAACGGTGGAAAGTACTTGCTTGATTTAAATGTTTTTTTTTTTCCTTTATCAATGCGTAAATGTGTTAAAAAGTTGCCGAATATTTCTGAATGTTTGAAAGCTGATTGAATATTAATGAATTAGCTTTTTGCTTGATGCGGAACCGACAAAATCCGAATAATATTATATTTCATCTGCATTGCAGAAAACGTTCAAGAAACTTTGGAATCTGAAAAGTCTTCAGAACTTCCTTTGTAACCTGCACTTGAAGAAAGCTTTAATGTTGACAGCTATGTGGAAAGCGGTAGTACAAGTTGTGTTATTAATATTTTACTTTTAATGTTTATAACTCTAAGTTCGTGTGTATGATTGTAGAAATTGTTCCAGAAATATCATTTGATTCATCGGAACTGCCTCCGACTTCGAGAGTATATCAATGTCCAAATAACGATATTTCCAAGTTGATGAGCAATATTTCCGACTCGAACCGCCTTGAAATTTTTCAAAGTATTTATGTGTCTCCACCAAATTTTAATTTTCCTGCCAGCGGTTCTCGAAAACTCCGATTTAAGCATTCTTGGTTGGACAGTTGGCATTGGTTGGTTTACTCCAAATTAGAAAATGCAGCTTATTTAAAGTTTTGCGTATTTTTTAGCACTGGTTTTGGAGGTGCAGGATCACAACCTCTTGGTAATTTTACCGAATGATAATAAAAACTTTTTAAATAAAATTTTCTAACCTTTTCATTGTGGCCTTTACAAAAGTCAGGAAATACAAGAAAATGTCGTTTTCTAACCGTGGTTATTTTTATATAGAATTTTAAACCGATATAAGTTTGCAAGTAAATTATTAAAATAATAAAATAAGAGGCTTAATTAACGACATTTTAGAATTTTGTCTTGAAAATTTTCTTTTTTTAGCGTCTTTCTGTATTCCAAAATGACAGTGCAACGATAAGCAAGATATATAGCCGAAACACATTGAGCTCAACAAACGACAGTTTTGATATTATAGAACAAACGTTTTTTATGTTAAATGGGTGTGCATCCTTAAGCATACATAGGGATTGCAGTCTCACAGCGGACGCTGTGTTATTAGAGTTAACAAAAAAAAAAAAAAAAATAAGAAGACTTAATCTATCTTCTATCTATATATATAAAAATCAAATGCGTGTGCGTTAGTCTTGCTAAGGCTCAGAAGCGGCTGGGCCGATTTTAAGAATTCTTTTTTTGTATTGTTTACCTTAATACAGATGTGGTTCAGAAAGAAAGAAAATTACAATAACTTCAAGGAACAGCGGAAAAATCGCAAAAATCGAATTGGTAATTTTGTATGGGAATTGCCACACCAGACTACTTTAAATAGCCAACGAATCTTAACTGCTGGACGGATTTAACTCAAATTCGGCACACACATTACTTGAATCCTAGATTAGGTTATAGCATACTTGGTTTTGACCACGCCCCTTCTTCTGCCTCTTTACAAGAAACGTAAAATATCCTACCAGCGTACTTTTATTAGCGAAACTCTGCGTCTAAATAATTAAAAGAAAATTCTGTCAAAAAACATTCACACATCTTCAAAATTGCACAAAATTTTAGTACAGCGTTTTTTTAATAACTTCGTTTTCTTAGAATAACAAAAAACTATCAGAAATTCGTATTTCTTACTTTCGATGAAAATAACTCCGTTTGTTTTTTTAATATATTTCATCCAATTTCTTTTCGTTGATAAATTCAATCTAAGTACTTAATAAACCATATTTAAAGAAAGCTCCTACGTGTTCATTTTTTACTCCAAAATTCACAAAAGCTGTCATTTCAACAAATAAAAAAAAAACTTTAAAAATTATTTGTTTGCCCATTGTGAGGATCGATCCTTAGGCCACCTCAAGGCTTCAAAACTAACAGTTGAGCTGACTATTTT
Source organism: Pherbina coryleti (assembly GCA_943735915.1). NCBI lineage: Eukaryota > Metazoa > Arthropoda > Insecta > Diptera > Sciomyzidae > Pherbina > Pherbina coryleti. The sequence continues at coordinate 22,268,863 of OX030951.1, forward strand.
TATTCAAATTGAAATGTACTAAAAAAAAATAGAATTCGCAATAAAATGATATGACAGCACAATCTTTTGAATTCGAATAATAGCAGCCTATTACATTCCGTGTTAATATGGGATATTGGTTTCGATGTTTCATTCAATCAATAATTGAAATTCGATTGGCACCATTTGTTATCGATCATGAATGTTCGATAAAACATTAATTTCGGGTGGAATCGTGATTGCTCGAATTTAGGGCGGGACGAAGTTTGCCGAGCCTCTAGTATAAATATATAAAATAAACAAAAATAAAGTAAATTAATTTCTGCTTTATATATTTGGTGTACAAAAAAGTTTTAAAGTGTTTTTTTTTTCAAGTTTGTCGCTTTATTGTGAAAAATTTGTCACAAATTTATTTTTCAATGTATTGTCCATTTCTAGCCACTGATTTTTCCCATCTTTCTGGTAATTATAAAAAAAATACCTTTTCATTTATCAATATCAAAAACTATCGATATTTTTTTTTAATCCAAACCCCCCCCTCCCCCCTTAGGTAAATCCTGGCTACGGGCCTGCTCTACATACCAATTAATCAACTTCAGATTTGTGGACCTCATACTTTTATAAACATTTTGTTCACAAGTTTTGAAACAATGTAATAGCAGAGCGGTAAAACATCCCAGCAGTTATTTTGGAGTCAATTGAAAAAGTGAACTAGTTCATTTCTAGCGCAGTTCGCAGTAGCTCTGAAAAAGTACAAAAGGCGTTTAGTGTAGGACAGTTATTTTTGCTTTTGTTTTCAAAAGTATTGCTGGAAAAAATAAACGCGTTCTGGCTACTTTTTAAAATTTGCTGCGCACAAGAAAAAATAATAAAAAAAATAATGTTTATATAAGAATGTTTTCTGGAATGTGGATGGAAACGATGGTACAAATGAGATCTTTAGGACCTTTCTGTTGCACTGAAATTTTACACTTTTAATATGTTCACTTTAAAACTAGTTAGAAAAGAACCACTTTCAGCCTACTGCGAAAGCAACCAGTTTAAAAATGTTCCTAATGCAACTAGTTCAAATATGGGGAAAAAGGAGTGTTTCTGGGGACAATTGTCTTCTCCTATGACATCAACCCGCAAAAAGCGTCAGTTCGTTCAATGTTAAAGGGTATTGTAGTGGAACTAGTACTGGTCCTTTTTGGAACTAGTTCAGAACTATTTCAAATTTGGTCCACTTTTCTGCTGGGATTTGACTATAATGCCAGCGGTCCGAGTTCAATGCTCGCATATGGCAAAAAATAAAATTTTCTCGCTTTGTTTTTACTTATGTTTTTTATAGGAGAGAGCGCTATGCTCTCCTTGGACTAACACATAAAAAATCTTTTTTAACTATTTGTTGAAGCGCTTTTTAAACGATTTTTTAGCTGCACTTAAGAAGCGCTTCCATCCTAGGACATCCAATGTAAATTTTAGTATGAATTTGGTTTACTAAAAAAGCGCTCCAGATGTGTGAAACGCTATGCCAGAAGCGCTCGTTAAGTGCTTTTGAAGCGCTTCGATTACCGCTGGGTGGCAAAAGCGGAAGGTTGTGTGCTGATTGCGTTCTGTGTGTGGTAGATAGGGGGGTTGCCATGACTCGGGTAGAAGAGAGAAAGATTGAGCGAAGCAGAAGTGAATAAGAGAGTTGCCCTGAGCGCATTATGATTTTCGAAAAGTAGACTCTCATACTAGGGCTGCCATGCCAATATTTTTTTAGAATACTAAAGTTGGTATATCTTAGTTCAATATTAATATCAATATTAATATAACCTCTATGAATTTTGCTCATATTACACATATTTTATTTATTTTATATTATTTATTATTATTTATAATATTGCAATATAAAACTATATATGTAGAATCCCAAATCTATGCAGCATATGCTGTCGCCCATGACGCCAACTTGACACTGTGCGCAAGAAAAGTTAGAATAAGTTCTTTCAATAGATAACTATTTTATACATATTGTAGTTATATAATTTTATATCGAAATATTATTAATAATAGTAAGTATAATATGTTTGATATAAGTAACATTAATACGTACGCATCTTAAATTAAAAATATATCAAGTTGTATTCTGAAAAAAATCGTTGCGTAGCTTTAGGATTGCATAATCGAGCCTTTACACTAAAATCGTTCTTCTTCTAGAAGAGAAATAGTGTATACAAAGAAGAAGTTTCAATTCTTTACTGTATACACGGTATACTGTATCTTTTTTTGTCGATTTGAGAAAGAAGAGTTGTAATGGAAGGATATTAAAATTGATGTTCAATATAAGAAAAGTTTTGAATATTTGACTGTCCCAATTTCAATTAAAAAATAAAATTTGAATATTAATGAAGTCCTTTTTTTTAATTATTGAAATTTGCGCCTAAATTGACATTTTGAAGTCCAAACTACATGGTTTATCTCCTTAAATATGGGTACATCTTAAAATCGGTTACTTATGGTATAAAGCGCGAGCATGAGAGTGACTCAAGGTACAAAACTTAAAGTAGATACTTTCAAGTTTTACCGCTCAAATAATAAAAGATGATTAGAATTTTTTGATTATACACGTGCTCCTTATTTAGCGAGAGTAAAAACTTTATAGTTTAGAGATCCTACATATCTTGATCAAACAAAACACTAAGGAAAACATAAAATAAGCAGAATACTAACCTTAATACTCACATAAATATAAAAAAATAACAAAATACTCAACATCTGTAGAATAATAAACATTTCCATAAGTTAATATAGATGTTTACAGTCGTAATTCTTACATTCATCATTAAAAAAAAATAAATAAAACACTCAACATCTTTATTACCAAGCCAAGGACTTTATGTATGACTTATAATGCTCAAGATCTGGAAAATATCGTAAATAATTTTTGAGAAATCTCTAAGGACTTTTTAAGGGCATTCAAATAACCGCAGGCAAACAAGGTAAGACTTGCAGATAAAAACCAAAAAATCAAACAAAAAAAAAACAGAAAAGCTAAGCCAGCCGACATAAACTGAACTCTACCAACGCAAGGCAGATGTTATGCCAGATAAGTTTTTATTCTGCACTTATGCTAATATATACTTTGCAACCAACAACACAACAGAAAGAAGAAGAAAATAAAATGAAAAGTAAAAGTATTGTTAATAAAAATGAAAAAAAAAAAATGTAAAAAATACACAAATGTTTACTGTTGGTAAAACAAGCCAATTTGTATGGAAACTCAACACTCACAAGTAAGAAACAAAATGCATGGGGAATAATAATAAAAAAAAAAAATAAGTAAAAAGCAATGCAAATCAAATCAAACCAAAGAATCTGACAAAATAAAACGTAACGCGAATAGAGGAAAACGAACCAAACAGTGAACATAAAATAAAACATCAAAATTCAAGGCACACAGCTAGCAAGCAGCTAGTTGGCGTAGGGAAAGGGAATAGCAAAGAAATAAATATATAGATAGCATATTTCTAGGCGCTGCAGCAATGAAATTGGAAGTCATGAGCAGCTGATAAAACGGGAGCTATCTGCAAAAAAAAAAAAACATTTCGTCAAACGATTTAAAATCCTGATCTAAACACATCCTAGAAAGAGGCGCGTCAAGTGCGTGGAATTGCGAAAAAAAAGTAATAAAAGTATAATATACGTTTTGGCGCATGCAAGAATACGCGACGATTGATATAAAATTTAAATTTAAATTAGATACGAATTGGTATGAAGCAACATAAAAAAATAAAAAAAAAACATAAAAAAATAAAAATGGGCGTTCGTTAAATTGAGTCAACAAGCTAAAGCATCAAGTGACTGATGGATGGATGATGATGGTTGGATGGCTTCTGAGAAAAACCAAAAACATTATTGAAAGCTGAGAAAACATAAAATATTTACACGTTTTAGGATTTTGCTTTGCACGCTTTTAGGCGCAAAAGGTTAAACCAAAATGAAGGCCGATGAGATTTTCTCTGAAGTTATTCCTTGGGGGGGAAAAAAAACTTGAAGCAGAAGTTCCATTAAAGACTTTGTGGATAAGAGTAGAGTAACAGGCGGGCAATAAAGTGTGGGAGTTAAAAATCTGCAGTTCATGAAGTTATGAAGTTATGGTGTAAAATATATTAAGAACATTTTCAGCAGATGGCGAATATTTTTTTCTCACAGGATTATTATTTTTTTTTCACTTTTTTTAACTCTTTTTCTACCTGTTTTTTTCACTACTTTGCAAGTTTTCACTTTATTTTCTTAAACTTTCTTGCTCGCAATATGCTCTTCGAGCACTACAACCGATATATTTAAAATTTTATCTGAATATATTTAATATTTTCATTCAAAATTTAAATTTTACAATATTTCTCGATTTTTCATATATTTTTTATATTTTTACACACACACACACACGCATGCTGACACGCCTACGACACGCTAATTGAGCGCGCTCTCTCTTAAACGTAACGCAATCGTTCAAAGCTCACGAAGAACTGCGGTCGCTGCTGACGCCGAAGCATCTGTAGAGTCGTGAAAATTCAACAGCACGATAGCGAATTTTTGTTGTTTTTTTTTTTTTGTTTTTCTTGCAATTTTCCTGGTGCGAACCGTTTTTCATCTTGTTGTGGAATTTTCACTAGGGCAGAGCTTTTGCCATTTGCGGCTTCCTGCTTTTTGCCTGCATCCATATCGAGACGTTGCAAAAGTGCGAGCGAGAGCAAGCGACGTAAAGCTTTTGCAGGTCAGTGTCTTGTGGAACGTAAGCTGTTGATGTGTGCCTGTCACGTGCACGTTGCTCCAGAGCAAAACAAAACTGGCAAGGAATCGAAAGATAAAAGCGGAAGTGGAAAAAAATACCTAGTTAAGCGCATGTTAACCATATACCCCCACCTAATTTCATCGCCCGCCCCCAACAACAAGAATAACAAGAAGAATGACACTGAATTTATGTGAAATTTAAGCGCAGCACTTCACATGGATGTGAATTCGTCTTTGTTTTTGTTTTTGTTTTCGTAGTTGTTGCTGGCTTATTTTCTATTTTATTTTTATTTGTTTCTGTTGCGTTCTTATATATTTTTGTTGTTGTGGTTTTTCTGTTGGTAGTGAAGTTGTTGTTTTGTTGTTGTTGTTGTTTTGCTTAATCGGCTTAACTTCTGAGTTCTGCTTCGTCGCTTCACTTAAAGCGATTTACAGAAGGCGCTGCCTTAAGCACTGTCTTAAATTTCAGAATTGTTTTAATTTTTGTGTTCCTGCCTTTTCAGGATTGTTGTGACCTCGCTTTTGCACTTTCTTCGCTTGATTTAAATTTAATTTTTTTTCTCTCTCTCTTTTTTTACTGTGGAGTGTTTATGAGCTGTGTTTATGAGAATGCTTGTAAAAATTAATGAGCTGATAAGTTGGTTTTTAAGAGGCAAAAATATTTATTAAAAAACAAAAATGTTTAAAAAAACAAACAGATAAATAACTAAAAACATAGAAACACCTCTGATAACTTGTCTCTGGTTCTAAATGCCTGTGTCCAACTTTTGTTATTCATGGTTCTGGGCTTAACTTAGCCAAATATTTTCAATTTATGCTTTAACAACTATCAGTTTGTTATTTTGATCCTGTAAAAAAATTAACTCAGACATTCTGAGCAATCCAAACTCAACAGTTTGAAAAGCACTCGGCAAAAATTATAGGAAGCACTGGAGTAACTTCTTGATTTGCTCTCGAAAATTTACCGAAAAAGTTATTAGGTTCACTGTAAAACAGTTTGAAATAACACCAAAATGGCGTAAGGTGCTATATGGATTTTAAAGAGTCAACATCATATTTTCTCTTATATTTTTCTCTATAAAATTGTTATATTTCAACAAATTTTTATTTAAAAATCTGGAAATGGTTTTTGCAATACCTCTTAGATAGTTACAATACCCTTGTGGTAGGATAACTAATGATATATTTATTTGAAAGGAAAAAACCAAGTAATTTCTGTAAATAGCTAAGTAAAGCTCGTAATAAAAGAAGGATTTAAAAAATTTTTGGAATTTTTGGTAGATTTGTTTATTAATAACGTATCATCAAGAGGAGTAGGATTATAAAAGTAAAGAGTGAAAGGAAAAACACAAGACATGGAGTTTTATTACGAAAATTCACGTTCAATCGCAGTTACGATACGGAACATTTCAGCAAATTATCCTCGTGCCCAAATATTGATACACAAGCGATTTTTTTCCTAGGGATTTTGGGTCTTAGACGTACTTTTTCGAAAATGACGAAGGAGGAGCCGTTACAGTCAATGGAGTGAGCTACGGAGACATTATAAATAAATTTTTGTGGTCGGGGGTGGAGTATTGCGGCACAAATTTCCTCTTATTTTAACAGGATGGTGCTATGTGCCATATACTACGCCCAAAGTTGCCTGGTCACGTAATTTCCAGTTTTGGAGTCAGCAATTGGACACCAAGATCTTGCGATTTACCACAAAAATACTTCTTCCTTTGAGGTTATGGATCAAGATCTACGCTAATCAACTGCAAACAATTCTAACTCTCAAAGCGAATATTAAAGTCGCCATCGCTAAAATAACGCTCCAACTATGAGAAAGAGTTATAAAAAATTTGGAAAATAGGGATTACGGTCTTCATTCTAAGCTGAGGCTGCCTCTAGAAAGATAATTTGTTTCATAATAAAACATAATCTCTATATGCCTACATTTTAATCTAAAAAAAGAGACATCTAAAAACTATTCGTTTTAATCAAAAACAAACTGTACAGCCCTTGTTGATACACTTGTTATAACCACACCATTACCCAAAAACTCAAATAACTTCAAAAATAAACTCAAAAATAATATTCGAAAATTTTGCATAATTTTAGGCATTTTCATTTTAGAACTACCCAAAATTGAGAACATTTTTTTTTACAAAAGATATTGAAGTGTTGAAAGATCTCTGTACTAACACATGATCCAATAAGTCTCGGGACTTCTTAAGAATCACGGTCCAATAATCGAACGTTTAGTTCAGAAGTAAAAGTGGTTTCAGTGACGCTACTGTTGATATTTTCAAAATAATGGATTCAAAGCAATTCCGTGTGTTGATTTATCACTGTTTTTTTATGGGAAAAAAAATACCGTCCAAGCTGAGCAATGGCTTCAAAAGTGTTATTCGGACTCTGCTCTGTCAAAAGCAACCATTTACCGATGGTTTGCTGAGTTTAAACTTGGTCGTACAGACACAAATGATGCCGAACGTTCAGGACGCCCAAATGAGGCAGCCGTTCCACAAAACATAAAAAAAGTACACAAAATGGTATTGGCCGACCGTTAAGTAAAGGTGCGAGATAGCTGAAGCTCTGAAGATATCGAAAGGCAGTGTGGAAACAATATTACAGGAACATATGTCGATGAGAAAGCTGCTTTCCAAATGGGTGCCGCGATTTCTCACACCGGATCAAAAACAACAGCGTTTCGATGATTCGGAGAGCTGTTTGGCACTGTTTACAAAGAATAAACATGAATTTTTGCGTCGATTTGTGACAATGGATGAAACATGGATTCACCATTACACACCGGAATCAAAACGGTCGTCAGCTGAGTAGAGAGCAACCGATGAAAGCAGGCCAAAGCGACCAAAAACACAACAGTCGGCTGGGAAGGTTATGGCATCTGTAATTTGGGATGGGCATGGAATATTGTTCATCGACTATTTCGAAAAGGGAAAAACAAGCAACAGCAATTATTATATAGCGTTGTTGGAGCGTATGAAGGATGAAATCGCGAAAAATCGGCCCCATTTAAAGAATAAATAAATTATTTTTCATAAAGACAATGCACCGTTTCATAAATCGATGAAAACGATTGCGAAAATCCACGAATTGGGCTTCGAATTGCTTCCTTATCCACCATATTCGCCAGATTTGGCCCCCAGCGACTACTGGCTCTTTGCTGACCTCAAAAAAATGCTTGCCGGCAAGATATTTGGCTCCAAAGAAGAGGTGATGACTGAAACTGAATCGTATTTTGAGGCGAAGCACAAATCGTTCTACAAGACCGTTATTGAAAAGTTAGAAAATCGGTGGAATGAATGTATTGCTCTTGAAGGAATCTATGTTGATAAATAAAGAATATTTGCAAAAAAAAGTTTTTTTAATTACTTAGTCTCGGCACTTATTGGACCATGTGTTAAATACTAATACTGACTCTTGCCGTCTTCAAGATGACCTAATCAGTTTTTCTTCTTGGTGCCAAAAAAAATTCCTGGAACTCAATATCAGTAAATGTCAAGCTATCACATACTCGCGGAAGAGACTCCAATCTCCATCATGAATTTATTACATATTCGGTGAGCCATATCGATAATATTATTAGTGGAGCCATATCTTCTCTTTTTTTTGTGAAACATTGGTCCAGGGAGTTCTCCAACCCATACGTTACAAAATCCATCTACCTAACCTTTGTGAGGCCCATACTCGAATATGCCAGCCAAGTTTGGTCACTGCTCTATGTTTCTCATTCGTTGCGTATCGAAGCTGTACAATGAAAACTTATTCGATTTGCGTTACGAGGCCTCCCTGGTTCTGATAGCTTTAATTTATCTCCTTATGCTGATCGTTTGATGTTGATTAACATGCAAACTCTTGATAAAACGCAGGGTAGTTGCTGATGTCCTTTTCATTCATCAAGTACTAGGTGGCACCATTAATTGTCCTACCCTGCTCCAATTGATATCCCTTAATACCAAACCACGCAGCCTAAGGTCTGTACCTCTCTTCCATCTCAACTTTCATCGCACTGTCTATGGTTGTGGTGAACCTATAACTAGGATACTAGGATCTGTACGGCCGCCACCTCTCTGCAGACAATGGCAAACCTCAGAGAGTATTCAAAATGCCATGTAAAGCTTCTTGAGAATAAGAACATTCCGTTCATCGCCATTCGGAGTCGGCGTTAAACCTGTAGGTCCATTTCTCGGTCAATTGTGTACAAACTTAATAACACGCACAACACAATTGATCATAAGAACCTAGGTCAGAGTCCTTTCAAGGGCTGAAATGGCCAGTTATTTATTTTTTTTTTATAACAAGGATACTTCGTCTGAACAATAACATGGTCAACGAATTCGACTTCCATCTCAGTAGATTCGAATTCGGTAATATCCTTCTTAGCTCCAACCCCACTTCCTCCCTCTGAAACAAATTTTTGAATTTATCTTGTGGGCAGACTATAGCCCATTACATATTATATGTAATATCCCTATCCTACAAAAAAAAAAAAAAAAATAAAAATAAAAAAATATAAATAAAATTATTCACTTATATTTTCTTTTCTACGACGCACAGCCAATTGGATTTCTGTATTATTTAATCACTTTCCACGCTCAATTTCAAATCAATTTATTTTTTTAATTGAAATTAATACTTAAAAAATCAAATAAAACAGATGATTTTATTCTTCTGCAAGTTAGAACCACACTAAAAATAATTTTTCAAAAAAGTTCTATCATTTAGTCGCAGCTTTTTTCATAACTGCTTATGTAACGGGACTTTCACTTTAAATATTTGAATTTTATTGACTTAGAAAAGAGCGTTCAACCATATGTTATCATGATACTCAAAGGAAAGAGTTTTCACATTAGCATTTAAATATATTATAGAAAATATTGCAATTTCCATCTTTTTGTCACGCAGTGTACTCTTAAAATACATAATCATAAAAATAATTTGAAAATTCCTTTTATTAAGATAAAATAAAAACACATATCCTTTCTAAATCGTTTTAAACTCCTTAAGCTACTCTCATTCCGACAACGCAATAAAAAGGAAAACTTTCAACTATTTAAATTTATATTTAACTTTTTATGCCAATCGAAAATTCCGAAAAACTCGAAGTAAACTCGATTCTCTAAAAAAAAAAAAATGCACATTCATGCAATGACGTTTTTATATGCATGCATGCTGCAGACAACTGCAAAGATAGCGTTTTAGATGAGCCAAAAAAAAAGAGAAAAAAAAATTCATATTAAAGTAAAAACTATGCTGCATACTTTGTGGTTGAATGAGCAAAATAACGGAAATATGCAAAGTAGAAAATATATGAGAAACTGAATGAGAAAATAAAGACGTGGAAGAAAGCTGTCGAGTTAAAGTTATAAAAATACATAAAAGAAGCAACACATTTTTATTGCCAACCGCTGCATATTTTTTTTTGTTCGCTTAAGTCCATTGTTTTCCATAGCACCGCAAAATATGCAATATTTTCTGTATGCACGTCAGATCAATGGCTGGGCGAAAATCAAGTTGTTAACGGTAATCCAGTTGAGATAGCTTTGAAAAAATGTGAAAGTACAAAGAGAGTTGTAATGGTAATTTTGTGATATCTCTTCTTTCTTTTTTTTAAGTGCGCAATAAGTGAGAGGTTCGGCAGTTGTACAGTAAAAAACTTTTATGTCTTAAATCTTTTGAGCTTCCTTGTTCTACTGCATAAGCAATGATAACATAAAATTGTGTAAGTGTGACTGTGCTACTTTACTTATGCTGACGTCAGTGTTTTATTAAAATGTTCATGGTAATGACAGTAGGCATTTGATACAACATGTATTACAATTTATGTATATCTACATATCATCAAAATATTTCGAAGAATATACATACTTAAGATAGAGTCGAATAAAAAAAAAAATAGAGATATTTATCAACTAATTATTAAACAATAGAGTTATCTCCAAAGAAGGACGTCTGCAGAAACGTACTAAGCACAAACTAATACACTTGCGTCATAAACCAAGGTTTCTTGTTTTTTTCTTTGTGATTCCTGTTAACTTTAGCCACTTCACGTGATAAATCCACTTCATATCAATAACAAAAAAATTAGCACATAATTAAGCAGAATATTTTTCGACATGTTATTTTCACTTCATTTATAAAATTGGAAAGGAAATTATTTAAAAATTAAATTCTAAAAAAATTAATCTGGGCCAAAGCTAAAGTACCCTCGAATCTTAAGCACTATATAAATCTGCAGGTGTTTAATTTTTATGGTCGTACAAATGATCGAATTGAAGACTCCGTGTTTTTTCAAAAATTAAAACCAAGCTTTTCACTATGTCCACTGAACCATAAGCGAAGGTTTTGCTTAAGGTGAGAGTGATGGGTAAAAGTATTTTTTTAAATTTTTAATTTTTTTATTTTGCCGCTTAAAAGTTTTTGCTATAGAAGATTAAATTCTTGAAAACTTTTTCCCAAAATAAAAACTGTACTTCCTTTGTGAAATTCATAAAAAACGTATTTTGAATCGAAAAAGAATAATTTGTTATCATTTTTGTAGGTAAAATTCCTTATAAATGAAGAATTTTTGTTCATAAATAAATTCAGAAGTGAATCATAAATGTTTCTTTTTTGCATTCTCAAATGAATTGAAAACAAAAAATTACTTTTTTATCATATCAGTAGAAACAATTTCTCATAAACGAACCATTTTTTGTTCATAAATGAGTTCGAAATATTAAATATTGCTTTTTTATGTTCTTCAATGAGTTAACAAATTAAGAATTAAAGCCTTTGTTGATATTTTTATAATAGTAAAATAAATTCAGCGCGGCGAATGATACAAAAAGGATGATAATTTTCGAGTTTAGAGAAAAATTTTTCTAAACAATGAAAAATGAAATAAACACGACAATATTTTCTCTCTGAGGTTTGCGATGGTCTACAGAGAGGTGACGACCGATTAAAATCGACGGCCGAGAATAATTAAGTCTAAATGAAAAAAAAAAGAGTTGGCTTGATATTTATGTTGATGTTGATGTTGATGTTGATGTTGATGATGATGTTGATGTTGATGTTGATGTTGATGTTGATGTTGATGTTGATGTTGATGATGATGTTGATGTTGATGTCGATGTTGATGTTGATGTTGATGTTGATGTTGATGTTGATGTTGATGTTGATGTTGATGTTGATTTTGATGTTGATGTTGATGTTGATGTTGATGTTGATGTTGATGTTGATGTTGATGTTGATGTTGATGTTGATGTTGATGTTGATGTTGATGTTGATGTTGATGTTGATGTTGATGTTGATGTTGATGTTGATGTTGATGTTGATGTTGATGTTGATGTTGATGTTGATGTTGATGTTGATGTTGATGTTGATGTTGATGTTGATGTTGATGTTGATGTTGATGTTGATGTTGATGTTGATGTTGATGTTGATGTTGATGTTGATGTTGATGTTGATGTTGATGTTGATGTTGATGATGATGTTGATGTTGATGTTGATGTTGATGTTGATGTTGATGTTGATGTTGATGTTGATGTTGATGTTGATGATGATGTTGATGTTGATGTCGATGTTGATGTTGATGTTGATGTTTATGTTGATGTTGATGTTGATGTTGATGTTGATGTTGATGTTGATCTTGATATTGATGTTGATGTTGATATTGATGTTGATGTTGATGTTGATGTTGTTGTTGATGTTGTTGTTGATGTTGATGTTGATGTTGATGTTGATGTTGATGTTGATGTTGATGTTGATGTTGATTTTGATGTTGATGTTGATTTTGATGTTGATGTTGATGTTGATGTTGATGTTGATGTTGATGTTGATGTTGATGTTGATGTTGATGTTGATGTTGATGTTGATGTTGATGTTGATGTTGATGTTGATGTTGATGTTGATGTTGATGTTGATGTTGATGTTGATGTTGATGTTGATGTTGATGTTGATGTTGATGTTGATGTTGATGTTGATGTTGATGTTGATGTTGATGTTGATGTTGATGTTGATGTTGATGTTGATGTTGATTTTGATGTTGATGTTGATGTTGATGTTGATGTTGATGTTTATGTTGATGTTGATGTTGATGTTGATGTTGATGTTGATGTTGATGTTGATGTTGATGTTGATGTTGATTTTGATGTTGATGTTGATGTTGATGTTGATATTGATGTTGATGTTGATGTTGATGTTGATGTTGATGTTGATGTTGATGTTGATGTTGATGTTGATGTTGATGTTGATGTTGATGTTGATGTTGATGTTGATGTTGATGTTGATGTTGATGTTGATGTTGATGTTGATGTTGATGTTGATGTTGATGTTGATGTTGATGTTGATGTTGATGTTGATGTTGATGTTGATGTTGATGTTGATGTTGATGTTGATGTTGATGTTGATGTTGATGTTGATGTTGATGTTGATGTTGATGTTGATGTTGATGTTGATGTTGATTTTGATGTTGATGTTGATGTTGATGTTGATGTTGATGTTGATGTTGATGTTGATGTTAATGTTGATGTTTATGTTGATGTTGATGTTGATGTTGATGTTGATGTTGATGTTGATGTTGATGTTGATGTTGATGTTGATGTTGATGTTGATGTTGATTTTGATGTTGATGTTGATGTTGATGTTGATGTTGATGTTGATGTTGATGTTGATGTTGATGTTGATGTTGATGTTGATGTTGATGTTGATGTTGATGTTAATGTTGATGTTGATGTTGATGTAGATGTTTATGTTGATGTTGATGTTGAAGTTGGTGTTGATGTAGATGTTGATGTTGATGTTGACGTTGATATTGTTTTTGTTGATGATGTTGGTGTTGGTGTTGGTGTTGGTGTTGATGTTGGTGTTGGTGTTGGTGTTGGTATTGGTGTTGGTGTTGATGTTGATGTCCATGAAAACCTGCTCTGTAAAACGTAACTTCGTCACGTCAAAATTGTCTGTGTCTGGTGGAGGATTCGAGCCTAGGACCTCGCGGTTCGAAAATTTGCACCGATTGATTCACGCACTTTAACGCACTCGGCTATGGACGCTACGTTGGTTGTGATAATATTTTCTCGATTTATTGTGATCAAAACTTATCGAAAAAGTGATCCGATTTGAATACTTTAAACACTAGGGCATGTCACATTTATATGGATTTTGTTAAAGTATCTGGGACCCTCCGTGCCCCAGAATCTAATTCCGGAATCAGATTCTTCAACCAGTTTAAGTAGGGACCTAGAAGTAGGTACTTTTGCTTTTATTTTTTAATTTGAAATGCATTAGAAAAATGCAAATATATTTCATCTGAAATTACTCTCCGAAAATCGGATTTTCGAACAGAACTGGGCCATTTTTGACAATTCTTGGACTTTTAAGAGCTCTAATAACTTTATTTGCAACCATCGTGTTTTTCAGGGGGTGAATGGGGGGCACGGAGGATTCTATACAAAGTAGCATTTGACTTGATCTCTTTTGAGCGTAGCTCCAAAAACAATGGAGCTGGATCTATCTTAATTACTACAATATACCTTTTTTTTTTAATTTTGATATTTGGATGTTACAATTCCGTTACGTTTTGAATGCCGACGATAACAGCATTAATTCTAAACATATTTCAGTTTTGCTTTTTATTTTCAGATAATGCATAAACATTTTTTGATAACAACCAGCGGCATAGCTTTTTTTTTTTGTTAGTTTAATTTGACATGACATACAACAACAAAAACAACGACAATAAAAACAACAAGATTCACATGTGACTCATTGACTATATTTTTTTACACTTATGAAGCATATGTGATACAAAAACATATTGATACTAACTTCAATATATTTATACGAAAAAATAGTTTAGGAATTGTTGTAGAACGTAAGAATTTAGTTATTACAATTGATTTGTGTCATTGTTAAAGCATTGTGCATGAATATATGTATGAACTTATGTACGTTCGTGAGCCATATATTAACACACAATTTTGTATATGGGGACGTGTGAGAAAGCATTTAGGAATATGCTTGGACAGTAAACGTGTTAAGTATATTTTATCTATTCAATAAAAAAGAACCGTATTGCAATATTTGTATTAATTTTTGTGCAATTACTACCTGAAATCTAACTATAACGAGGTATTCAGCTCTTTTAAATTAAACCTTTAACAAACTTTTAGTTTTTTTTTTACATTTTTTATCTTTTTAACCTAACTCATTTGTAAAATAATATTTTCGAAATACTTAAGTTTTAATATACAGCTCTATGCAAACTATTGCAATAATTTTACCTACAGCTTTTTCGAGTCTTGTTACTAGTCATTCCAAAATTGTTACTCATCATTGTTGGCTTTAAGAACTTTGTCATAGTACATTGATGCAAATTTTACAAAATAAAACAGCATCTCATCAGGTTTTAATTTCAAAAAGCTTTCTTGTGGCTTTCATTAAAATTATACACTTGACATTATGCTGGTAACTTTGGCTCATTAATTACCAAGCAAGAACACACAGCCAACCACACAATATCAACAACAGCAACAACAACAATAACAAAAATCAACAATGAGAAATGAGAAGACCCTGAAACTGCACGCAGCCACAAGATAAAAACCACGCGTTCCACGTTGCACCATGCACGATTGATTTACGCCTCACCGAAGCTTGACACATTCTTGTTAAATTTTAAAAGTTGTTGTTTTTTTTTTTGTTTTATTTTGTTTTATTTTGTTGTAACTACTGTTTTATTTTTGTTGCTGATATACTTACTTAATAGTTGTTGCATGCCGTTGGCGCAAAGCTTCACGCTTCATTAGCTGCCGTGAAGCATTCCTTGAGGCACACTTGGCAACACATACTCGGTCGTACATTCAGCAGTCATACTGTCTGTCAGCCGGTTTGTCAGTCTATCAGTTGGTTGTGTTCTGCGCATGATACATGCTACAATACACACTATACACGAGATGCAGAAAATGCTGTTAAAAGCTATTGCATTGTATACATTGGGTGGGTGGTAGTTACCAACGTTGACGCAAGTAACGATAATAAAGCTTCGTTGGCAAACTTTAAGAGCTTTTAAGGCTTTCTATAAAGCTTTTGAAATGGAAGCTTAGGCAGCTTTTTAAGTCCAAAAAAGCTTCACGATAGTTGTCAACAGTTCAACTAGTTGAAAAGTTGTGTGCTTTTATGCAGATAAGTGTTGCAGCTACTTTGTTGAAATTCGTAGGTTCATGTCTAAGGTAACTAATAAGACAGAGAGCTTTGAGTACACTGAGAGAAATTTGCTATAAGAAAAATGTTCATCATTTACGCTTTCAATATTTTCGAAAATTGCTTAGAATATTAGTGCTTCATAGTTTCACTTGAAAAAAAATATGATTTTAATAAACTTAAAAAAATGTTAAGTGTATTCACTTCAATGTTAAAGAATGCAAATAAGACTTGATTGAACATGTATTTTGGTGGAACTGTTGGATTGAACAGTTGATGATAATTTTACCTGAACTCATCTAGAATGATATATACCTCATACGACATTAGACTAATGTAGTATCGTGGCTCAACCAACACTTTAAAAGCTTCCAGAAAAAGAAAATTTGTTCTATTTACCTTAAAATTATTGTGCATGGATTTTTTCCAAAAATTGATGTATATTTCTTCCTGAATTGAAATTGCTTATGACTTAAAATTGCTAAAGTTTTAAAAGTTTTGAAAGTTGAAACTTTAAATTTTATAACAGGATAAATTTATTAAACCGGTGTACAAGAAATTTTTACACCTGATAACACCTGGCTCATTACAATAACCCCAAACGTAAAAAATCATACGGGCCGCCTGTGTATTCGCAAAAATTGACGGCAAAGCCTAATATACTCAGTGCGAGGTCATCCTGTGTATTTGGTGGAACCAATTGGGCGTAGTGTACTATGAGCTGCTTCAACTGGGTGAAACCACAAAAGGGAAACTCTACCGAACTCAATTGATACATTAAGAGAAAAAAAAAATATTAATTTCATCCAAAAACTTTTTTAATTTATACAAAAAGCGAGTCATTTTTGCACCAATAACGCATTTGCATAAATCGACTACGTAAATATTTAAAATTTATTTAAATATTTACTATTTGAAAATAAAACTATCGCATTTAAAGAAACTTTATATAAAAATATTTAAATTAAAAAACAATATATTTATATTCAATATGTTATCAATGGTTTTATAGTTCTCGTTTGGTTTTTGTAATGAAGACTATATAGCCTAGATGTTTAGCTAAGATGCTTCGTGAGGGCAGTGGGTGAGATTTTCTGGGGAAATGAGCTCCGCTCACCCATGACATAATTATAAAAGGTAGGAGTGACAGCTTTTCATATTGCACCAACCATGATACAATTATTATAACGTAGCCTTGACAATTGGCTATTTTCTCACGAGCTGCGTTCATCAAATGCCATTTGCCTGTATATTTTATTTTCGTTTTTATTTTTTTCGTTCTCTAATTTATACTATTTTTGACAGTTGGTGCAACATTATGGCAACAAATGTCAAAAGTAGTGTAAATTAGAGAAGGAAAAAGTAGAAAAGAAAATAAAAGCAAAATATGCAAGCAAATGACAATCGGTGCAAGACACTCGTGAGAAAATATCCGGTTGTCACTCTTACCTTACATAATTGTATCATGCGATCACCCATCGCACTCACAAAGCATCTTGGCAAAACATCTAAACTATATAATTTTCGTAACAAAAACCAAATGAGAACTATAAGAAACCGAAAGCAAGAATCTTAGTTCTAAAAACTTCATTGATAAACTGTCGGCTTGTCGGCTATTTCAGCTATATGGAATAGGTGTGTAAGTGTGTAGGTGTGTAGTATAAATAAAATTTAACCAGCTAGCATTTGGAAGATTGTATGACGAGCGCGATCATTTCGCGATTCTTTTTTTAATCGTCCAGATGATTATTAAAGTAGAATTTTATTTTGCTCTTCCAACTGATGGTATTGCGAGTCGTTGTGACGATTTTTGGACGAGTGAATCGTCGTTCACATATCTTGGCGAACATTTAAAGAGTGCTAGTTGCCAAAAATCACATAAGACTCCTGAAAATGGTATTTATGTGACATCGTAGATGAATAATTTAGGCTAGGGGTGGGCAAAGTTACAAGTATGGGCATTTTGCCCGTTGCCCGAACAAAGTAAGTGTTGCAACAGCATGTTCTCGCTCTTACGGTTTCTGTAAAGCACACTGAAAATAAAGTAGTTCTAAAGTGGTTTTTGTAGAAATCTTATAGGTATTAGAGATTTTTTCTTTGCTCTGATTTATACTGCGAAATGAAATAAATGTGTAGTGGACGGATTATAAAAATAAAACACACTGATAGATGGATAAAGTGAAATACAGATAAGCAAACGGACATGTAAAAAGCTGAAAACAATCCATTTTAAATTTTGGTTTGTATATCTCGGCTAAAAGTGCACAAAATTTATAATGGGACGGCAATGGGTTCATAGGAAATTGATAAATGAAAATAAAAAAAAAAACAAAACAAAAAATGTCATACAATGTTAGATTTGATTTTTTGAAACAAAGAAGTCAGGGTCGATCATTTATAAATAGTCGTATTTAAAAAAAAATTTTAAACAAAAAACTACTGCAATAAAAAAAACTATACAGTTGATGCAGAAGCAATAAGCATTTTGCATGCATGAAATTTTGTACAGTGTACAATTTTTCGTCATCTATTCAAGGAACAAGCCAGCGCAGACCTTACCTGCTTGACGTTCGCTTGAACACTGAAGCGTTGATCGTTCTGTTCGTGAGATGAATACATATTTTTCTGCACTAACGCAATCTCAAGTGCGGTCTTGTGATTGCATATTGTGAGAGGATTACAGAGAGGATTTTTCTTTCCGCAATACGATTCACCCCCAAATTCATCCTGCAATTGATTTTGCACGCTGCTTGCTCGCTGTTTACACGTAGTCGCAGCACGTGCAAGAATTGTGCCCACCCCTAATTTAGGCGATTGATTGAAGGATCGTTTGAAGTAGGAATAAAAGCGCCTTACACGATTATTTTCTGCGCATCGTAGACGACTCAAATGGAAGAGTCGCCGGCTTGACACAACTTCTCTCGTTGTATTGAACTTGCGCGATCGGAACAGGACATCGTCGAAGATTTATTAAATGGCCCGGTCCTATCGCGGAAGAGTCGTCTACGTTTGAAAATGCTAGCTGGGTATATACAAAAAAAAAAAAACGAGTTATAAGGAAAATATTTGATTTGTCCACGTTAATATTTAAATAAAATGTTTACACAGCGTGGATAATGTTAATATGCGTTATTTCCCTTAGTGTACGTTTGAGTCGAGCATTGAAGCAAAAACGGTCAGAATCGAGCAAAGGCATGACGATTTTGCAACATGACGGACCCGGCCAAAATATTATTTGAAACACTGAAATGGGAAGTTCTACAACACCCGCCGTATAGCCCAGACATTGCCCATTCCAACTACTATTTGTTTTCATCGATGACGCATGCCCTTGAGGATAAGCACTTTCGCTCTTTTGAAGAACTCCAAAATTGGATCGATTCGTGGATCGCATCAAAAGATGCATCGTTTTTTCGAAATGATATCCGAAAATTGGCAGAAAGAAGAGAAAAGGTAATGGCTAGCGATGAACGCAACTTTGAAAAATGAATTTGTAACAAATTTTGCCACAATAAAGCGTGAAACTTGATAACGACAAAATCCTTTAAAACTTTTTTGTACACATAAAAGTATTTTCCCCTCAGTTGTTTTTATTTTAATTATGTCAAATTCTTTTTAAATTCTTTTTTTAAAAAAAAGCTTAAAAATTTTAAAATGTCCTTGAATGTTATATTTAGAAAAAGATTAGAGTATATTGATAGCAATAACAAGAAGTAAACCTTGGAAACATCTCAAGTTGCACAATTTCAGTTTTTCATTTACACGAAGAAGTGTAAATAATTAAAATGCTGCCAGCAACTTAAATACTGGCTAAAGACAAGAGCTCAATTAAATAAAGCACGTCTAATCGGCCTAAAGAATTCCACATCAAGCACAAATAAGTCCATCTATTTTTAACTATGTCTTAGTTGGAGTGTCTAAACAGCGATGACGAGCATAAAATCAATGGTGCAAAGCAACACAAACACAAACAAACATTTGTGGACAAAGAACCCAAGCAGGGCATGAAAATAGGTAAGAAAAAAAAAACAAGAAGAAGATAAAAAAAACCAAGCGACAACATTTCAATGTTAAAACAATTTGTATCCACTCGACGGAGGCAGAAACAAACAAGCCGACGCATGGGACAAAAAAAAAAATGCCTTCAAGGTACCCACAAATTTAACAAAGAACAAAAACAAGAACAACAAAAGTTGGAGAGAAAAAGAAAACAGTAGATATAAACAAAACAAAAACAAAGTTAAAGGAAGACTTCGGTGCATAAACACTAGCAGGTTGGCAACTTAATTCCAACGAAGAAGTAAACGGTGTGGAAACGTCTGCAACGTGCAACGTGCAACGTGGTGCAATCGTGGCACAGAGAGAAGAAGTGGAACAGCTTGAGCGATATTCGTAGCATACCGTAAGCAACAACGGAAAAGGACACTCTAATAAATGGCCGCATTTAAGTCAGCAGGTATATAATTTGTGGGGGTGGGAAGTGGGTGCGTGTTGATGTATTTCTGAGCCTGTGTGGAAAGTGTGCCACGAATTTTGCGCATAATGAATTTAAGGGTATTAAAGAGTTGCATAAAATCTTGAACTATTAAAACTATTAATAGAAAGTTTCTCGAAAGCGCATAAAGCTAAGCTTGTTTTTAGTAAAAAAGGCATAAGAGAAATTATAGCTTTTTAATTCCAGCAAATTACGCTACTGTCAGCATGCACAAACTGGCATTGATTTCTCAGCCAAAATTGTCTTTAATTTAACTTTATTTCTTTAAACTGTCATTTTCACTCCCAGCCACTTACGTAAAATCCCATTTAGCCGCAATTGGATTTGCGTGATTTTTCGCACATGTTTCACTTCCCATCACATTCACTTTTATATTTATTTTTTGTGTTTTGTTTTCTTATACTTACTTCATTTTCTTTCTCACTCCTTTTTTTTTTTTTGTTGTTGTGTTGCATAACTTCCTGCTTTTATGCTTTTTCATGCGCTCTGACAGTCCCCTCTGGGAGTTCACTTCACGACGTTTCTGGTGCAGAAAACAACATTGATTTTTTTCTTTTTTCCTTTAACAGCTATTTTTTTGTATATATTTGCAGACAGTTGGCAATACTGTGTAAATTAAAACGTTGATTTTTTATGTTTCAGTTTCTTGCGAAACTGCAGCTAATGTTTAGAGGAATTTTTTGTAGAAAAAGCTTCTTAAGATGACTGCCAATTGGGACACTAGATTCCTTTCATTGTATTCTTGAAGTCTTCAAGTTAAAGTTGGTGTTTTTTTTTTTTTTTTAATAATAAAAATGTTATTTTTTTTTTTAAAGTATGGAGATTTCTTGTGTGCCATATAAAATTCGTTCTTATTTTAAAGAAATGTTGTTGGTGAGAATTTTCTTCTTTTATTTTTTCTTAAGCTTTGAACCAAATATCTCAGCTGTTAAAATTAATCAGTCAAATCTGCCTTGGTTCGAATTGTGGTGATAGATTAGTGGGAAGGAAGGTATAATACAGTTGAACGTATGCAGGCTGTTCTAAGCGTTGAGGAAAGGTGTAGAAACATGTGAATTTGTATGTGAGGCTAGCATGCCTTTAGCTCAGTCAATTCAAGTTACTTAGCGATCATCTTGTCAAGCTTCTATACTACCGAGAAGTATTGATCACACCGAGTTCACAAAAATTGAAGAGGAGGATATTGGCAACATTTGGTTTCAACAGGACGGTGCTACGTGCCACACAGCCGAAGCTACACTCGATGTTTTGCGCCCTGTTTTTGACGATCGCATTATCAGCCGCAGAGCTGATGTCGTTTGGCCACTTCGGAGCTGCGATTTGACACCGTTGGACTATTATTTGTGGGGTACCCTCAAAGATAAGTGTTACGCTGACAAGCCAGAGACAATGTGCTTAAAAATTAGACCGATCGTGTAGGCTACTGCATGGCCAGCCGAGGCAGCCATTTGAATGAAATTATTTTCCATTATTAACCGGAAGGATTGTACATTCAAATAAAAAAAGAAATTTGAGAAAATATTCAGTAGTTTTTTTTATAGCATTTTCAAAAAAAGAAAAGTTATTTGGCGGACCCTTTATATACCCCAAGTTTTCATTTTTTTACTCCGTTTGTAATGATCATAAAGAGGCGTGGTAGGTATAGAAAAGTATATATATTATTGATCAGCATCACCACCCGAGTCGATTTAGCCATGTCCGTCTGACTATCCGTCTGTCTGTCTGTCTGTCTGTGGTCACGATTACAGCCGTAATTTACAAACTATCATCACGAAATTCGATATTTAAGCTTGTATCCAAAAAATAAAGATCAAGTTCGAAAATGTGGTCAAATCTGATCAAGTTCGAAAATGATTAAATGAATGGTCGGATGAAAACCACGCCTACCTCCTATACAAAGTGACTTTATCAAAACGGTGAAATCTCCTAGAATTCCATAAAAATTAATATTGGACTTGAAACTTTGCTTGTAAGCTTTAATATTCAATATGTTCTCTGAGTATGAAATTCAACCCAATCGAATAAAGACCACGCCTCCTTCCCATACTAAGTGACTTTATCAAAAAGGTAAAACTATTATTCGTTTCATTTTCATATTTTTCATATTTTTCGTTTTGGTGTAAAATGAGAACAAAAAATTTGAATTAAATTTAATGCGACCTTTTTATTCAATTATATTGAAAATTAATCTGAAAGTAGATATAAGCTCAGTTGCTAAAAAAAGAAAGTGTTGTTCTCTCAGCCAAATGTAAATTCTTAGTAATTTTCTCGACACTAGTTAAAGTCTAACGAACCTTAGTAACTGTGTGGATCACAGATGTGGCGGCCAACGAAACAGTCTGTCTAGTCTGCTGTATGATTTGCTCTATACAGAGCCGTTGTTGGTGTTAGTTTTTTTCTTCATGAACATAATTGGTCTTAAGCGCAACAATTCATTTTCAAAAAGTTGGTAGCTTAGCAGTTTTTAAATTTTACACAAATTGCTACTCGATAAAAACCGTTTTTTCACCTCAAAACTCACTGATTACACTGTTCAACATGAAAAAAAAATAACAAGGTTCTGACAACGAATTCTGGTAGAAAACAATAATAAAAAAACAAAACATTTGTATCGGCATTTCGAAAGTTTACGTCTGAGTCTTTAATTTTCCCCCTTTTTGAACATTCTTATAGTGAATCGGCATAGGAAATCATGTTATCCTTACATTTTGGGTATAGGATGTGTTCTGAGGAGTTCTGTAAAACACTACGAGGAATATTTTTGTGCAACATTTTAGCCCTCTAACTTCTCAATTTATGTTAGGAGGTTAAAAAACGCCAAAAATTGTGAACACAAGAACAAGTATATGGCATATATAGTAATAAGTTTTGGTAAAATAAAATAATGGGAACCGGAGGAGGAGGGGATTAAAATTAACTTTTGTTTTAATTTTGCTTTTCATAGTTTTTTGTTTGAACCTAATGGATCTTATCAGCCAAAGTGCATCCGATAAGGTTCGTTGCTATTGCTAAGTATGATGTGCCCAATGAGTAAAACACTTTTTTCAAAGCAAGTAGACCCCTAAAACCAAGTTTTGTGCGACATTTTATCATCAATTCTAAATAAAGACGAAATTAACCCTTAAACACATTTTAAGTTTTGACTTATTTCTGGCACTTAAGTTGAATTTTCAGCTTTATTGTATTCAAAAACTCATAGTAGAATTTTATGATCAATTTTTTAGTGAAACATTTTAACACATTATATCCTTGTTTTATGGGTATTTTTTGCCTTTCATCACAAAAAGGTCAAAAAAGACCCATAAATTGAGAAGTTATGGGGTTAAAATATTGCACAAAAATATTTCTCGTAGTATTTTACATAAATCCTCCGAACATATCATATACCCAAAATGTAAGGATAACATG
The DNA here is from genome assembly GCA_943735915.1 of Pherbina coryleti. NCBI lineage: Eukaryota > Metazoa > Arthropoda > Insecta > Diptera > Sciomyzidae > Pherbina > Pherbina coryleti. The sequence continues at coordinate 22,292,699 of OX030951.1, forward strand.
ATTTCCTATGCCAATCCACTATAAAAATGTTGTAAAAGGGGGAAAATTAAATCCCCCCCTAAAATAAGACTCAGACGTAAACTTTCGAAATGCCGACACACGTGTATTGGTTTTTTGTCCCTTCTACCAGAATCCATTGTCGGAACCTTGTTATTTTGGAAAAAAATTGGTTTTGTTGTTCAGTGTTATTATTAATTGATATGAGAAGTAGTGGCCGTGGTCGATTGCGTTAAAAAGTGTGTGGACCAGAGAATAATGGCTAAAACGCAATACTGCGTTAGGTCGGTCGGCCTTTGACAGCTAGACTAGAAACAATGAGTTCTTATGAAGCAACACTAAATTCGACCTCATAAATACTTTGCGTCGACCTCATCCCGTAAAAAAATATTGTAGGGGTAAAGTACGATCAACGCAATGAGTAGCGACATGTTCAACTAGCTCGTGCGTTTGACATTCCATATTAACGCTGGGTTGCATTTTCGTTGAGAAATGCTAAAATGTGGGTATTCTTGGATTCCGATGGAAAACTAAGATTTTCATAGGATTATCGTGGGAATTTATATTTTGTTGCGAGTTTTTTTTAAATTGATAAAATTTTTTATATTAACATGCTGCTTAAGTAGTATAATAATGATTTTGATGAATTTAGCATGATAATAATATTATTCAATTGTGTATCCTATTAAAATTTATGCATTTTTTAGTATATTAAAAATAATATTATAAGGGTATTCATGCAAAATGGCAAACTTATATATTGGTCAATTAGATATTTTAATGAGTTTGGTTGTGGACGAATACCCTTAATATCATTGTTTGAATAATATAACACACAAAGGAATGTTGTATTTTTACTTTGAAAAAAAAATAGTACATGCAAATTTATTACTGCTAGCAAGATTTGCAATTGCCCTCAAAATATCAAATGATAAATATAAAAGCATAGTAAGAATGAAATGATAAATATTAGACATGTGCATGAATGTGTTTGAAAAAATTTTCAACTGCGCACACTTGTGCAGTTAATTTTGTTTTTGTAAAGGTGTACCCAAGTACTCACTAATTACAAGTGATTCAGCGAGCATTGCACAAGGGGGCGTGTCAGCTCGAATCTGCAATATTGAATAACTTTGGAATTTTAGGTCACACAACATTGGAATTAGGTGTTCGGCCTCGATTTACATGTACCGTTCCACTGGTAAAATTTTATGGGCGTTGGGAAAAGGGTGTGATATTTTTTCGGCTGCCCAAATTGTGGGTATAACTTTCGAACTGTTAGTCACACATCAATGAAACTCGGTGAGAATGTACTATTTAGTCTTGTCCTTTGACCAGTCTTGTCCTGGAAAAATTGAGTTAGCATTGGATAAGGGGGCATGGCACCGCCCATATAAGTCAAACTTATGGTATCAAATAGTTTTGGAGTAAAATGCCGCATAATAATGAAACTCGGTATAGAGTTGTCACTTGGTAATGTCCATCTACTAGAAAACCTAGACGGGCATTTTACAAGTGTGGTTACGCCCATACAATTACAATTTTTGATATCGAATAGCCTATGAAAGTAAGTCACAAAACGTTGAATTTTACAATAGAATTACTATTTGGTGATGCATTTCTACTAAAAAATTTGGACAGGCATTGGTCAAGAGGGTGTGTCTCTACCCACAAGTAAAAGCACACGTTTTTTGTCGAAACCCTACTAATTATGAGCTTTTATGATCATTTATCTATACATTCGAAAAGATCGTGAAAAACCAAAAATTTCGATACCCATATTATGTACTTTATCTGTAAAATTTGCTTTTTTTTAATACCTTTCGTTTGATACCAAATTTGTATGTGTTTTTATGGTAAATAGCAGAGTTATGGTAAAAAAACCAAATTTTGCTGATTTTGAAACGCCATTTTGAAACCCTAAACATTCAATTGAGCACATATAAAAAAATACGTCAATCTTAGAATTTCATCCTCTAACACATATCCGAAAATCATTCAAATCGGCGTCTGACACTTGGGAACCTTTCCTTGTTAGGTTTATAAAGTAGGCTTTAATGATTTTATGACAATATCTTTTAATATTTCATCGATTAAAATTATAATTGCATGATTTCGGGAAAAAGGGACGTTTTGTGGGATTTTAAGTATAGCTGCTTTTATTGGCATCACCAAAATGACAGACGCACGATCTGTCAACGCAACATTGAGTTTTGCAAAGTTTTAGGTCGTCCGTTTTGACAACTTATATCGTAAAGTTTTTACAACGGAGACCAAAGTACGGTCAAAGGCCGACCGACCTAACGCAGTATTGCGTTTTAGCTATAACTTGATAAATTGCGTTACGAATGTGCCTTCTTCTTCATTTAAATCAGAGGTGCCCAAGCCCTATGCACTTGGTGCACATTTGTTTTTGTAAAAGCACTTAGGCATAGGCTGTGTATTCTAATATACACACACAGCACTCCGCACTAAGCAATACAAAATACACAAACAAATTTGTCTGTTTTGTTTTTGATCTTTTTTCGTTGCTTATACCGAAGTGCAAGCAACAACACTTTCGTATGCTTTGTTGGTATATTTGGGCGACAGTGATCTTCTACGTAGATTTTGTTGTTGTCTAAAGTAGTATACTTTCGTTTACGAAAGTTTGTAGGATTTTATATGTATTAGTGATTGCACTTCCATAAGAAAGTTTTGGGCACCCCTGATTTAAATTCTTCATTTAAATAAATGCGCTAATACATGTGCCCATCGCTGTGGTATGAATCCATAGAGTACGAGCGCTTTCGATTAAGAATGCCTACTACACACGAATGTCCGACGAAGCAAGACATTCACAACATTCGCCAAAGCAATGTCTTTATATCTTTATATCCATTCGCACCAAGAAAAAAATATAAAAAAAATGGTTAATATTAAAGCTAAACAAACCAAAACAACACAAAGCGCTGCTAGTTCTCTAGAGAGAAGTATCAAAACACTCAAGTCTTAAGCGAATCATCCGAATGTCTGCATTAACTAAATGCTGCCTTTGTATCGATTCACAATCGTGAAAAACTGTGCTTGGCATCAATCGTTGCTTACGAACTCGAGCGGTATATGTACATGCATAAATTTTTGAGGGCGATTGTGTCTGACGATGAATGTTATTCGAGTGGCAAAAAATTATGAATGGTCTTATATAAATCTCTAATGTGGACCATTTGATGCCTCATAAAAAACTTTCTTTTTTATGAAGATCATTTTTAACATCACGTCAATAAACATCATTGCTGGATTTGATGATGCGAAAAAAATGACGACAGAAGAGCCGTTACAGTGTGCTAGAGACGCATAGGAGATATAAGCAAAAGGAGTTGAAGATTTGAAGAGATAAGCGAAAGAAGTTGAAGTATACGGACTTTGAACGGGATGGTGTTACGTGCCATATATGTTTCGAAACAAACGAGTTTCTTAATTTGAGGTTATGTTAGAAAAAAGGTCTACGCTAACCATCTGCAAACAATTCAAACTTTCAAAGCTCGACACTAATAACCCGCAAGCAATTCCAATTCTCAACTCTAAGGTCTGCATTTGAAAGATGTTGTACTTCATAAAAAGTCTTCATGTGCAGTCTTTATAATTTTAATAATCGTTTTATTAAAAAAAAAAAAATACACTTTTTGTTTATACACCTCTACTTGTCAGACATACAGTGAGCGTCAGAACAAAGTGTACACTTTTTTGTTTACGAGTTATACCACATATAAGTCTTCAACACTGTGATTAGTCCCTAAATTTATTATGTTTTGAATTCTTATCAAAGTCTCTCTTAATATAAGTATAAAGACTTGCAAATTGTAAGTATATAATATAAGTATAAAGTAAGCTGTAAGAACACTTTTTAAAATGCGTAGTTAAACTTCTATTAAATCACGGGAATTAGTCATTAAATTCCATAAAGCAGGAAAATCACTTCGCGAAATAGCTTCAATTTTTGATAGAGGTCATAATACAATCAAGACAAACATTGACAAATACAAAAAATTTGGAGCACTAGAAAATCGACCTTGTGCTGGCAACTCTGTGAAACCGCAATACGATCAGTATTCAGAACAGTGTGAAAATATCCAACTACAAGCGCAGTGAAAATAGCGAATGATCGTTTCGTTATCATCAGGAACCAACGTAAGTGCCAGTACAATCAGACTTGCATTAAATGCAAATGGTCTATTTGGAAGAGACCCTCGAAAAAATATGTTTATATCAAAAAAAAATCAAAGGCTACGCATGGATTTTGGTGAAAAGTATGAAAATAATGAAATTTCATTTTTGAAAAGCATAGTTTTCAGTGACGAAAGCATATTCGAAATTTTTGAAAAGAAAAAATCTATAAAAAATATGGAGAAGCAAAACTCAGAAGTTCAAGAAGCAAAATATTACTTCTACAATAAATCATGGTGGGGGTTCGGTGATGGCATGCGATTGTATTACGGCAAACGGAGTAGGACACTAAAAGTTTATTGACAGTATAATGAATAAATTCAATTACTTTAATATTTTAAATACACATTTGCCGGCCAGTGTCAACAAATTAGGACTGGAGCAGGAAAACGATCCGAAATATATAGCCAAGGTAGTGAAGGAATGGTTGCTGTGCAAAATTCCAAAACAGATGGATCACCCCCCACAATCACCGGACCTTAACCCGATAGAATATTTGTGGGAACATCTGGATAGACAAATAAGAAGGAGGACGATATCCAGTAAACGTCTGGATAATATCCTAGATAATATCCTGGATAATATCCTAAACGTAACAACGAAATTTGTAGAATCAATGCCAAGACGGTTGAAAGCTGTCATTTCAGAACGAGGAAAACAAAAAAATATCAATAATTGGACTGAAGTTATTTTTTTGAGTTATAAAATTGTGGCATTTTTTTATAAGTTTATTTCGTTTATAATTCTTAAAAAACATATTTTTTAAGAATTATATTGTGAGCTTAATGCCAAAATCGTCATGAAGCAACAGGTTGCTACAACAACAAAGTTCTTTGTATAACTCATGTAACTGGTGCGAGCACGACCTACGAAAACATGATGTAATATTATATGTCTGCGCATATAATAAACATCTGCTTTCAAAAAAACCTTCTTCACGCCTTCTATGGTTTAATACCAACAAAATGTTGGAACCTAGATTGATACGTGATAAAGAAGTAAACAAAAAAGCGCAACAACAAAATCTTTGCAGAATCAATGCAGTCAACTTTTTGAAATTTTGCGACTAGCAAAAGAGTAGAAAAACATTTCTTTGATAAAGTATAGCGCTTCTATAATTCCGCTTTGGTTTTATTGCTCTTGCGCTTATTAGCTTGTCAAAGTTAGTGGACTGCTAGAACCACTGAGACTACTGATGAGTCGGAGTAGCGTCCGACGAAACCATGGTCTAGTCAGCTTGGTTTAGTTCTGCAAAGAACTTTGTTGTTGTAGCAACCTGTTGCTTCATGACGTTTTTGGCATTAAGCTCACAATATAATTCTTAAAAAATATGTTTTTTAAGAATTATAAAAGAAATAAAGTTATTTTTTTTATTTACAACTTTAAGTGTACACTTCGTTTTGACTCGAAGAAAATTGAGTATTTTTAGTTTTTGAATTATGTGAAAATTTATTGTTAAACAATTTATATTTTCAGTAAGTAAGAGCATAATAATAATTATTACATAAAAATTTAGTAATAATAAGAGCATAAAAAATTAATTCCAAAAATACTAAAATTTTTTATAAAATTGCTTTTCAAAATATTGAAATAAAGTAAAAAGTATTAAAACATATGGTGTAGACATATGGTGTAAACTTTGTTTTGACGCTCATTGCAAGTAAAAGTATTAAAAAAAACGCATTTTTTGGGCCAAATATGAAAAATTATTAGTTAAGTAGTAGTTTTATTCCAGATATCCTTTTTAAGAAAACTTAATTGAAAAAATATCGAATTGATTTATTTGAGAAACATTGGATCAAAGTGATTTTTAAAGTAAGATATGGAACTTTAATATTACTTTTATATAAACTGAATTTTTACTTATTTGTCATTGAGTAAATTTTGAGCAAAAGGTTCAAAGGTTCTGCTACTCATAGTTTTGCGTATAATTTCTTGTCGAATATCTCAAATTGGTAGTTTTTCATGTTTTTTTTTTTTGTTTTAATACAAAAGTAATACATAGAAATACAAATTTAATACAAATTTATATTTTCAATTGCTTGAGTTATAAATGAGAAATATATTAGTATTTTTTATCTAACTAAGTTTACTATCTTATTAAATCTTCATAAAAACTTTAAAATTTCTCTAAAACTACATTGCTGGTGAAAAAAAAAAAAAACAAATTTGTGCAACAAAATTTTACTTTTCAACATAATGAAAAAACAAAAAATTAAAAAAACTTAAAGGAACAACCTCGGCATTTTCTGCAGCTCGATTTTCGAGTGGTAATGCGTTTGACTGCCATCCAGGGGCCTTGGGTTCGAATCCCGGCCAGCCCATGGTCCTAAGCTTTAACCTCTGGGTGTTATACCTGAAATCCTGAGTTCAAAGCTAAAAGAAACAAATAAAAGAAAAAAATTGATTGAAGAACATAAAAATAATAATAAAATGAATTAATGAAAATATTATTAAACATTAACGAAACGAAAAATTAACGACAATTATTTATGTTATTTCATTAAGTTCGTGATATATGAATATCATAATTTTTTTTTTAAATTAAAGTCTAAAATTTAATATTGTGTAAAAAAAGACACAGTTTGCTGTGTTATGGACACAACCGAAAGTATTCAACGTAACAACGTGAATTTTTTCTTATTCCTATTCTGGTTCTCTTCCTTTTCCTTTCGCTCTTCCTTAAGCTTGTCCTCATCCATTTTCTTATAACCAAATACATGTCTTAACCCATTAAGTCCGGGAAGAGCACAATTTTAATATGATGTTTGAGACTTATTTTCTGCTATTAAAGATTGGAATAAAAAATTCCAAACATACCTATTTTACTATTTTTGGGGTCGCTCTTTCGATTGGTGCAGTCGGATTTGCAAAATAATGACTTTTGGAACAATATGGCGCATTTTAATTAAAAAAATAACGAAGTTTTTTGCGTTTTTCTTTTTTGTGAATTTTTTTCGCATAAATAAAGTTACTGAATCGGTGCCAAACTAAAACCAAAAGTGCACAAAATATCTAAAGTATAACTATGAATATTTTTTTTTTGGTTTGAATCAACCTAACCTCTTCAATATATCAATACGTAAAAAATTAACGTTATTTGGTAAATTATGAGTATTATTAATAAAATTTACATCTCTAATAATATAATTGTCCCAAAAATATATAAAGAAGGGGTTTTTAAGATCGCTGATCACGAATTTGAGGTAAGATTTTCAAAATTTAAGATGGCGGATTCAATATGGCCGACCGAATTTCATAAAATCTTCAAAATTACAAGAAAATGTGTATAAGGGAGTTTTTTAGGCCGTCAAGTTAGGTTGATTCAAACAAAAAAAAAAATATTCATAGTTATACTTTAGATATTTTGTGCACTTTTGGTTTTAGTTTGGCACTGATTCAGTAACTTTATTTATGCGAAAAAGATTCACAAAAAAGAAAAACGCAAAAAATTTCGTAATTTTTTTAATTAAAATGCGCCATATTGGTTCCAAAAGTCATTATTATGCAAATCCGACTGCACCAATCGAAAGAGCGACCCCAAAAATTGTAGAATAGGTATGTTTGGAATTTTTTATTCCAATTTTTTATAGCAGAAAATAAGTCTCAAACATCATATTAAAATTGTGCTCTTCCCGGACTTAATGGGTTAACCCTCATCCGCATTCCTTTTTTTAATACATAAAAGTATTACTGTCATTAAATTGATGACACGTAAAAGTTCCAAGTTTTCACTAATATATAAAACAGATAAAAAATATTTTTTTATGTGTTGATTGAATCCATCTCTATTTATGATTTAATCCAAAAATAAATATTATTTTATTGTATTATTTAAAAAAAAAAAAGAAAATTAAAATTAATGCTTGTCGTCTTACAGTTCACTCAAACACTAAACTGATAGATTAGTTGGAAGGAAAAGGCAATCAAGTGAAACACGTGTAGGATGCTCTAAGCGTGGTGGAAAGCCAAAGAAGCATGTGAATTCGAATCAGAGGCAAGTGTTATGCCTTTACCTCAGTCAATTCAAGGTATAAGGCAATCTCATCCACAAACTTCTCTGCCATCAACTACAACTTCAGGTCGTAAATATTGATGAATTCTTTATTTCAGTTGATTAGAAATGAGGATAGAAAATTTTAGAAAGGTTTAAAGCGAAGGACCATGGCCTGGCCATGAATCGAACCCGGGACCTCTGGGGTAGCAGTTGAGTACGCTACCTACTCGACTACCGAGGCCGCCATTAAAAAAAGAATACATTATTAACCTTGCCTGGCAGCAAAAGAAAGAGTGAAAGAATTATTACAACGAGCAAGTGGCAATGGTTCAGTTGAAAATTGTATTTTTCTGTCTTTTGACATCAATAAAATATTTTCATCTAACACTGCTGTTTCTCTTGTTTGTTGATTGAAAAAATTATTATCTGAATCATCACTTGTATAGTTATCACAATCAAATTCATTTCCACTTGGTATATAATCTTCATCACTTTCGAATAGATCACTATCATCAGTAGGATAGTTATCGAACCAAGAATAAGAATCCATTTTTCAAATTTTATATTAGCGGTATTCACGATATGGAGTTTATGGTCTTGTATTCTGTATTTCTGATAAGTTTGATATTTGTAGTAAATTTGACAGTTTTACAAAAACAAAACATGAACATTTTCGAAATACTATAAATACTAAATTTACAATTGTGGAACCCTATTGTAAATTTTGCAGAACATTTGTGTATTTGAAAAACAGCTGACTTGACGTTCTATGGCAGCACTGCATTTTGTACAAGGCAGCACTGTAAATTTAATTTGTTCTAAGAAAATATGGCAACATTTGTTTGCGCCGTAAGTTACTTTTCTCAGAGAACTATGAAGTGCTCACAATCTGTAGCAAATTCTTTTTAATTTACTAAAAATACTCCAAAAACTCCAGATCGTGAATACCGCCATTATTTCTTAAAAAAAAATGCGTAAACAATGCAAATAACTGTGTATGCGTCTGGAAGCAAACAAAGACTGGCCGAAGAACAAAATAATGACGAAAAAAGAGAGGAAATTATGCAACAAAATAAAAACACCTGTTAGAATATAGCGTCATCAATTTGATGACAAATACTTATTAAGGAAATTTTGTATACAGAACATATGTGATATGTGAGCACAAATCTGATACCAAAAATAAAAAATTTATATACTATTTAACCATTGAGCCAAAATCTCAAATCGATTCCATAAAAAACACAAAGAATATAAGCATTTTAAATCAAAAATGTCATCAATTTGACGACAAATCCGGATGAAGGTTAAAATCTTGGTTTAGTCCATCTCCAAACTCTTGCCCTAATTTATTATATTATTTTTATTATTATTTCAAATGTTATTTTTATTTTCATTTATATTTTGTTTTTATTTTAATTTTAATTTTTATTTTTTCTTTTAATTTTTAATTTTATTTTTATTTCTATTTTTATTTTAATTTTTATTTCTATTTTCATTTTAATATTATTTTTATTTTTGTTTTTATAATGATTTTTATTTCTATTTTTATTTTAATTTATTTTTATTTTTATTATTGTTTTAATGGGCATTCTGGTTCTATATTTTTAAGAAGGGTTGAAAAAAATCAAAACTCGGTTATTTTTTTTTTCCTAAAATTCTTGATTTTGCTACCGAAACATAGCGAGTAATTTTTATTTCAATAAGAAAATTTTGATATTTTTGCAGTAAAAAAATCTGTAAAGTAGTATTAAACAGGGTATGTCTGACAAATCTAAATAAAAAATATCTAAAAAAATAAAAAAAATATTATTGTATACTACAATACATACACATTAATGTATAAAATTAGGAGATTGACAAAATAAATAATTCTATAAAAAAAAAATATAAAAATATGTCCAAAACAACAAAACTGCCCCCTTAATTTAATTTTTATATTGGTTTTAATTTAATATTTTAATTTTTGTGTTTACTTCAATATATTTTATGTGTTTTTTTTTAATTTTTATTTTTATTATTATTTTCATTTTTATTTTTTTCTATTTTTATTTTTATTTTTTTTATTTTTTTTTTTAATTGTATTTTTATTGTTAATTTTACTTTTATTTTTATATTTATTTTTAATTCTATTTGCATTTGCACTTGTATTTGTATTTGAATTTGTATTTGTATTTGTATTTGTATTTGTATTTGTATTTGTATTTGTATTTGTATTTGTATTTGTATTTCTGTTTCTATTTGTATTTGTATTTATATTTGCATTTGTATTTGTATTTGTATTTGTATTTGTATTTATATTTGTATTTGTATTCGTATTTGTATTACTATTTCTACTTCTATTTCTATTTCTATTTCCATTTCCATTTCTATTTCTATTTTTATTTCTATTTTTATTTTTATACCCCCACGTTTAAAAAACGTATATGGGGGAATATTAATTTTGTCACTCTGTTTGTAACGCCCATAAGGAGGATTGGATGGTATAGAAAAGTATGTATTTTCTTGATCAGCATCACAACCCGAGTCTATTTAGCAATGTCCGTCTGTCCGTCTGAGCCGTAATTTGCAAGCTATCATCACGAAATTCGATATTTAAGCTTTTATCTAAAAAATAAAGGTCAAATTCGAAAATTATCCAAATCGGATAAAAACCACGCCTACCTCCCATACAAAGTGACTTCATCAAAACGGAAAAATCTCTTAGAATTCCACAAAAATTAATATATGGACTTGAAACTTTGCATATGGGCTTTGCTGTTTAATATATACTCTTCGTATGAAATTCAACCCAATCGAGTGAAAACCACACCCACCTCCCATACAAAGTGACTCTATATAAAACAAAAGCAAAAGTTTTCTGTTAAAACTATGATGAAAATGTTTTTACAAATAATCATTTTATTGGCTGCTTTAGACTTTGAATATACTTTGGTTTGGTCGTGGGGGTATTTTAACTTCGGCCCAGTCGAAGATCATTTCTTACTAGTTATTTTTGTTTTTGTTTTTATTTTTGTTTTTTTTTTTTATTTTTAATTTTTATTTTTATTTTTATTCAAATTTTTATTTTATTTTTATTTTAATTTTTTTTTTTATTTTTATTTTCATTTCTAGTTTTATTGGAATTTTTACTTTTATTTTTATTATTTTTATATTTTTTTTTATTTTCATTTCTGTATTTATTTCTAATTTTATTAGAATTTTGCTTTTGTAAATTTGTATTTAATTTCTATTTTTATTTTTATTTGTATTTTTATTTTTTATTTATATAATTTTTTGTTTGTTTTAATTTTTATTTCCATCTCATTATTATTTGTATGCCCCCACGTTTAAAAAACGTAAATGGGGGTATATTAATTTTGTCACTCCGTTTGTAACGCCCATAAGGAGGCGTGGTAGGTATAGAAAAGTATATATATTATTGATCAGCATCACCACCCGAGTCAATTTAGCCATGTCCGTCTGTCTGTCCGTCTGTCGTCATGATTACAGCCGTAATTTTCAAGCTATCATCACGAAATTCAATATTTAAGCTTTTATCTAAAAAATAAAGACCAATCGAAAATGAGCCAAATCGGATGAAAACCACGCCTACCTCCCATACAAAGTGAATTTATCAAAAAGGTAAAATCTCTTTAAATTCCACAAAAAATAATATATGGACTTGAAATTTTGCATATTTGATATATTTATAACATGCACTTTGTGTATAAAATTCAACTAAATCGAGTGAAAACCACACCCACCTCCCATACAAAGTGATTTTATAAAAAATGAAAGCGAATATTTTCTGTTAAAACTATGTATGTATAACGAAAATGTTTTTACAAATAAACATTTTATTGACGGTTTAAAACTTTGAATATACTTCGGTTCGGACGTGGGGGTATTTTAACTTCGGCCCAGTCGAAGATCATTTCTTACTAGTTTCCATTTAGTTTTACTTTTGCTTTTGTATTTGTTTGAGCTTTTGTCTTTGTTTTTGATTTTGTTTTTGCTTTTGCTTTTGCTTTTGGTTTTGGTGTTGGTTTTGGTTTTGGTTTTAGTTTTGGTTTTGGTTTTGCTTTTGCTTTTTCTTTTGATTTTGCTTTTGCTTTTGCTTTTGCTTTTGCTTTTGCTTTTGCTTTTGGTTTTGCTTTTGCTTTTGCTTTTGCTTTTGCTTTTGCTTTTGCTTTTACTTTTGCTTTTGCTTTTGCTTTTGCTTTTGCTTTTGCTTTTGCTTTTGCTTTTGCTTTTGCTTTTGCTTTTGCTTTTGCTTTTGCTTTTGCTTTTGCTTTTGCTTTTGCTTTTGCTTTTGCTTTTGCTTTTGCTTTTGCTTTTGCTTTTGCTTTTGCTTTTGCTTTTGCTTTTGGTTTTGGTTTTTGTTTTGGTTTTGCTTTTGCTTTTGGTTTTGCTTTTGTTTATAATTTTGATTTTTCTTTTGTTTTTGCTTTTACTCTTGCTCTTGCTTTTGCTTTTGTTTTTTGTTCTTCTTTTTCTTGATATCTTGTGGTGCATTCATATTCACCTTAGCGCCATGCAACGATGTTGTATTTGCATTAGATTAAGCGGTACCCTGAGAAGTCTCGTGAGATCATTATATGGCCAAAATCTCAGCTTCACTTTCGATCCATAAATTTGATTGTAGCTTTTATATTCACCGAGTTATAATTTTATGCAACGTTTTTCTATTTCTATGTCATTTGTAAATTAAGCGGTTACAAACTTGCTGTCATGGCGATAAAATTTTCTTTATAGTCATTACGAGGTGGAAGGGTCAAGCTTTGTTGTAAAATAAAATTGACCGTGGTAGCTTTACCAAGCTTGTAATGATTCCATGTAACAATGGTTGCATTTTCGTTGCATAGATGCTATCTCCGAAACCCAACATCTTCAAAATTTAATTTTTTAAGCAGCTAAGAACCAGCTCCTACTGGCGTATCATATTTTTTACCGTAGCACCTTTAATCAGCAAGTTATAAGTTCATATAACAAATTTGCAGGTTTGTGGCTTAAGCAGTTATATCCTTGTAATTATGATGTCATTATTTTTTTTTTAGCCAAAAGATCAAAGAATTCACATTTTTAATTTTATCATGGCAACTATAATCAGTGAGAAACAATTCCATGCAACGCCGATGCATTTTGGAAAAATGCCTTTTTCAAATTTTTTGGTAAACTGCGCGGTAAAACGTTATGTTGTCACGTTTAAAATGTATTTTTTAATGCTTTAAAGAGAAGAAAGCAATTTTTTAACACTTAAGTAACTCGTATTAAATCGGTTGATCAATTAAGGATCTGGGGGAAAGTCGAGAATACTAAAGTCTATTAAAGCCAATTGAACTCCTTTTATTTTGCTTTAATTTGATATAAAAATGTAGTATAAAATGCCTTCTTAAATAGTTGAAGAGTGCAAATAAGTTTATAAACTGAATGCTTATTAAACTTTTAGCTCCCAAAGACCTGCACCCAAAAGAACGCAATACTGTAAAATTTGTTTAAATCGATACAAATCCATTTTCATTGTTCCTGTAGTTCCTGCAACTATTCTCTTCTGTTCCACTCTGTGTTCAAGTGTAGTTTTGTATTGTGTGATATGTATTTGTGCAAATGTATGTGGGTGCTCAGTATGCGTTCCCTTCTTGGCTGACAAAAACAAAAAATATTTTCCCACACAACCATCTCTACAAAAGTCGCACACAAGGTAATGGCTTAAAAATGTAAACATACATAAATATTTCACTGCATTGCTACGCTTTGTCAGATATACTATAGTCGTATGTACAAATGTAGACTGTTTGAGTTGAATTTTAGCCAGAAGTGGAATTGCTATTTTTAGCATTTTCGCAATAAAAGACAGCAAAGCTCTAAAAAGTTTATAGTTTTGAAAGGATTTTAGATGCCATGCCACATAGTCTTTAGCAAATAAGAATAATAATATTTTCAAAAGCATTTCTAGCTGTTATACGTATTTGATGGCTTAGCAATATGAAAATTTAATTTCATATTTATGCGTTTTCTTACAACTTTTATTGAGGTATTTCAAATGAAGGAAGAAGAAATAGAAATGCTAGTGTTAAAGTTCCAAACAATACCACGTGCAAATTTAAGTGCTTGCCACATGCCGCAATTGCCTCACTCTTAAGTGCTAGTTGCAAACCATGTGTATAGTATGTAGAAATAACCACAAAAGCATTAAAACGCCTTAGCAACAAGCACAAAAAAGAAATGACCAGCTTTTTTCCACTCTCCCAACCACAACATTTGATTTGAATGCCTTCTGTTAATCCTGCTGAAGTGCTTAAAGTAGGCACTAAAAACCCGAAAGGAACTTAAATCAATTCTTTTGTTTGGGCAATGAAAAAACATACGTATGAGGGGAAAAAAAGCCCATAAAAAGCACATAAAAGTCCGCTTTTATGCTGAAAAACAGCTTATAATTTAGACTCAGGCGTAAGAATAGAGCTTTAAAAGTTCTTTTGTAAAGCGTTTATGGAGCATAAAGTAAGGTTAAACTGTTATAACCATGGAGTAAAATATGTTTGTAACGCTTAAAACGTAAAGTAAGCATGTGAGTAAGTAAGAAAGTGCTTCTACTAAGCTTCAGAAGGAAGCACTTTGTTGTGTTCTGGGGAAAAGGGTCAGAAAAGAATGAGCCGCGATTATGAAATCAATTTCTGTTTCGTCAGAAATCCTTGTTTCTTGGACCCTTTCGAAGGAATTTTGAAAACTTCGATAGCAAGTGTTTTCATTGGGATTCAGAAGGAAGCACTTTGTTTTACTCTGGAGAAAAGGTCAGAAAAGAATAAGCTGCGATTATGAAAACAATTTCTGTTTCGTCAGAAATCCTTGTTTTTTGGACTCTTTTGGAGGAATTTTGAAACCTTCGGTAGCAAGTGTTTCCATTGGCATTCAGAAGGAAGCAATTTGTTGTTTTATGGAAACTAAATTGTTTTCCATTGTCTGAAGAGAGGTGACGGCCGAACAGTAAAATTAATTTAATAGGGAAATTGTCCGTGTCGGATGGAATTGAACTAGGGATCTCTGGCGTATGGGTCACGCACTTTACCCACTGCGCCACGGCCGCCACATCAATTCATTAAAATCAATTCGTTAAAAAATCAATTAATTAACGGAAAATATTAAAAAGTATTTATTTCCCAGCCTTTTTTTATTTTTTTTTTTAAATTTATAAAAAAAAATGTTATTGGAATTTTATTAAATTAAATCGAAACCATTTCGAAAAATTGTTTAAAAGCAACTTTTAATTTTTTGAAAATTTATATGTGTAGTATATTAAAAAGAAAGCGGATCAAGTCCATTTTACAATCGCAAAATCATGTTTGCTCATTAATTAACTGTGCTAAATGCCATCAAATTACACAGAGTCATTTAAAAAATAGTCAGTTTTATAAAAATTTCTCGCCTTTCTCATAAATACCCTCGTCCCTATTGGCAAAGAGCTGGGAGAGTTAATTTGCACATGCTTCCCTTGAGGCGAAGTTCTCATCAGCAAAATCATTCGCCATAGACAGAAACAGGTGCTAATCACTTGGTGTCAGGTCTGGACTATAAGGTAGATGCATAAGAACCTCCCAACCAAGCTCCCTTAGCTTCTGGCGAGTCACTATTGATGTGTGTGGCCTGGGGTTGAAACACAATTCCTCTCCTATTGGCCAAAGCTGGCCGCTTCTCGGCTATTGCTTCCTACAGACGGTTCAATTGTTGACAGTATAGGTCCAAATTAAGAGTTTATACGTTAGGGAGTAGCTTATAGTAGATGACTCCTTGCCAATCCCACCAAACACACGGTTAAACCTTCCTTGTCGTTAATCCGGCCTTGGTCACCGTTTGCGCCAGCTCAACGCGTTTCGATCATGACCGTTTTCGCTTGACGTTGTTGTAAATGACCCACTTTTCATCACGAGTCACCATACACAGCAGCGATTCGCAGATGGAAATTCGTTCCATGAGGTTTTTTTGCGTTAGCTCGTGTGGTACAAATACATCGAGCTTCTATTTGTATCCAGCCTTATTCAAGTAGTTCCAAACGGTTTTTTGTGCAATGTTTAGCGCCTGGGCAATCAAACCCGTGCTTACATGACAGTCGAACTCGACGATTTCCATGACGACATTTCCATCCATTTCCATGTCGACATTTGCGACAATTGGCCTTCCAGAGCATGGTGCATCTTTAACATCCAAATTGCCGGAGCGGAATGGACAAAACCAAAATTGCGCATGATTGGATGTAACAGGACCATAAACAGTATTCACATTTTCAGCCGTCTGGCTTGCGTTGTCGCTTTTATCGAAAAAAAACTGTAGAATATGGCGTATTTTCTCTTTGCTGCTGTCCATCGTTGACGCGCTCTAACAAAACTGAGTCAAGCAATCACAAAACTATCGGAGAAGTTAATGAGAAATCTTATCTTTCTAACGCCATCTAGCTTTACACGATAGCACTTATACCAAGTTACAGAACACTAAAGCCATCTAGTGGAAAAATAATGAAGGATCTTTTTACTACACCTTTCTCCTGCTCCATAAAAAAATATCACTGTGAGTCGTGGGCCAGTGTGTAAAACACTAATCGAGCTGGCGATTTTTTTTTGTATGAGTGTGCTACAGAATCAGGTCTGGATCTTATGGGTACCGGGACACAAAAGTATAGAAGGAAACGAAATTGCTGACGACTTGGCAAGAAAGGAGCATTTACTCCCCTTGTTGGTATGGAATCATTCTGTGGGATAGGCAAAGGAATCCTCTCTTTCAATAAAGAAAGAGGAAGAAAACAAAAAGACAAATACTGGAAAAACTTACCAGGGTTAAAGCACACTAAACTACTCTTAGGGGCATACGATCTAATGAGATTCAAAGAATGCATTAAGTTAACAAAGAATGGTTTAAGAATCATCAGAGGACTGCTAACAGGTCATTGTAAGTTGAACAATCACCTTACAAAACTGGGAATTCTTAGTGATGACACATATAGGTTTTGTATGGAGGACAAAAAATCTGCGATGCACACGAGAGAAATACTTGGGTTGCCACATAATACCAGATAACTCATTAAAATCGAAATATATGGGCATATACTAGCATCTACTTCAGAGATTCCATAAAAAAGTTCAATGATTTTAAGTTCGTATTTTACCAGTTCCTGAAGGGGCACAATAGATCTTAACGTTGCAGTTGCAGTAAAAATTGATGTGATTATGGAATAGAACACTTTTTAAGAAATTTATTAAAAAATAGTTACCATGATGGACATAGTTTTTTAAATAGGTTTAAAACATGCATTAAAGAGACAAGTGGCAAGTTATGCTGCAATTGTTAAAATATTGGAAGCACAGAAAACGTGTTTTGGGAGCGAACTACCAAAATGTGTTATTGAAGCACTTGTTGTTGTTCTAGAAGAATCCTCCACAATAACAGTTCCGCAAATCTAAATGTCATCATATATAGTCATCATAAATAGGTCAAATTAATTACTGCACTTCAGAATCGAGAGGAGAAGAATGGTTATAGGACTGCAAAGTTCCACCCGCTTCCACTTGCACAAACTTCCACCAGCACTTTCGTCTGCATGGGCAACACTCGTGCTGCGTTTCTTCTTTTGTCGATATTTTATGATAAAATGTTGTCCACACGTCGATCTTTATTTCATCAACATTATGTAGATTTTGTCTGATTGCAAGTCTAAATAAATACAGGATGGCTGAAGAATATTACTACATTAAAAAACTCAAATAACTTTTTGTATAATTCATGTAAATTATTTTTTATTTATTTATTTATTTCAAAAATAAGATATTTTCACTGAGTTAATTTAATTGGTTTTAAAAATAACTGAATTTAAATGGCTATGCGACATCTTATAAATGCGACGATGCCTATGCGACATCTTATAAAAAAGTTATTCATTACTGCCTGGAGGGTTGCAGCGGGAATTGCCTCAACTATCGTTCGAATGGATTGCTTTAAATCATTTAAATTTATTGGTTGGACATAAAAATGCAGTTCAACATGTTTTCGTCCTCTTCCGCCATTTGAATGATCCACTTGCAAAATTCCAAGCGAATCGGCAAGTCTGCTGTATTTAGTTTGCTTGTAAGTTGTATCTTATATGGGAATAACTTCAAATCTTTATGCATAATTGTCTGAGAGAATGTCTACTGATACCCATTTGAACAGATAAGCTCCTTGTCGAAACACTAGAATTCGCTTTAATGGCAGCACCAACAGTAACGATTGTTCCACGTTCGGCGAAATTATTCACGAGCCTCATAATGGTCCATCTGCTAGGAGGAGTGCCACCACACGTTCGTCTATATTCTCTTTGGACGGAAACTACGGACTCCAATGCATGAAAGCGGCGCACAATCCAAATTCTGGTCTCATTGTCCCAATTTTCCATTTTTTTTAAAATTAAAGATCACTCTATAAAAGAAAAAAAAAGATACAGTAGTTTCGTCGATGTCGTAACACAAGACGTAGAATTATTGAATTCGCTTTTGATGACAACTTTTTTAAAAAATATTTAGCAAAATATTTATTCCATACACCTGATCATATGACCTTTAAAAGAATGCCGGAGAGGGTTAATATGTATGACCGACACCCATTACTTTTGCAAAAGAAACATTTTTGGCTTTGACACCTATTCCCTCCGACCACTCCTTAGGGGGGCTCCCATACAAGTTTTATGGTTTTATCGATAAAACCGGAAACTGTCGATAAATAGGTAGCAAACTTAAGCAAACAAAAACATCAAATGTTGGCTTTATATTTAATGTAATTGTGTTAAATTTATATAAGTTAGAGAGCTCAAACATGAATTTTTCTCCCGGTGAGGATCAAGCAGACCAACAATTGCTAAAATCAACATTGTACGATCAGTACTTTAGGCACACCAAAGGCTCAAATTGTGATATAAATACTAACACCTGATCACTATCAACCACCCTACTTACCTCCAAGAATGACGTATTCTACGTCAAAAACAAAAAAAAGTTATAACGCTTTTTTTTTGTAGCACCTTTTATCAGCCACCCTGTAGTTAATTCATTAATTAACCTGTCCATAAGCTTTCCATGTCCAATGAGCCACTAGAAGAACTTTTTCAACCATTACGAATTTCAATTTGCTCTTTTGAGTCAAAAAAATATTTTAACCCAACTAACCAGACTGGACGCTTATGTTGGAAAGTGTTTCCAAATAGCTTCAGAAGAAGCCAGAAGGAAGCACTGAATGTTACTTGGTGTTTTTTTTTGTGTTTTTAAGCCTGAAGAAGACTTAAGTGTACTTTATAAAAGCTATTCCAATTTTTTTCTTGATTTGTGCTCTAAAACCAATAACTTCGTTTGTTTTTCTGTTCTTAAAAAATGCTTTAGTAGCAACAAAAAAGCTCATAGAAACAAAAACTTCAATCATTGCAAATTCAACCTTGCTTCGTATATTCTACAATTTTTTTTTTTTCTCTACTGCATTCTTCTATACGTATTTCAAATAGGGACACCTATCTCTTTTCACGAACCAAAGATAATTAAATCATTCTTGTTCGACATAACCTAAGCAATTTCCATACCTCAACTGTTATCATCACAAATAAAATTAAAAAATTCTCTCACCAACGCTAGACAATTACACTCATAACTCATAACAATTATGACTCATTGTCCCTCTCAACTGATGACAGATTTCACAGCAGTGTGAAATAGCTTCAAATAACCTCTTTTGCTCAAAAAACATAGAACTTAGTTTATACCTTTATTTAATTCCGTTTTTTTCCAAGCCGAAAATAAAATTACGTGTCACATTTCGACTTCACTCTAGCAACTTGCCTGAATCCTTAATTACGAAGCTATCACATTCCACTCTGTCACACGCACACACATACTAAAACAGACACACATACACACTAAAGCAACTCATTGCTTCATACTTTTCTTGTCATTGTTGCCTCTTTTTTGCATCCTGTTCGCATTACCAAATTACTTTACATAATTATTATGTTACCCACCTTCACCATGACACACCGTCACAATAAACACCATTCAGCAAAATAAGTCGTAAAAGCAACTCATGAATCAGCTTGAAGTGAAATGGTGGTGTTGGAAAAGACGGATGCATGATTATGTTATGACGATAAGATTTTACGCCATTTTAAAGTGCTACTGTGGAATTTGTTGTTATTGTTAGGCATTCTACCAGAACAAAGGAGGAGGAATAAAAAAAAAAAATTAGTTCTGGCAGCACTTTGAAACGTGAGAAAATTAATAAAGAAAAAAACAAAACAAAAAAAAAATACAGGTAAAACATAGAGATAACAGGATTACGCTGAAGCATAACGGTAATGTCGCATGCGGTAGCAAGTGATTTTCTCCGTAATACGAGTCGACTACATAAACTGTAGGAAGCTTGTCTTTCCCCCGTAAAATTAAATTAGTTGAGATTGAAATAATTTGCTGGCATTAAGTAAATGATATCAAGGACCAGTTCAAGTAATCGAATGAATACACCACAAGACATGGCTGCTATAATTAAAAAGTACATTTTTTATCTGTACTGAAAATTAATTTTTCTTATGGTTAGTTTAATCAAGAGATAACATTTATCATTCCAAGCCATTTCTATATTTTCTATCCTTATTTATAATTAACTGAAATTGTAAATTTATCAATATTTATGACTCGACGTTGTAGTTGGTGGTAGAAAAGATTGTGTATAAAATTCCCTTGTAACTTGAAATGAGTGTGGTATAGGTATAAACTTATTTCAGATTCAAATTCACATATTTCTACGGATTTCCGCCACTCTTAGAACATTCTTCACAATATTTATTTGTTCGGCCGCTCTTAGAACATCCTTCACATTATTCATTTGATTACCCCATTTCGAACCAAGGCAGACTTGACTGAATATGTAATACATTCGAAATCCTTTGTTCAAAGGTCTTTTTTTTTACCTTTAAGTCAAATTGGCTGTGTCATGGACACACCCTTAGATGACATTGTTTCTTTATCCTCCCTTTCCTTTAATTTGTTATCAAACTTATCCTCATCCTTCCGTTATTATTTTAGTTGTACTAATACTTTTCCTACTTCATGTTTCCTACTTCAACTCTTGTTTTAATCCTTCTCCAAATTCTTGTCTTAATCTGTGTCCGAATCCTTTTCTAGTTTGGAAAGGTGTGTTTTAGGAGTGTCTAAATC
Organism: Pherbina coryleti; assembly: GCA_943735915.1. Classification (NCBI taxonomy): domain Eukaryota; kingdom Metazoa; phylum Arthropoda; class Insecta; order Diptera; family Sciomyzidae; genus Pherbina; species Pherbina coryleti. Next base: position 22,314,095 of record OX030951.1, read on the forward strand.
TTTGTCCTAATTCATATTCTAGTTGTTGTCATAGTCTTTTTCTGGTTTCATAGCCCAGTTTCATTGTGTTATTTTGTTGTTGGTGACAAGTGTTGTTGCAATGAAAAAAACTTTTGGAAGCATAACTTTTGCTTTCAGCTTGTCGGAACTTCGTTAGATTTTTGTTGTTGTTGGTGTTGTTGTTGTTGTTGTTGTTGTTGTTGTTGTTGTTGTTGTTGTTGTTGTTGTTGTTGATGGTGTTGTTGATGGTGTTGTTGTTGTTGTTGTTGTTGTTGTTGTTGTTGTTGTTGTTGTTGTTGTTGTTGTTGTTGTTGTTGTTGTTGTTGTTGTTGTTGTTGTTGGTGTTGTTGTTGCTTTTGTTTTTGTGTTTGATTTTTTCGCATTTGCTTTTGATTTTATTTTAACTTTTGCGTTTGCTTTTGATTTTATTTTAACTTTTTCTTTTGCTTTTGATTTTATTTTTACCTTTGTTTCTCCATTGGTTGTGTTTTTATGAGATGCTAAACTTTGCCTTAACTGCATGCAATTAATCCATGCAAAGGTGATGCATATACGTTGCATTAGCCGGTTGCCTGGGGGGCCTCATAACGACGTCTTGTTTTATTTTTATCATGTGTCCGAAGACGACATCTTCATTTTCGTTCCTTTAAACTTACAGTTGCTCCAGTAGTCAAAGAATTAAAATTACATGCAACGTTTTTTCATAGTTGTAGCATTTTCCATGGTTACCACCCTGAAGTCATGGCGATACAATTTTTGACGTGACGAAGTTACGTTGTGCTGCTCTAGTTTCCAAAAAAGTTGAAAAATGAATTTTTTAAAAATTCATCTGCGTTTCATTGAATTGTTACTCACTGGGTATAACAGATATGATTAAAAAAATAGTATGACCATAAAGTTTAATTCTTTGAATATATTAAAAAAACAAAAAAAAATTTAATACGGCCTAGGGACGTAGAGGGAGCTGCGTAAGCAACGCAACTGAAAATTTGTTACATGGAATTATTACTCGCTAAGTATTACTACTAGGATTAAAAATACGAAACGCCAATAAAGGCCTATTGGAAGTCCTCAGAACAAAATTAGACAAAAAATTTCTGACATCATGGGGACGCTGAGAGAGCCGCTCAAAGATCGATAACGCATTATTCATCCAGCGGCGTTGTATTGAATTTTTACTCAATGAGTATATAACCTACGATAAAAGTTTAAAAAGGAAAATAAAGTTTTTATACATGGCTTTACGACAAAAATAAAACAAAAAATTCCGGCGTCGTCAGGTCGTGAATATAGCAGCTTATGTAACAGAAATGTAATATTGTTGCATGGAATTATTACACACTCAGGAGGAGTGCTACAGTAAATTTTGTTTTACGACAGCAGGGATGTGTTATTACGCTTCACAACTAAATTACAAAAAAAATTTTGTTGTCATGATTTCAGGGATGCATTCACATAATGCAGTAAAAATGCTACAGCCATGAAAAAACGTTGCATGGATTTTTAACTCTGTGACTACTGGTGCAACGGTAAATTTTAAGGAACGAAATCAAAGGTGAGGTCTTCGGACATATGACAAAAATAAAAAAAAAATTGTACGGCGTGTCAGAAACCCTCAGGGAACCGCCTAATGTGACGCATATGCATCACTTTTGCTGGATTAATTGAAATTAGAGCACAACCAATGGGGAAGCAAAAAAAAGCTAAACGAAAAGCACCAACTCCAAATCCAACAACAACACCAACACCAACACCAACACCAACACCAACATCAACACCAACACCAACTCCAACACCAACACCAACACCAACACCAGCATCAACACCAACACCAACACCAACACCAACACCAACACCAACACCAACACCAACACCAACACCAACACCAACACCAACACCAACACCAACACCAACACCAACACCAACACCAACACCAACACCAACACCAACACCAACACCAACACCAACACCAACACCAACATCAACACCAACACCAACACCAACACCAACATCTACATCAACATCAACATCAACATCAACATCAACATCAACATCAACATCAACATCAACATCAACATCAACATCAACATCAACATCAACATCAACATCAACATCAACATCAACATCAACATCAACATCAACATCAACATCAACATCAACATCAACATCAACATCAACATCAACATCAACATCAACATCAACATCAACATCAACATTAACAACAACAGCAAGAAACTTCGTCACGTCAAAACCTACGGGTGTGTCCACGGCACAGCCAACTCTTTTTTTTTATATTTTCGTTGTGAGGCTTATTAACATATCTATGCTGTCGTAAAAGGAAATTTATCATAGCATGTCGCTCGGGCGAGTGATAATTCCATGCAACGATATTACATTTCTGTTGCATAAGCTGCTATCTTCATCACATGACCACGTCAGAAATTTTTTGTTTAATTTGTTTGTCGTCAGGCCACGTATTAATCCTTCATTTCCGTTTCTAAACACTTAGCGTGGCTTATATTTTTACCGAGTTGTAATTCAATGTAACGTCGTTGCATGAATTTTTCATTATCGATCTTTGAGCGAACAATTCAATGCAACGCCGATGCATTTTCAAAAAAAAAGCCTTTTTTAACTCTTTTGGAAAACAGCGTGGTAAAACGTTACCTTGTCACGTCAAAATAAAATGTGGCAACAGTGGCATTAGAACAACGTAGAACGGTCATATCTGAATGGTACATGTCCATTTGTTTGCCAAAAGTCATCGGATGAATTCGAAAAAAGGCAAATTATTCTGCATCATGACAATGCGAGCACTCACACATCTGTTCAAACAAAGACCTTTTTAACCTTCTATTTAACCCTAGAATACTAAACATATTTTTTAGTCCTCTAATGCTAAACTTCGCCTGGGAGGCGATTTTTTATAAAATCCATATTTTACTTTAAAAAAAATAAAAATATATTAAAACAAAGACAAAAACATGTTTATTACATATTAAGTTAAAAAAATTAACAAAAACAATTCATTTTTTAAAATACATTACATATACTAAAGGCTTTTTTGCAGGCCACATATTTGGATCTGAGGTAAAAACAAAAAATTGCTTCGCCTCACAGGCTATGTTTAGTATTCTAGGGTTAAAGACTATCTAAAAACTATTTTGAAGCCTTCTATTAAAGAATTAATTTCTTCACCACTTCAAGATATCCATTTCTAAGGATATAGTTTTACTTTACACTAAAGCCCGTTGCCAGGATTTTTCTTTTTTAGTTGTCTTCCACTACTTGACCAACTCAGAAGAACAAACATGCCCACGTAGTGGCCCGCGTGGCCCTTCATACAAATTTTTTTCTACCTTAATTTGTCTTTGCGATGAGTCAAAATCAAAGAACACTTTCAAAAAACAACAACACAAAAGGAACTCGTTCAGTGTTCAGCACATTTTCCAGCCAACTTTACAAAAACAAATGCATGCAAAGCCAAAATAAAAAACACACACTCAATGATGTCGACGTTGAAGCTGATTGTAATAGAAATTATGACTTGAAGCAGTGCACTGGCAGTGTACTTCATGATATGTAATTTTATTGCATTGTAAATGTTTTTTTTTTTTTTTGTTTTGTTTGATTTTTGTAAAAAACAACGATGAGCAAAAATTGTGCTTGTTTTGTTTTTTTAAGCATTGGCCTGCGCTTAAAATTTCTTGGGCCCCACTGCAGTAGAACAAATACTAGATGTTTAGTGGAATTGAGGCCTCACAGGCACGTCTGAGAACTGATAGCATACATTTTTTAATGTTCATGTATTGTGTAATTTTTCGGTCGGTCTTTATGTTTAAACTACACTTTGAAAAAATTAAGTCCTTAAATAAAGATTTTGTTGTTGTTTAATAAGATTAGTTAAATTATTAAGTATAAATTGTTTTATGTCTGTCAATAATTTTAGTTTTATTTTAATTCTATTTCTACTAGTACTAGCAGTAAATTAAGGATATCAGGCCAGAATTTGTGTCGAGGAACAAATGTCTAAGTGAATTTTAAAGTGGAAAATTTAATTTTTCTAGCATCAATAACTCCGAAAAGTATTAAACTACTTAAAAATAGGTCCCTTTAAATTATCCAGGCTACTTTTCAAGATATCTTCAGCACTCTTTTGAACTGCTTCCCAGAACCAAGCTTTACTGTTAAGAAAAGCAAAAGTTTGTATTTGCTTAAGTGTTTTCGCAAAAGTTTTTGGCTGTAATTTTCAGCATAAATAATTTATTTTGTTCTTACAAAAGTTTTCTGTTACAAGAATAGAAAATACGCAGAATCGTTGATTGTTCTAAAAACAAAAAGGAATAAATGTGCCTAATGAAGCACATTTAAATTAAAACCAGCTTTAAGGATTAACATTAAAAATTATGTGGAGTGTAAAGAAAACGTTTCCATTGTTGAGGAGGAAATGTGACAGATAAGAAAGATAAGCTGGACAAAATAAGAAATAAAAGTTTTAATAAGAAAAGCTGGCGTAAGATAAAAATTAGGAGATTATTTTTACAAAAATTGTTTAAAGCTTTTAATAAAAAAATTTTTTGAATACCAAGTAAATGTTCATAAATTTGAAAAATAAGATATTTTTATGGAGATTTAAAGAAAACTATGTTCAAACGTTTTTTTATGGGAAATATGAATTTATTTATGGGAACAGCTAGGAAAAATATGTCAATACCAGTAAAAAAACGTTAAATCTGACATCAACATTGTAAATTTTGACGTTTAAATGTGGCCAGAACTTTCTGTCATACAGTACTATTTGTGTTATTTGCAATGATAAAAACATTTCATGTCGGTCTGAATATGCAATTAAATTGTTCTTTATGCGATTATTTTTATGGTTCTGACGTTGATTTACTCACCAACAGTGTGCCCAGAAACTCTTTTCGGCTTTAAGCAATGATTCAACAAAAGGTGCATCAACAAGAAATAAAGAGTTACTGTGGCATATTATTTCACACCTGGTCTCTTGGCGGTTGTTAATTCTTCATGAAGATCAATACATTATGTATGCGTTTGACTCAATTTTGAGCTAAATCAGAGCTGTACGGCGGATGACTCAACATTGACATCATCTCAAGATCGATGACATCAATTCGATTTTTTGGCTAGTCAAAAAGGTTTTGTTTGAGCAGATGTGTGAGAGCTCGTATTGTCATGATGTCGAATAATTTTCTTCTTCTTCGACTTTTTTTGAATTTCTCTGATGGCTTGTGGCAAACAAATGGTCGTGTAGCATGTAGGAATTGATCGTCCTAGGCAACTTTTACGCCAATGATGTCACATGACCGGAAGTACAGAAGAAACAGGCAACCATTTATTTCGATGTGCTTCTTCCGCAAACAACTTTTATTGGATTAATTCGTTTTGGAAGACCCATACTCGTACAGTCGACTGCTATTTTATTTTGGGTCATATGTAAAGATCCATGATTCGTCATCTGTGTAGATATTATACACGGTCGTTGATACACCTTGATCGATTTTATCAATATTTAGTTGGACCAATCTACACGAGCCTTTTTTTTATCGTTTGCCGGATTATTTGGGATCCAAAACGAACAAATCTTTTTTACGGCCAAATGATCATGCATATCTTATTGATGCTTGTCACACTAATACCCAAAGATACCTCAATCTCAGAATGTCACATTACGATCTTGCCTTATCAGTTCACACATAGCATCGATGTCCTCATGCACAGCAGCCGCTTTTGGACGACCTTCACGGAATTCGTCCTGGACGTCTCACAGTGGGGTATTTTCAATTCTAGCGTGCCAAAAGTTATATCTCAAAAAACATTATAAGTAGAGACATGAAATTTTGTTCATAGCTTAATAAGGCAAAAAAAATTCTTAAAAAAATGGACGTTATCGGTCAACTGACACGCCTACCTCCGATACTACTGGAGCCTATATAAAGACCTAACTTGGGTTGTATACATGCTATGACAATAAAATTTGGTTTGCCACTTAAAACCGTTTTTAAATAAATGGGCGTAATTTGTCAAATCCACGCCTACCTCCCATACAAACGGAGCATATATAACGACCTAACTTTGGTTATATAAATGCTATGACCATAAAATTTGGTTTCATTTATTTATTTATTATAAGCTTAATACAAGCAGATTCTTAACATTGATTTCTTAACCCTAGGGCTTTTTTTTTTTTTATTTGTAGGGTAGGGAATTTACATTTACGTGGGCAATAATCTGCCCACAAGACGTATGAGAAAAAGATATCACAATTTATTTAAGAGAGAGGAAGCGGGGTTTGAGTTAAGAAGGATATTTTGGAGTTTGGATCTGCTGAGATGGAAGTCGAATTCAATGATCAAATTGTTGGTCAGACGAAGCATCCTAGTTATAGGTTCGCCACATCCATAGACGGTGCGATGAAAGTTGAGATGGAAGAGGGGTACAGACCTTAGGTAGCGTGGGTTGGTATTAAGGGATATCAATTGGAGCAGTGTAGGGCAGTTAATGGTGCCGCCTAGTAGTTGATGGATGAAGAGGACATCAGCAACCACCCTGCGTTTTTCAAGAGATTGCATGTTAATCAACATCAAACGATCAGCATAAGGAGGTAGATTGAAGTTGTCGGAACCAGGGAGGCCGCGTAACGCAAATTGAAGGAATCTACGCTGTACAGCTTCAATACGCAACGAATGAGAAACATAGAGCGGTGACCAAACTTTGCTAGCATATTCGAGTATGGGCCTCACAAAGGTTAGGTAGAGAGATTTTGTAACATATGGGTTAGAGAATTCAATGTAGCAGTGTTTTACAAAACCAAGAGTAGAGTTGGCTCTACTAATGATATTATAGATATGGGATCGAAAATTAAGTTCTTTATCGCAAATGATACCCAAGTCTCGCAAAGAACTTACTAAGGGAATTGGCTCACCAAATATATAATAAGTTCGCGATGGAGATTGGGGTTTCTTACGCGAGTGTGTCATAGCTTGGCATTTGTTGATATTGAGTTCCAGGAAGTTTTTTTGGCACCAAGTAGATAAACTGATTAGATCATCTTGAAGGCGGGTTGAGTCAGCATTTGTATGTATGCGTTGATAGATTTTCATGTCATCAGCATAAACAGAAAGATTTGTGTATATGATGACCTCGTCGACATCGGTTATTGTTAAGACGAATAACTTAGCACCAAGGCCTTGAGCGACACCAGAAGTTGCTGTAAAAAACTCGGATTTTGAAAACCTAAAGATGACATTATATCGACGTTCTTCAAGGTAAGATTTAATTCAAGCAATAAACGGGGGTTGAAAGCCGAAAGTTTTTAGCTTACGAAGGATGGCAGTGTGCGAGATTTTGTCGAATGCTTTGCTAAAGTCAGTTGAGACAACGTCAACTTCATAACCACTTTCCAAAGAACATAGGGTATTCGAGACGAATTCTGTGAGGTTGGTAGTAGTGGATCTTCACTTGAGAAAGCCATGTTGGTTAGGGGAGAAGATAGACTTGCAGTGAAAAAACAAAATGTCGTAGAGTAAACTTTCAAATATTTTGGGTGTGCATGATAGTTTTGCAATGGGTCTATAGTTTGTGATATCATTTTTAAGGCCCTTTTTTGTGAAGAGGTATAATGTACGAATTTTTCCAAAACTTAGGAAAAATTGATTGAGAGATAGAGAGCTGGAAAAGAGCTAAAGGAGGATGAGCTAAAGTGTTTGAAAGTTTTTTTAAAACCATAGCAGGTCATCGGGTCCAGGAGAGTAATCGTTCTTTAAATTTCGTAATTTTTCGTTCACATTAGCTAGTGTAATATTAACCAAAACTAAAGACGTTTGGGCACAATTTTTTAAAGAAGAGAAGTATTCAGAGTCCAGTACATCATTATGACTGGTAAATGAATGGCTGAAAAAATTGCAAAAAGATTTGCAATTATTTCAGAGTCGTCCGAAGATTTGTCGGACAATTTAAGGGTGGACGGGTAATTATCTGATTTTCTCTTGATATTAATGAGCTGGTAGAACTTTTTTGGATCAGTGATAAGTTTGGTTTAGATATGGTTTAGATAGGATTCATATAGATGATCACAAAGATAAGAAAAATGGTTGTAAACGTTAAGGTATCTCGTGAAGTCAGCAGAAGATCTAGATATTATATATGTACGGCAAAGTTTGTTTCTTCGTTTGTTATGCCACTTAAAATAGTTTGTCAAAAATGGGCGTAATCGGTCATCTGCATATGTAACGACCTAACTTAAGTTGTATACATGCTATAACAATAAAATTTGATTTGTAAATTTTTGTTGAAACGAAAAGGAATTTAACACAATATGGAGTTGGCTGAGTATCTGAAAAGGAAAATACATCAAAAATTTTTAAATAAGTCATACTTCAGCTTATAGGTGTCACATAGAGCCGACTGTAGTTATTTTTGTTTGCTTGTTTATTTGTATTACTTTGTTCTTAAGTATATGTACGTTTTTTTGTTGCTAAAGAGTTTAGAATAATAAAATTATCTATGGATACATAATGTTATATCTAAATTTATAAAAAGTATTTATGATAGAATTATGAAATTTTAAGCACAGATTATATTTTCATAATAATATGTGTAAAAAATTTTTAACTTTTGCTAAGTAGTTGTTTGCCCGCCATAGAGAAAATTAGATTTACACCATAACATCGGTATAGATATGGTTCATGCTAATGAATACTTGAAAATTTTATTTAACTTGTTAAATATACGATATCTAATATTCCCACAAAAAAAAATGAACTCAATGCTATTTCATTAACACATTTTTTCTCAATATGTGTTAAAAGTCCTTAAAATTTTACATGAATTTGGGCATTTTTATAGCAATCGTTAAATTAAGATTTTTTCGTTTTCGCAACTATTCGCAAGATATTTTCTCATAAACGTTTAGTTGAAATACATAAATTTATTGTAGTTATAATTATCGCGTTGGATATCGTAGTATATATTTTTTTTTTACTGGAAATCGCATTTTAAAAATATTTTGAAAACATTTTTTTCTTCCATTTTTATAAGACTATGTTTATGAAAACGTCAGAAGCTAAGTGTTGCCACTTACTCTGGCCAGACCAGAAAAATAAATAGCACCCATCATAATACACTATTTTTGACGCTTAAATCAATCAAATTCGACATCTTATACCAGCTAAAACATCAATCACAAAAAAAAAAAAAAAAAGCTAAAATAACTTGATCGACCTTAACAGCGGCATCAAATTCCATAACAAATACTTCTGCGTGGTATCAGTAAAATTTATTTCGAAAGTTGTAACATTCACACATGCTTTTATTATTTAAGGAAATAACCAAATAAATAAGTAAATAACAAAATTCCTCGACTTGACTCTCACCACACAAGTAAAGTAAAAGTTTTTCTTTTACATCACAATCGAAATGCTAAAAATAACTTTGCTCTCCAAATTTCTCTCACATTGCTTGCATTTCAAATATTTATGTTTATATTTAAGCTACTCATCATACTCACCATACACCAACTCTCCTGTTCATCGCCTCATAACACTCGACAACAAAAGAACTTTTTAACATTTTGGTTGTGCCTGTCTGTTTAGTATAACTAAAATCGGTTTTCACTAAAAGCTTTTGTTGTTTCCATCTTTTCTAAATAAAGTAACTTAATTCGCCTAATTTAAGTCACAACAAGTTAAACAAGTAAAGCTTAAGAGGCAAAAAGCAAATTCAAGTAGGCGCAAACATATTCTCAGAAGTTCCTTAGCAAATATTTACTAATTATTTGTTTGCCTTGGTGTTTATTGAAGTTTGCTTGTGTTGGTACACTTAGACCTTTGTCAAATATAAACAAAGCAACACCTGACGACGCCAACATCAAACAAAAAGTTCAACTGTCAAGATGGCGTTCAGAAGAAGAAATATGTTCACGAGGCGCTTTAATTTTGGATGATGCCGACACTTAAGAGGAAGTTAATTATTGATACCTTCTGGAAATTTATATAAGTTAAACGTTTTTACCTAATATATCGTTGGCAACTTTGAGAGCTCTACGATGTCAAAAACGTTGCATACTTTAAGGTACTAAATTAAATGTCTTTATTTAAGACTCTTTAACAGTTCAATAAGTTCACATGAGTTTAGAGTTTTTTTCTAAAATTTATTAATTTAAAACTTTTCTTGAAACTCTTACATCTGAAGCTTTTAAGGAATATTAGAGAAAAATATCATAGGAACATAAGTAAGCTAGAATATTATCTTTGCGCTTTAGACATGTCAATCTACTAAGGTAATATTTCTTAGTAATATACTATAAATAATTAAGGATATATTCGACGTCCGATAGTAATTTTCCCATGTGATCATATATTATATATCTATACGAAATTTTACCCTTAAGGGGGGTTATATACCCAGAACTTTCTTCAAAAACTTTGTTTGCATTTTCTTAAAGCTCAAGTCTCAAGAACATGTACTTAAAATTTCAAGTCAATATCTGAAGAGCTGGCCGTGCCGGCCCTTATTTTCAAACGCGTTTTTCTCGAAACCATGTTTTCAAAGTCGGTGACCAAGAGTTCTCGAAACTCAGTACTCAGTGAACCGATCGTTTTGATTTTTTTGCAGGCTTATTTTATTCATAATAATCTCATACGTGTTATAGGATAATTTTTTTCGTAGCTTCGTTCATTAGTTGTAGGCAAAATAATGACCAATTTTTGGTCGCAAATCGAATATTAAGGAATAGATATATTACATAAAAAAGCCATTGAAAACAAGTTTGAGCCTTAGGCCCAGCATGTTGACAACAAGACAACATGAAGACAAAGAAGGCAACAACCAACAACAAAAACAACAACAACGACTCTGTATAGAGCAAATCACACAGATTGATTATACAGTGAGTGGATCACAGTGAAAAGCCATACAAGACTACTGATGAGTTGGTGTAGCGGCCAACGAAACAGTCTGTATAGTCAAGCTGTGTGATTTGCTCTATACAGATTCGTTGTTGTTGTTGTTGGTTGTTGCCTTCTTTGTCTTCATGTTGTCTTGTTGTCAACATTCTTAGCCTAAAGCTCAAATTTGTTTTCAATATAAATAATGAAAGGCCGTATTCAAAATATTAAGATTAAAAAAGCCATATTCAATAGAAAATTTTTGAAAACAATTGTTGGTGAATTTTTTTTTTTTTTTTTAATGGTTAACATATTAAAATAAATATGAATAGTGGAAAAAGGAGTTGGCTGCGTCATAACAACGGCCATAGGTTTTATTTAGATTTACGGTTTTTTTTTTCAGTACGATTCAAAATTCTTGTTCTTTTTCTTGTCTAAATTCTTGATTTTTTCCAAGTAAAAATTATTGCTATTATTTATGTCTGAATTTCTTTCTTAATATTTGTCTTAAGCCTTGACGTAAGTGTATCCAAATTCATGTTCTATTTCTTCTCTCAATTATTGTCCTTTTGGTTTTCCCAATCTTGTTCTTAATCTTTTCCTACGTGGATCTCAATGGATCTTATCCTTGCCCCAATACTCATTCATTACTTTCGATTTTGCTTTTGACTTCCCTTGGATTTATTTTTTCTTTGCTTTTGCTTTTGCTTTTGTTTTTGCTTTTGTTTTTGTTTTTGATTTTATTTTGATTTTGCTTTTGTCTTTCTTTGTATTTATTTTTTTTTTTTCTTTTGCTTTTATTTATGCTTTCGCCTTTGCTTCTGATTCTGATTCTGATTTTGATTTTGGTTTTGATTTTGATTTTGTTTTTTTGCTTCTGCTTTTGCTTTTACTTTCATTTAGATTTTAATTTTGATTTTGGTTTAGGTTTCGCTTTTTCTCAGCTTTTGATTTTACTTTTGCTCTTGCTTTTGATTTTGTGCTTTTTCTTTTGCTTCTGATTTTGAATTTAATTTTACTTTTGATTTAGCTTTTGATTTTGATTTTGCTTTTGCGTTTTCCTTTGATTTTAAGTTTGATTTTGCTTTAACTTTTGCTTTTGGGCTTGGTTCTGCTTTTGCTTTTACTTTTTCTTAGTTTTGACTTTACTTTAACTTTTGCTTTTGCTTTTGCTTTTGATTTAGCTTTTAATTTTGATTTTGATTTTGATTTTGATATTGATTTTGATTTTGATTTTGATTTTGATTTTGATTTTGATTTTGATTTTGATTTTGATTTTGATTTTGATTTTGATTTTGATTTTGATTTTGATTTTGATTTTGATTTTGATTTTGATTTTGATTTTGATTTTGATTTTGATTTTGATTTTGATTTTGATTTTGATTTTGATTTTGATTTTGATTTTGATTTTGATTTTGATTTTGATTTTGATTTTGATTTTGATTTTGATTTTGATTTTGATTTTGATTTTGATTTTGATTTTGATTTTGATTTTGATTTTGATTTTGATTTTGATTTTGATTTTGATTTTGATTTTGATTTTGATTTTGATTTTGATTTTGATTTTGATTTTGATTTTGATTTTGATTTTGATTTTGATTTTGATTTTGATTTTGATTTTGATTTTGATTTTGATTTTGATTTTGATTTTGATTTTGATTTTGATTTTGATTTTGATTTTGATTTTGATTTGGCTTTAACTTTTATTTCTACTTTGGCTTTTGCTCCTGCTTTTGCTTCTTCTTTTGGTTTTGCTTGTACTTTTGCTTTTAATTTTAATTTTTCGTTAGCTTTGCTTTTGCTTTTGCTTTTTGTTTTGCTTTTGTTTTTGCTTTTGCGCCATCAGTTTTTCCTATATTTATCCTGTGGCGTAGTGCCTATATTCATAGAGTTCAATTCTTGCAGCAACGTTTTTCATTGTTGTTGCATTTTGTCTACAATAGTGGTTGCCTCCAGGATCATCGTGTCAGCAATTTTTTTTGTGTTCACTATAAGATCGAAGGCGTCCGTGGCGTTGTTGGTTAAAGTGCGTGGCCGCTATGTTAACGAACCTGGAGACCCGGGTTCGAACCCCAGCAGCGACAGAAAATTATTTGAATTAAAATAATTTTTCTGTACGGCCGCTACCTCTCTGCAGACAATGGCAAACCTCAGAGAGTAATCAAAATGCCATGTAAAGCTTCTTGAGAATAAGAACATTCCGATCATCGCCGTTCGGAGTCGGCGTTAAGCCTGTAGGTCCATTTCTCGGTCAATTGTGTACAAACTTAATAACACGCACAACACAATTGATCATAAGAAGCTAGGTCAAAATCCTTTCAAGGGCTGAAATGGCCAGTTATTTATTTTTATTTTTTTTTTATAAGATCGAAGAAAAATATTAATGCAGCACTTCTGCTGAGCGGGTAATAATTCCATTCAAAGCCGTTGCATGATTGTTGCATATCCGACATTGGAGCGTCATGTTTATTTTATTCGTGAGGGCTAAGAACCACCCTTTCCTAGTATATAATCGTTTTATTGTAGCACCTACATATATATAACAAGTTATAATTTCATGTAACAAAAAATTTAATTTTCAGCACAACTCAAATTCAAGAAGCTAAGTTCACACTCCACCTGACATGAACTGGTGAAGTAAAAAATCTGAGAAGAAAGCATAAGGTCATATTTAAATAGGTTTAAAGTTCGAAACATTATCCAGAATATAATCACCAAAAAGCAAGCAACTAAAAAAAAGCGACGAAAAAATCGTCATTATTAATTTATTACTCTTTACCAATATGCTTCTATAAGACTACAATATGCTTGTATAACCAAGTTTGCGTTAAGAGGTATGAAAGTTGCTTTCTGAAGTTGAATACAAAATTAATAAATTAATTGCAAATTAATAAAAAAATTCCTCTTTTTTCCTTATAGAAGTCAAAACAAAGTCTTTTAGAAGTAACATTGTTGTTATAACTAGCTTATGTGCTAGTTGGGCTGGCTTTATCAGAACCGCTTAATAAACTTCAGGTTATGGCAACTATGGTTTACTTGAATAAACTTAAAATCAAACTTCCTAGCAGTTGCTATGCACCAGCAAATGAGCAACTGCCAGATCAATGAATGAAGTAAAAATAATAAAATCTCAAAGAAGCAATTTTCCACCACTTGATTTTATGCGAAAACTTTTGGCCTGAGTTAAATAAACTTTAACTCTAAAATTTACGATGGTAATAAAAAAAACCAAAATGTGATGGTTGTTATGGCAAAGAAAAGATTTTAAATTATTAAAAAAAAAATTGCCTTGAAATTGTTTGAAATTGAAAACCAATACAAGCGTAAAAAGCTACCAATACAAAGTTATACTTTTTTTTTCAAACGAAATGCAATAAAACTGGAAATTGTTTGCATAAGAAAACAAGAACGAACAGGAACAAAAAAAACTTCGAGCCAGAAGTTCATACTTTTGACCAAAAAATAAGCGGCGGAAATGTAAAAGTGAAGTTTTGAAATTTGATTAAATTTGCAGCATGAGTTTCTCGACAAGCACTTGTTTGCCACTTTATCAAAGGAAAAAACCTCCACAAACACGAGTCAAGAAAAAGAAAAATAAAAAGAAAATAAACTCCACAAATAAGTCAGCGTAACAGCCAACAGCTGTTGGACTCAGTTTACTAACCGAATCCTTGTTTGTCACATAGGAGGCGAATGAAAAGAAAAATAATTCACTCGCAGTGTTATGCTTCGTTTACGTGCCGCAGACGGCGATGCAAGCGAAATGATTGAAGTTGCAAAACTATTGCAAACTTGACAATGGAGCAAATACATGAAACTAGCAAGTAAATTTAAAGCATTGCATTTCTATTGGATTTTTTTTTTTATTAGCTATTCAGACAGCTTTGACTACTGTGCACTACGCTCCAAAGCTATGTGCAGCATTGCATCAGTTTAACCTTCGTTTTGAACCAAATGTGCATCGAATCGTAGCTAACAGCGTTTGCAATTTACATTTTTAACTTTATTTGAAAATATTTGTGAGGATTTTCATTCGTTAACATGGCATAAATAGCAAAACCAAACAGCAAGAATAACAACAACAACAACAACAACAGCAACAACAACAACAACAATAACAGCAACAACAACAATCTTATTAATACTATAGCTGCGCTGTTTTTATGGGTGATGGATTTGTGGCATTTTATAAAATTTACATTTTCCGACATAGGGTGTTACTTATGACAAACATTTTAAGCAAAAGCTATTTATTTCCTCAACATAAAGTGGATTAAATTCGATTATCTTGCTTGTTTGCAGCATTAAAATTCTATGTTTGTCTAAAAATAATGGATACCTTTGTTATTCTACAACATTTACATCCAAATAACGCATAAAATTATTTGACATAAAAAAATAGCGTCTGTACGTGCGTGTTTGTCATGGTAAAGGTTAAAAATAACCCGCGTTTTTATTAGTACCTAGCGTCGGAGTTAAAAGCATAGAAAGCTGCATATCCAATATATATCCAATATACACGGAGGTAAATATTTTGCTGAATTAAATATTTAATTTTCTAAAACGGAAATCGGCAACTTTAGTATGGAAGTGTACAAATAATGGCTTGGATTTGAATAGCTTTATCATGAATTAGCAAAAGAGAAAAGAGACAAAATTGATTTGATCCATGCATGTAAAACTATGGAGAGTAAAATTTGTTTTGAGAAACATATAGTTCCACCTTGGTTTAGTACAATTATGTATGAAGATAAGCTTAATTTTCAATACCTTCTTATAAACTTTGTCTCGAAGTTTTTCTAAACCAAAGTGGAGCTATAAATATTTAAAACTAGTTTATCCTGTCAGCTTATAATTTGTATATTTGTGATAAATTTTATGACGGACATTTACAAAAACAATAAACTTTGAGTTATAAATATAAAACTCTATCACCCATAAAAGGTGACCAGATAGCAATAACAATTTTTCTAATTGTTATGAAGGTACTCGTTGCAACTTATGTAACAAAAATGCAATATTGTTTTATGGAATTATTAATCCCTGGAAAGAAGTGCTACGACAAATGTAATATTTGGACAACAAAAATGGTTCCTTCACCTTATACCGAAAATAAAAAAAAATATTTATTTGAGCCTCGACACCATGAAGGCAACCACTTAACGAAGTGAAACTGCAACAATATTAAAAAAACCGTTGCATGGAATTATGACTATGCAACAATTGGCGCTATGGTAAATTTTATAGAACGACAGTAAAGCTGAGTTCTTCGGTCGCATGGAAAAATAAAAAAAAAACAAAAAAGAGTGGGCTATGTCGTGGACACACCCGTAGGTTTTGACGTGACGAAGTTTCTTGTTTGTTGTAGGTGTTGTTGTTGTAGTTGTTGT
The DNA here is from genome assembly GCA_943735915.1 of Pherbina coryleti. Lineage (NCBI taxonomy): Eukaryota > Metazoa > Arthropoda > Insecta > Diptera > Sciomyzidae > Pherbina > Pherbina coryleti. The sequence goes on from OX030951.1 coordinate 22,330,392, forward strand.
AGTTGTTGTTGATGGTGTTGTTGTTGTTGATTTTGATGTTGATGTTGATGTTGATGTTGATGTTGATGTTGATGTTGATGTTGATGTTGATGTTGATGTTGATGTTGATGTTGATGTTGATGTTGATGTTGATGTTGATGTTGATGTTGATGTTGATGTTGATGTTGATGTTGATGTTGATGTTGATGTTGATGTTGATGTTGATGTTGATGTTGATGTTGATGTTGATGTTGATGTTGATGTTGATGTTGATGTTGATGTTGATGTTGATGTTGATGTTGATGTTGATGTTGATGTTGATGTTGATGTTGATGTTGATGTTGATGTTGATGTTGATGTTGATGTTGATGTTGATGTTGATGTTGATGTTGATGTTGATGTTGATGTTGATGTTGATGTTGATGTTGATGTTGATGTTGATGTTGATGTTGATGTTGATGTTGATGTTGATGTTGATGTTGATGTTGATGTTGATGTTGATGTTGATGTTGATGTTGATGTTGATGTTGATGTTGATGTTGATGTTGATGTTGATGTTGATGTTGATGTTGATGTTGATGTTGATGTTGATGTTGATGTTGATGTTGATGTTGATGTTGATGTTGATGTTGATGTTGATGTTGATGTTGATGTTGATGTTGATGTTGATGTTGATGTTGATGTTGATGTTGATGTTGATGTTTATGTTGATGTTGATGTTGATGTGGATGTTGATGTTGATGTTTATGTTGATGTTGGTGTTGGTGTGGGTGTTGTTGCTGGTGTTGGTGTTGGTGTTGGTGTTGGTGTTGGTGTTGGTGTTGGTGTTGGTGTTGGTGTTTGTGTTGGTGTTGGTGTTGGTGTTGGTGTTGGTGTTGGTGTTGTTGTTGGTGTTGTTTTTGGTAATGTTGTTAGTGTTGTTGTTGGTGTTGGTGTTGGTGTTGGTGTTAGTGTTGTTGCTTTTGCTTTTGTTTTTTTGTTTGCTTCTTCATTGGTTGTGCTTTTCCTTGGTTTATTAACTTTGTTTTAGCTGCATGCATTTAATCCAGCAAAAGTGATGCATATACGTCACATTAGGCGGTTTCCAGAGGGACCTCATGACGCCGTCAATTTTTTTTGTTATTTTTATCATGTGCCTTAAGTCCTCATCTTCATTTTCGTTCCTTAAAATGTACCGTTACGCCAGTAGTCACAGAGTTAAAATTCCATGCAACGTTTTTTCATGGTTGTAGCATTTTTACTGCATTATGTTGTTGCCTCCCTGAAATCATGATGACAAGAATTTTTTTGTAATTTAGTTGTGAGGCGTAATAACACATTTGTGCTGTCGTAAAACAAAATTTACCGTAGCACGTCTCCCGAGTGAGTAAAAATTCCATGCAACGATATTACATTTCTGTTACATAAGCTGCTACATTCACGATCTGGTGACGTCAGAATTTTTTTTTTTATTTTTGTCGTAAGGCCAAGTATAAATCCTTCATTTCCCGTTTCAAATATTTATCGTAGCTTATATACTCAGGGAGTAAAAATTCAATGCAACGCTGCTGCATGAATGTTGCATTTTCGATCTTTGAGCGGCTCTCTCCGTTTCCCCATGACATCAGAAATTTTTGTCTTATTTTGTTGTAAGGGCTTAGAATAGGGTTTTATTGGTGTATCATATTTTTAATCCTGGCGCTAATACTCAGCGAGTAATAATTCTATGTAACAAAATTTCAGTTGCATTGCTTAAGCAGCTCCCACTGCGTCCCGATGACGTTTTAAATTTTTGTTTTGTGTTCATAATAAAGTTAAAGAATTAGCCTTTACGGTGGTACCATTTTTTTAGTCATAGCTCTTATACTCAGCGAGAAACAATTCAATGCAACGCCGATGAATTATGAAAAAATGAATTTTTCAACTTTCTTGGAAACCTATGCGGTAAAATGTAACTTCGTCACGCCAAAATCCATATTAGAAAAACTACAGATAATTACAAAACATCCATTAGATTTCAGAAGAAAATTTCTATTTGAAGCAATTGTTCGATTTGGACAATAATAAGCTTGTTGTTAAGGGTATGTTAACTTAATTTATTTGACTAGAAATATCCATTGAATATCCGCCCCACCAAACCTTATTTTGTTTAATTTAGAAATTTCGGGGTAGTTTGAGAGAAAGACTTCATTTCAGCACATATGGATGCAAGAGTAATACAAGTAAGAACGGAGTAAATGAGGTAATTTGTAAACAATAAAGTGAAGTAGCCGAAAGAAACGGGAAGCGTTTTAATAAAAGTTCTAAGAGGATTGAACTTGAAATATAAATTAAGTGGTTTCTCAAAAAGATTATTTCCAAAAATGAAAACGACATCACCACTCAAGCAAACGCATACTTTTATACATATTAAATTGTCATAGCAATGAACTCATCTAAATTGTTAGGAAACAAAAAAAAAATGTTGAAATTTGCAAAAGCATTTCGCAAATATCCAAAGCAAAACACATGTTTTTATGTATCTTGAAGATGCGTTTGATTGACATGTGTAGAAAATAACGCTATTCATGCTGAAGTGAAAACTTGAGCGCTCTAAATGTCATTAGGCGACCTCCAACCCAACACTAAAAGGCGACACACTAAGCTGACATATGTTGATGTTTCTGTCAGAAAATCATAATAAATGGAACCAAAAGAAAGAAATCAAAATTTGTGTTCGCATAAGATATGTTCACAAAACAAAAATGTGCATGAACATTCTCTTTATGTGCATGTGTTTGTCTCTCTATGCTTTTGTGTTTGTTTCTCTAAGTGAGTCTGTATGTGTGTCAAGTCAAAATTTATTTCCGCACATATTTTATGCTCTCAAGCATTGCTAAGGATGTGTTTCATTGCTGTCGGAAATTGAAGCATTTCTGCTTAATTTTAATCCTCCTCTTTTTGGTTTCTCCATTTTACTGTCTAGAGAAAACAAACAAAACATAAAAAAGAAAATGGAAAAAAATCTTAAATTGCTTGCTCCAAGCAATTTGAATATTTCACATATTTTCAACACTAATTTGTCGATTTATTATGCTGTCTGTTATGATTTGCTAGCATTAACCACAAATTGCCAAGGAAGTTAGTGGAAGTGGATGTTGAAAGGAGTTCTGTTGCTGTAAATTTATTAATTATTACAGGCTTTTGACCCCGGCCCTCTTGCAAACCCTTTCAAAACTGTGCGACCTACTTTTTGTTGCTACACTAAATGTTGGCAGCATCACTTAAGAATCATGGCGTACAAAAGCAAAACTTGAAATATTCATTTTAAAATTTTAACATAATTAAAATGAATCACTACTACAAAGAATAACATTATTAATATTAACTGTTATTAATTACGTTACGGCATTGCGGAGAAAATTTATGAACCACGGAGGTACAAGGTCAAAGTTAGACACATTTGTACAGTTACCAAGACCATAATGGGTTTTGTTGAAAGACATAAAAAGTAGTGATTTAACTGTTAAGTGGGGTATGTTGGGTGTGCGTGTGTGTGTTCATGGGGTGTGCTGAGGAATATCTAAATCATTTTTTCTAAATGCAGGAGAATTTATATTTATTGGCCTGTTAATAAAATCTCATAAACAAATATTTTATTATAAATGATGAGATTTTACAACAGGAAGAATTGAATGACAGACAGTCATATTTGAAAGAAAGGAAAACATTTTTTGAGCCAAAAAACAAATGGTTTGATTGCGAATACGCTAATGCACGTACAAAAATGTTAAATAAGCTTAACCTCTTCAGAGACCACGGTCTGGAAGTATATCGCAAGGTCTATGTGGCTAGTAGAACTAGTTATGTAAATATTTGCAAATTGAGAAAACTTAAATATGAAAATGATAACATTGACTTATTGAACACTGTAAGAAACTCGAGCGATTGATGGAAATTAGCGAAATCTTTTAAGAAATTAACATAAAGTGTTGGCAATGCATTGTCAACCAATCATTTTCGATGGCATTTTCAAGCGCTGCTTTCGGTTAAACCATCCTTAGATGTTTTTTCTTGGTCAGACCCCAATTGGTCTGATGCAATTTTAGAATCACCTTTCGAGTACAGGGAACTGCTCTGCGTTCTTAAACAATGTAAGGAAATCAAAGCACCCGGTTTTGATAGAATTAGTTACAAGTTTTATTATATGCTCCACGCCGTTTTTTAGAAGAGATGCTACTAGTTTTTAATAGATTCCAACGACGTAACTCGCTGTTCGTAAAACTAGTGTTGTACGATTGACGCACATTAATGCATTCGGCAATGACCGCCACTTGTCCTCATTCTCATTACTTCATATATCTAACCACTTGTCCTTGTTAGAATCCTTTTCCAAGTTCTTGCAAAAATATTGATATTATATCCATATCCCAATTATTGGCCTAATCTTTGTCCCAATCCTTGTCCTAATCCTTTTCCCAATCCTTGTCCTAATCCTTAAGCAAATCTTTGTCTGAATCCTTGTCCTAATTTTTATCCAAAGCCTTAATCTAAAATTTTTCCAAAATTTTTTGCTGTTGCTTAATTTATTCCTTGTCCTGATTTGGCTCCAATTCCTTGTCATGATCCTTCTTTAGATTTTCTTATTTTATTTTTATACCCCCACGTTTAAAAAATGTAAAAGGGATATATTAATTTTGTAACGCACATGTCCTATGCCGATTTAGCCATGTCATTCTGTCTGTCCGTCTATCTGTCCGGCTGTCTGTCTGTGATCACGATTACATCCGTAATTTGCAAGCTATCATCACGAAATTCCGTTTTAAGTTTGTATCTAAAAAATAAAGATCAAGTTCGAAAATGAGCCAAAGCGGATGAAAACCACGCCTACTTCTCATACAAAGTGACTTTATCTAAACAGTAAAATTTCTTAGAATTCCACAAAAATTAATGTATGGACTTGAAATTTTTCGAATGAGCTTTGATATCTATCTATCTATATACATATATACAAATAAGTTGCATTGTGTATGAAATTGATGTTTTCTGTAATGCGTGAACCGTTTTTGTTTGTGGAAATTTTACATGAAAGGTGACGTCAATACGAAGGTTTTTATGTATAAACGGTCTTTGTATGTGTATTGGTTTATGTATTACATATAGGCATTTTAGTGAACTTATACAACAATACAGGTGTGAACAAATACAGGTGCGCACATATGGTGTATATGGGGAAATATATGCAAGGGAAATTGGAAATAAATGGAATATTGGAATAATTTGGCAAGTCTCACTTTAGTTAGCATTTGCGCGAAAAATATAGGCATAGTAAAAATGTTCCATACCCCTTTTTTCCATACCCCCTTTTACCGCCCACAAATCAATAAAAATGCTATATTTAAGACGATTTTGGTCGTATTAGACTAAAATCTGGAAAATAAGTTCGTATGGTTACTGTCGGCATCTAAACTAAAACTGGGCGTGGTCTAACTATATATATAAGCCCACTATTTAGAAATCATTATTATTTCTGAGTTGTACATGTTTTTATAGTGAAACTTGATATGTAGATGCTATGGGCCCAAGAGGCAGTTACTATATATTTGAGCGAACATTAGACAAGGGGGAATTTGGCCACACAGGCCAAATTTATGATATCGAATTTCTTTGGAACTAAATATCGTATAACAATGAAGGTCTTTCTACTGAAAAACTGGCACAGACATTTGAAAACGGGGCGTGGCTCTACCCCAAATACAGACAGCCAAATTAACGATACAGAATAGCTATAGAAGTAAAAGTCACAGAACATTGAAACTCAGAATGTAGATACCATTTGGTGATGGCCTTCTACTAGAAAAGGTGACATGCATTGGACAAGGGGGTGTGTCTCCACCCATACAAGCCAAATTTATGACACAGAAAAGCTATGGAAGTAAAAGACAAAGAACAAAAAAAAGATAGAGTATACCGTGTATACAGTAAAGAAGTGAAACTTCTTCTTTGTATACACTCTTTCTTTTCTAGAATAAAAACGATTTTAGTGTAAAGGCTCGATTATGCAATCGTAAAGCTACGCAACGTAACGTGGCGTAGAGTTCTATCTGGAATAGAACCCATCGCTGCACTAGGGAGAAAACTCAGAGCGTAGCTTTATAGAAAGTTTGAGAGCGAGAGTATGATCGTGAGAAAATCAAGTGTTGCATATTCCGCATATTAAGAGAATAATTTCTTAAAAAGGGATTTTTTTATTTTACATAACTACAATGAGCGATTTTTTTGCCAATGGGAGCTTCAGGTGCATTTATAAATTTGTTTTTCAAAAATTTTTTTTGGCATATTAATAAGGAGTTTCACAGAACAATGTCACAACAATAAATCTACCTCAACTGTAAACTTGATCTTAACTTTCATTTTTATTTCTGCCTTAAAAACTAAAAATTAAAAATTACCGGTTATTTTCTACTCAAAAACTATGGGACAAATTTTAGTTATTATTTTTTCTTTAAAAAAATTAAGCCTTATAAATACTTTTTTGTTCAAAACTTTAAATGTGAAAAGATAACTAAAACACACACATTATACTTACTATTATTAATAGTAAATAGTCCGATACAAAATTATATAACTAAGATATGTATAAAATAGTTATCTATTGAAAGAACTTATTCCAACTTTTCTTGCGCACAGTGTCAAGTTGGCGTCATGGGCGACAGCATATACTTCATGAATTTGGGTTTCTATATAATTTTATATCGCAATATTATGAATAATAATTTAATATGTGTTATATGAGCAAAATTCATAGAGGTTATATTCATATATTGAATTAAGGATATACATACCAACGTTAGTATTCTAATAAAATATTAGTTAAGATTTTATATAATCTTATATTATATAATAAGGCTATTAGGCTAAGATTTCTCGAAACTCAGTGAACCGATCGTTTTGATTTTTTTGAAGCCTTATTTTATTCACAATAATCTCGTACTTGTCATAGGATTTATTTTTCGTAGCTTCATTGCTTCATTTCGTAGCTTATTGCTTACTTTGTTTGTGGGAGGCAAAATAATGACGAATTTTTGTCGAAAATCGTTACTTTACGTTAGGAAGTCCGGCTATGACAAGTACGCGTTTTAAGTATCTAGTTTAATAATATTATTAATTTTTTTGTTTCAGATGAATTTAGGAGGAGCAATCTTGGTCACCGCATTTCACCTTTTTCACAGAGCGCTCTAAAAAAAGTGCTGTATCTACCTTAATATTAATTTTTTTTTAATAAAAAAAAACTAAACATACTTTTGAATGTGTATATTTCAAGCAGCGAATGAAAAAATGTTTATGAATAACAACTTAAGCAAAATTGCGTAGAGGCTGCGTAAAGCCTCAAACAATGCGTAACTAAACAAGCTTCGAACGGTTGTTTAAGGAAATCTATTGAATAAGGCTGTATATCGTTGACTCATTGTCAGTAAACGCAACATTAAAAAAAAAGAATTGCACAATTATCGCAACTTGCATTTGCGTAAACTTGCATAAACTTTTATCTTATATTCTTTCAGTTCTTCTTTGCTTGTAAAATACATTTTTAATGAAAAATCTATTCAAATAATATTTAAGGATACAAAGTGCATTAACCCACAATATCTAAGATTCAGAGACATAAAGCTTTATGTTTAGAAGTTTAATTGCGTTTCTTCAACGTTAACTATGTCAATTGCCCGAATTTCTATTAGTTGCATTGAGCAAGGTCGTACTGTAGTTACTTTTTTCTCCATACAAACATTTTTGACTCTACACTTATATTTCGGGTGTAGAATTAAATGCTAAGAAATTTTCGTTTCTGCAGCATAAAAAATAAAAATATTTCTGCAGCATACTACGCTTTATTCAAGAATGATAGAAAAAAAGATTACGCATTGCGCAGGTCCGTTATGTTGTTTACTTTTCATTTTGACATTTCTAGCTACGAACAAAGTATTTTTTACGATCATGACGTCACGCTAGACCAAGTTTGTTTCTTGAATCTTTTGCCATTGTTTCATATTTGTTCACATTTTTAACAAGACTTGGCAGAAAGCCATATCGTAAGCTCATATCGTAAGTCTATCGTAACGTAGATGCGCAGATCGTAGAAAATTATTTATTTATTCTATTTTTCTATTTTTCTATCATTCTTGGGCTTTATTCATAAACATTTTTTCATTCGCTGCTCATGTTTGTAAGGTTTGTGTCTGAACTAAAGAAAATCTCTACAAAAATTAAGAATTCCAATGGATTTGCAATGGCCGCCACATAAAAAAAAATGCTGCAAAGGGCGCATATGGAGCATGTCTTTGATATTAAACGAAAAGACAAACAAAAACCATGGTTGCGAAAATGTTTATGAATAGCGTTTTCTTGTTTAAAGTTACACTGCTTCTAAAATGTGTTTATGAATAAGGCTGTTATATTTTCCCGCTAGGAGCGCTGTTTATTTTCCCGCAGGACATCTACAGCAAAAGTAGTTTGATTAATTGGTATGTAGACAACATTTACATATGAAGACCGTAGCCCAGCATATAGCACAATGGCTTTATAAAACTGAGATCGCAGGTTCGATACTCAGCGCTGACAAAGAAATTTTTTTTCAGTCTTTTATACAATGTATATCTCTCTCATTCTCTCTACTATAAAACATATCTTTCTTCTCTATCGTGTAACGAAATGAAGTAAATTGACCTTGAAATTTCACTCCTCAATATTCTCATTCAAATTTCGAAGCGCCGCCTAAGAAGTTTCACTTCAAAAACATAGAAGTCAGAATGAAGTTACTACTTGGTAATATCCTGCTACTGGGAAATGAAAAATGCAAAACATTTACAATAGAGAACGCTTCTATAGACTCCAAAACAACTGAGACGATTGAGCTCATTCATAAATAACGTTACCAATTTAGTAGAGAGAGAGGTTTTAAAATGTCTACCTTCTTAATTGCCGTTTAAACCGTCTAAATTGACTGTTAACTATTGGCAAGTGTAGTAAGGGCATCATTTTTCTTTGCTTGTTTTTCGAAAGTTATTTTTTCTATTTTCGAATATTTTTCAATCAATTAATTTTTTTATTTCATATACTACGTTACCTTATCAGGTGGAGGGGAGTGTTTTTGAAATGCACTACGAAGAGTACCGGAGTAAACAACAATTAAACAAGCGGGGTAAACAACAATTGAAAATCGGTCATGTTATTTATGAATGACCCCTATGTTTCGAGTACGAGATGGCTTAGAAATAATAACGCTGAAGGTATTGCAACATTTTCTGGTACTTATCTAGATAAAGTGCAGCAAAGCGCACCGGGAAAAAGCTAGTTTAATATATTTAATACTTGTATGAAATTCAACGAAATCAGGTGAAAACCATGATTTGGCCGTGGGGGTATTTTAACTTCAGCCCAGACGTAGATCATTTCTTACTATTTTTTTTTTTTATTATTATTTTTGTTTTTATATTTTTCTATTTTTATATCACTAAGGTTTTTTTATTTTAATGTATATGCTTGCATTTATTATGTTGTAAAGATTGCTTTTGTGTTTTTATTATTTATTTTATTATTTATTTTTAGTTTTATTCTTATTCTTATTTTTATTTTTATTTTTATTTTTATTTTTATTTTAATTTCAATATATTTTTATATATATTTTTATTTTTATTTTTATTTTTATTTTTTATTTTCATATATATTTGGATTCTAATTTTAAATTTTATTTTTATTTTGACTTTAGGTTTTTTGCTTTTTTTATCCTAATTTTTTAATTCTTTTTTTCACTTTTGTTTTTGATTTTATTTAGATTTCAGTTGTGGTGGTGGCTAGTTTAATTTCTATTTTCAATGCTATTTTTGTTTCTTATTCTAATTTTTGTTTTTTTTTTTTGTTATTTTTTTTAGTTTTATTTGTTTTTTATTTTTCTTTTTTTATATTAATTAAATTAAAATAAATTAGTTTAATTTTACTTTATATTTCCATTTCAGTTGCTATTTTTTATTTTTGATTGGATTTTATTTTATTATGTTTAACATTTACTGTAGCGCAGTGTAATATAGACATGCGAAGATGGTGTATTTATTCTACTTTGAGGGTCTCATAATAGTATTAATAATAGTAATAGTATTAGTATTCTAGTAAATAGCCACGGAGTTATATTTTCATACAGCGATTTTTTTTTTTTTTTAACTGTCACTTGTCTTCGTGGTTTCATGGTGCCAAATATGTTTTAACCTCGTTATAGGGCCAAAGAACCAAGCTTTGCTGTGTGAAAATAAAATTAACCTTAGCATCTCTACTGAGCGAGTCCATGCAGCAGAGATACGTTTTTGTTGCATTAACTGCTATTTTCTTTGCATGACTGCTGCATTTTCGATATCCGCTTGAAGATGACATCTGCGGTCAACAATATATAAGCACGCATGGTGGTACTCTCTAAAACCTTTGCAACGATATACTGTACTTTATGATAGGACCAGAAATTTCAAGGTTATGAATAAAAGACCATTTTGACTGTTGGGACACCCCAGAAAAATAAAAAAGTTTTGATGGTGCTGAAATACTTTCGAGGTGAGCTATCATTCTAGAAGGCGACTTTTTGTACTTATTTTTTTTTTCCCAAATGAGGTGACCCGGCTTAGTATATATCTATTGTAGCCTATTTAAAAATGAAGGGCTCACAATACTGAAATTTTTTTGTTGTTCTCTTAATTGCGAAGTATTTTTTAATATGTACTACATTGTTTTTTTTTTCGAATGAACAGTTTTGTAGAGAATCTTTTTTACTGAATAAATATCTTCATTAAACCTTGATTGGGACATAAATAATCGATCAATTCAATAATTTTCGTGTTATGCTCGAGCAGAAAGTCAGAAAGAATTGTTTGTATTTCACATCATTCAAAATGTCAAATTTCGTGATAGACATTTTTTTCCCCTTTTTACACTATTATTAAAAAGAGTGAGGTGCTTCTTATCTCTTGAAAAAGTTACTCTATGTATAAGTTCTCAAAAGTTTTCACACCCTTCTACGAGTAAAAAATCTTTCTATGCCACTGCTCAATAATAATCACTTTGAGTTGAGTCTCACGCGGTGTTTGTTATTTGACACGTATTTTAAGTGAGCTGCCATAAACTGTTAACATTTCATGCCTTCTTCATACCTAAAACCACACTGGATAACTTTCTTCAAAGATACAAACAATTTGATATTCCGATTAAACAACATGTAGTTGACACAAATGTATGGCAACGCCGCTTTTTACCACAACCACTATATTTTACAAGCACTGTCAAAGGCTGAAGAAAGTTTTTTTTAACATGCAAGTTTTTTCAACATTTTGGCGCGAAATAATGTTGATCGAAACGAAAAGGATCAATTGACAATGTTAACGAATGTTTAAGGGTTGCAACGCCTGTATGACACAGAAAATTGATAAAACCTGCTGGTTGCCACATGCTGGCTGGATTACTGGATGGCTGGATGTCAGGCTGGCTGGATGGCTGGCTGGCTGTTTGGCTGTTTGGGTGTTTGGTTGTTTGGCTGTTTGACTGTCGTAAATGTAAAGCAGCATGGCGTGTAGTAGTAAGCGTGAAACCGTAAACGGATGCGGTGTCAGTTAACAACAAAAAGATGAAAACAAGGCAAACAATATAAATCGCACAGTGTGACCGAATGTTGCGCGTGAATGGGAGGGGGTGTGGCTTTGAGTTGTTTTTCACAATATTAGATTTCATAGCAAAGCTCATGATTTGCATGAAATCCCTTCAACTGATTGCTTTTTGGTGGATTTAAGAAAATTGTTCAGGGCAATACTTTTACACACCCGACTAACCACCCATTCACCCGTTGCAAAGCTAAGTAAATCTTTTTTCAAATTTTGCATGGAAATGAGCAGAAAAGCTTAAAATAAGCTTTGAATTTATTATTCTCGAGATGTAATTTTATAGCAAGCTTGTCAATAGCAAGAGAAATATAAAGAAAGGATAATGATTGCTAGACAAATACTTAACTCCACTTAACTCCAACAACCCAACCTATATCCTTGCCACCATATTTTCCATGTGTCATTCCGATTTCATCTACACGTACACACGTGTACAACAATGACAATAAAACATAGCTACGATTGACATACTGACAGTCATTCATATCCTTTTTCCACAATGTTGCAGATGGTAAAAGTTGAAATCGAAATTGAATCGAAATTTTGCCACACGAGCAGAGTAATGAAGTGCAAACCGGAAGTCGTCTGATATGACATTAGTTAAAATTGACAGACTATCGACTAAAAACTGCTAAAGGATAAAGGAATTTCGAATTGAATCAATACAAAATAAATTAAATTAACTTTCTTTGCCCTGCAGCTGAGATCTTTGATGTGCATTTCTATAGCAACAAAATCGATGAACTGACAACCTGTAGTTGTTTCTGGTTGAGGTATGAATACGTTCCAACACGTTGCTTTTGCCCTCAACATTCAATTCTATTTTGATTAATATCCTTACAATGCCAACGATAGCTGGCAATGCTAGCTATTATTGATTGATTGGCTCCTTTTTTAGGGTGCAACAAAATACGAAATAATTATGCGTAAAAACGGTTGGAAAAATCAATCGAAGGCTATTGACTCGAAGAACAACAAGATAAAAAAACGAAATTATTCTTTCATCAGCTGAAAACGGAAACCTGCAAAAATTCTTTATTTTCATGCAAATTTTGTTAATGAGCAGCAATTTCAGATAATAATAACAACAACAACAAGAAAAACGTTAACTGCGCAACAAAAGCTGTAGGGCTCAAAGCCCTACATTATCCTTGGCTGGCAACAATTTTGCTCAGTGAAAACCTTCGCCGACTCTAAATGCTGTTTGGTACCGATTTTTGAGCAGCGCAGAAGCAGAAAACGTCAGGACAATGGTGTTTGATATAAAAAGCATTTTCTTAAATATTCTTAAACGTACAAAAAAAGAACACAACACTTTAAAGACATCATAAAAAATTTATCACACAACCTTTTTTTTTATTAACTTAACCTACAGAATCCGATTTAAAAGCTTTAAAAATTTATTGTGTGCTTGGTTGATGGAAAGATACAAAACGTTAAAGCGTTGATGAGTCTATGTAATGATATCCATTGTCCTAGACATAATGAAAACAATACTCAAAATTCATTTTCAACCTGAATACCTTTTTATTATTACTTTTTATTATTGCCATTTCGCTGAAGATCAAAGCATAATCATAAAAAAATGCAAATCACCGGCATTGAACAATTTTTTCATATAAAATAAAGGAAATTCGTATCAATTGCCAATAAATTTCACATTCTTTGTAGCACTGGTACAATCAATTGATGTCTTTTATTTAGAATAAATTTAACATTCTTTGTTAGTTCCTGTTCATTTATATCTTCAAAGCTCATAAAATGTCACATTTTCCTATGTTATGAATGCTTCCTTAACCCTTTGACGACCGCTCCTAAGCTGCGGTGAAATTTCCGAATCCAACACTGGATTCGTGTTCAGAAACCCCTAATTAATAAACAAAAGTGTCGCGAAAAACAATTTTTTTATCCTGCAAAGGTGCGAAATATCATGGAACATATATGTCCCAATGGTGTTCAATGGTAAAAATGAATTCGACTATTTTCTCTCGTTAACAGTACGCGAACGAAAAGCCTGAAGTCGAATTTTGATTCACTTCAAGAGCACTCGTTGTTTTTAATCTATTTTGAAAGTTAACCAACGCAAGTTTAAAAAATAACATTTATAATCATGGTACTTGAACCTCTACATTAGGGTGTCCCAAATGATAATTTTTTTCTAATAGTTGCTCAGCCTTTGTTTGAAAGCTTTTAGGGTAAAGTATTTCTGATTTTTTTATGAAATGTTTTATGAAATTCCAAAAAAAAAAAAAAATCGTTTGCCATCCCAAAAAAAATCGATAAAAGCGCACTGTGCAACGTTTACAAAGCTTTAAAGGCTATAACTTCAGCACGGCAAGAGTTAAATTAACAATTTTTTTTTTAAATTGTTTAAAATAGTTTACCATAGTTCAAAGTGCATCATTACTTTTTTTCTTGTTGATAAAATTTTTAAAAGTTGTGAAGCGTTTTTTTTTTAATTTACGCAAATTTCACGAAAAAATAAATTATAGTTCTCCGAAATATCAAAAAAAAAAAAAAAATTGCCAACACTTCTGATTTATGTACATTAAAGTAAAGTTTTAAAATAAATATTTGTCTTTCGAAATGATGAATCAGAAAAAGTCTGTTATTGACCAACTTATGCTTGAAGTATAAAAAATCTCCGATAAACCTGATTTTTGGGGAAAATCCGATTAGCTCGACATATAAACCTCTACCAAAAAATCTGAAAAAATTCTCGAAAATACTTTACCCTATACGCGTTCAAAAAACGCTAGAGCAGAAAAAAAAATTTTTTCGTTTGGGACAGCCTACTCTACGTGACTATTGATTTTGGAGATACTCCCAAAATAGTTCAAAGTTTCGTTAAAAAATTCCAAAAAATTTAACCCTTCGAGCCACACTGGTACTTTTCATCGCCCCATGCCTTAAAAAAACATATTTTTTTAAATCAAAAACCTTTTATGCATACTCCTTACGCCACCTGGGTGTTCACAACTTTACTAGCTTTACTCTCAAGCAATTTAGAAGGTCAGAGATGCGTTAGTGCGTCGTTGGCATTCGTTTAAAATCGACTAGTGCTCTCAAGTACCCCACGTGTGGCATAGTGTATATTTTTAGAGAAAACTGAAATATTTCATTTTATTGAATTTAATTATTTTGTTATTGTTTTAAGGTATGTATGAATATAAATTGCGTGGCGTCCGTGGCGTCCGTGGCGTAGTTGGTTAAAGTGCGTGGCCGCTATGTCAACGAACTTTGGAGACACAGCTTCGAACCCCAGCAGCGACAGAAAGTTATTTGAATTAAAATAATTTTACTGTACGGCCGCCACCTCTCTGCAGACAATGGCAAACCTCAGAGAGTATTCAAAATGCCATGTAAAGCTTCTTGAGAACGAGAACATTCCGATCATCGCCGTTCGGAGTCGGCGTTAAGGTCTGGTTCTCGGTCAATTGTGTACAAAACTTAATAACACGCACAAAACAATTGATCATAAGAAGCTAGGTCAAAGTCCTTTCAAGGGCTGAAATGGCCAGTTATTTATTTTTTTTTTATGAATATAAATTGATAAATTAAAATAAAAAAATGTATTTTTATGTAAAAATTTTTAAGTTTAGTGTCTGAAGTATTGAATTTGAATTTAACTGAATTTGACTATTTTACTACTTTGTTCTCTAAATAAACATAATATTAAATTACTTAAAAACAAATATTTTAAGGTCTTAAAATCAACACTGAACGAGTTCATTTGAATGTTATTGGTAAAAAATCTTTTTTTTTTCGTCTTTTGAAAAAGTGAGTGCAGTTTTTTGGCAGAATAAATATGTTTTTTGTATCTAACACTATGACTAATATTTTGTCTTTATAGCAACTCCCATGTGGCTCTATGTTACTGGAGTGAGGGTGTGGCTAAAAGGGTTAATATCTGGCCTGCCTTATTTGCTTCGGCGTAATGTTTTGCATCCAATCAAAGTTTAAAAAAAGTCCTTTCCAATAGCGGTACTTTGACCGACTATTGGTTCAATATATTCATAAAATAGGTTAAATTTAGCCATAAAAAATAGGATTATCTGCCCTTTTCTTAAAAAAATGTTCAATTCACTTAAGTGATCCGCTTAAAATTATTTTCAATAAATCACTCAACTTTGGGTTATTCTTAGATTGCTGAAAAATTTCTTTTATTACACCTGTGTATAAAACAGGCTCAAAAAACGATGTCGCAAACTACGGACCAATTTACAAACTTTCTTGAATTTCGAAGCTTTTTGAAACCATTGTTAAGGAAAAACTTATTTTTGTCCCCAAAAGTATAATTTCTCCTTCCCAGCATGGGTTTGTAGCGGGTCGCTCGACAATTAAGTACTTTTCTCTACATATTGTATATCGGCATTTGCAAATGGCTTTCAAGTAGATGTAATCTATACAGACTTTTCAAAAGCTTTTGATAAAGTTTCTCACTCTTTGCTTTATAAAAAATTTGAAAAAATTGGTTTTCATTGAACTTTTCTGTGTTGGATTAAATCTTATCTCTCTAACAGACAGTGTATCGTCGCATTTGACAATTTCAAATCATTTTCTTTTATGGCAACCTCTGGTGTTCCACGAGGAATTATTTTGGGACCTTTGTTGTTCATTTTATTTATCAATGATATATCAACTATTTTTATCCATGCACAATGTCTACCAGGCCGTACCATCTCCTAATAAAAAAAAAGTGCGCTGTATACCAGCGAATATGACGCATTTTTGCAACACAATTACGAAAAAAAATTTCTTTTTTTTTTTGACCGAACGTAGGGGTCGCGCATTGACATATTTCTTCATATCTCTGCTGTTTACAGTCGGATTTTAAAGTTTTGTAAATAAATTTTTTTGTCACAAGGAGACCAATATGACCTCTATAGATGTCATTGACCTCAGATGCACCGTTCTATTACTTACCGTCCAGATCTTAGTTCCTACCATCCTAATGTGCCACTCTAATATTAAAAAAATAAAGCTCTTAAAATATCATTAATCTTTTGCTCAGGAAGTATATCGAGATTTCCAGCAGGACTATTTTTAAAAAATTTTTGAAAATTTTTTGCCGAACATAGGACTCCTTTTTTCATTTTCATCATATCATCGGTATTAAAAGTCTGATCATATTGAATGACATATCGATGTTTTTGTCTGAAAGAGACCAATTATTTTTTTTTCCAAAATAAAAAAAAATATTCATACAAGTCCTTGGAAGGCCTGAAATTGATTTTGAGGAATTTTAAAGCTCGTAAAAGAATAAGAAAATCTGTAACGCCAATGCTAAAAGAGGTATCGACACTAGTTTTGTTTTGTTTATCGGAAAAACTAATCGAGAGTATACCGAGACGTATTAATAGCTTCATAAAGGCCAAAGGACTTTGGACAAAACATTTTTTTTATATTTTACTAGCGATGCCCGGCAAGTAAATTCAAAACTTTTATTAGTCCCTTAGTCTGACACCATGCTCATGTTTCACTGCCCGTTACAAAACATCACTCCCAAGTGGCAATTCCATTATGAGTTTCAATGTCTTGTTATTTTAACTTCCACAGCTTTTCTGTATAGAAAATCGGGCCAAACCCAATTTTCTAATGCATGTGCCAGTTTTTCAGTAGAAAGAGTTTGACAGTTAGTAACTCCAAATTGAGTTTTATTGTCATGAGACGTTTAGTTCCAAAGCTATTCTATATCAAAAATTTGACTTGTGTGGTCGAAGTCATAACCCCTTTTCCTATGCCCGTCCCAGTTCTCTTGTAGAAATACATTCTCCATTCTGAGTTTCTAGTTCTAAAGATATTCGTTACCCAAATTTTAATTGTATTGGCAGTGCCACACCCACTTGTTAAATGGTCACTTAATTTTGCCAGTCAAAGCACACAACTAAATAGTACGTTTTTACCGAGTTAAATTGATATGTGACTTATAGTTCGAGAGTTATACCTTGAATTTGGGCTCCTGAAAAAGTGCCACAACGCCCATAAATTTTCACCAGTGGAACGGCACGTAAAAATTTCATTCAAATATCAATTTCGATGCTGTGTGACCTATAATTCCAAAAATATTCGATATCACATATTCGCAGAAGGAAGTATCCAATTTGGTCCAGTCGTTTTTAAGTTTTAAGCAACCGAACAAACCAAGGTAGATAAGAATATAGATAGATATACATATACAAGAGAGGGGAAACCCATCTCCCCCCATTGCACTACAAATTGCCAACAGTGACCATAAGAACTAAAATACTAAATTTTAGTCTAATAAGACCTAAGCCGTCTGAAATATAAAATTTTCATTAATTTGTGGAGGTGTGGCACCGTTAAAAGGAGGTGAGGCAAAAATGTTCACATACGAACCATGGTACGGCCAATAAGAACACAACAAAGAAACCCTCAAGCAAATCGCTCCGTTTTTGAAATTTTGGTTGAAATGGGTCGACCCGTTTCCGCTGTAAGTGGTGACATAAAAATGTAGACTACTTTTTATATAAATAGATTTCATATTGCTACTATAAACTAGTGCGCACATATTTTTCCAGCTATAAACAATATAAGGTATTCTGCTATTCCTGGTTAGCCAATATATTAATGACTTTCATCAAATTATCATAACCATTATTTTGTCGTGGCCGTGGTACCATCACATATAAAAAAGAGGCACAAAAATGGATCTTGATAAGTGTTTTAACAAAACTTCAACCTTTGTAATGTGAGCTTAGCAATACTGCTAATAAAAGCTTTTTATACGCTACTTGATAAGAGATGGCAGCACCGCTGCTACTGTTTGGCAGTACTGAGTATGAGCTGAAACTATACTTTTGTATGCCAAAGGGAGGCTGAAAGGTCTTTTTGGACTTTTTTCATTATTTTTTTCCATACAAAAAATTATCCAAGGGGGAGGGGGGGTAAAGCCCTTTTAGCCCGTATGTAGACACTGGATTCTGTCTATATTACAATCAGTGATGTGATTTGGTGGGATTTCGGGCTCATTTTGGGATATTTGGCCTATTTGAGTACGTGTGGGATTTCAGATGCTTAGGTGGGATTTTCTACTGAATCATAATTTTTTTTAAAGTGTAAATTAGCAAAACTGGTTGGTGTCACTCTTTTGTAATCTTTCAAAATTTTTCATTTAATTGCTGTTTCATTGATTCTAAATATGTAAGAAAGGGATATGCATATTCAAGAGGCTTAAAATTAATGAAAATAAGATCCTCATTTAAAAACAAAAATATAAGCTCAGTTTCATTTTGATGCAAAGAAAGAAATTTACGATTACTTCATACACTAAGAGAGTTTTTAAAAAAAAATCAGTTTTTAACTTTTCGTATTTTTTTTTATTTTTTTTATAAAATTTGTTAAATTTATTGAAAAACTTTATTATGTACATTATTAAACTATAAAATCATTGTAATGTTAAAAAAATGTAGGGGAGGATGCCCGAATACTAACCACGCTACTGAACACTCAAAACAAATCGTTGAAAAAAATTAGAAAATGAAGTAAAAACACTAGTTTTTGAGAATTTATAAAAAGTTTTTTCTATCAATAGTTCACAATGACTCACTGAACTTTCAACAACAGAGATTTGAATACTTTTTTTTAGGCGACACCATTCTAAAATTTTATCTGAACGTGGACGAGAATCACGAAAACTATTTTAACTAATTTCAAACACTATTTTCAATCATATAAATGACAATTTTTTACTTACACGATTTCTGAAAATTTGTTCGGAAGGTGGACCAACGTTTTGTTCAGTAGGTGGGCAGGCACGCCATCATGATATGGCGTGAAATATTGTTTTCCCATTTCTCAATATTGTTCGATTGCTCGTCAAATTGTGAAAACTTAACATTAAATATAGAATTCTACTCATATTCACCTTTTTTTATCGATAAGAAACACTCTGAAATTCACTAAATAGAGATGAACTATTTTTGCGCAGTTTCGTTTTATTCGAATATTTTATTTCTCAACTGCCGTGGGGCTCAAGCAGCATGCGCATTCATCTCAATGACTTGTCAAAAGTGAACATTCAATGAGATGTTACTGCAACACTTTACACATTGGCGCATCATACAGACTTCAGAACTCACAGTGTTCAGTAGTAGGTGGGCCTAATCAGCAGGTGGGCATTCTTATTTCTTTTCAAAAATTGCATAAAAAATCGTTATTGGTATAAATATTTGGGTAGGATTTTTTGTGGGTTTTTCGTGTCATTTTGGTGGGATAAACAGGTCTAAATCGGGATGTGATCGAGATTTTTTACTAAATCAGAATCACATCACTGATTACAATTAAGGTTGTTGTTACTTCAGTAGCTCATTTTTTTGATCATGCTTATAAGCAAGGCTTAATCAAAAAGAGCTTTTAAGCACACAATGGAAAAGAAAGAAAAAGCTTTGTACTGCTTAATGCAGCGTTTATAAATAATTTTCTATGAAGTGTTTTAGATGGTATTTAATCTCAAATTTTAATGACTTTTTAGGGTAGGTTTTAAAAAATAAAGTATGCAATAGCTTTAGTTAAGAATGACGCTTTGAATTAGTAAAAGAATCATTAAAATCGGTTCAGTAGTTCTTTAGTTTAACATACACAATGATTCGTGATAAGCCTTTTATATAATAGTATATATTTTGATGTAATAAAAATTACCGCCGTACATAACTGGATAAATATAATTTTTTGCTATTTTGTAATATATTTTATATTTTTATACATTTTGCAAACTTGAAGTAATATGTTTTGTTTCTTAATAAATGAAGTATATAACTTGAAAATTTGGTAGCGTTATATTGAAAAATGACTACAGCAGTCAAAAATGCCTGAAAATGGCAAACATTTAGCCAGTTTTGCTCGCCACTGTATATGCATGTTTAAGATCTTAAAAACGACAAGATTGTTTAAACCATTACTTTCGGATTATTTTGCGTATCTTAACAATTCTTTCCAACATTTATTTTTTAGTATGTAAACCGACTCGGCCTATTGCACAGCCAAATCAATTTTGAGCGTAAGAACAGTTGAAAATATTCATCAGTGTCAAATGGAATATGTTTTTTTCGATAAATACTCAGCTTTAATTGGTTTTTAGAAATGGGTTTGTTTGTTAAGTTGGGAAACGACAACTTTTTCAAATTTTTATTTATCGATTATTGCCAAGTAGAAAAACTTTTTTATTAAATTAACGTGTGTCTATTTGTTTTTATGTCTGTTCAGTTAAATGACAATTTGAGCGTATCACAAACATGTAAAAAATAAAATAAATAAAAAATAAATAACTGGCCATTTGAGCCCTTGAAAGGACTTTGACCTAGCTTCTTATGATCAAGTGTGTTGTGCGTGTTATTAAGTTTGTACACAATTGACCGAGAAAGGGACCTACATGCTTAACGCCGACTCCGAACGGCGATGAACGTAATGTTCTTATTCTCAAGAAGCTTTACATGGCATTTGATTACTCTCTGAGGTTTGCCATTGTCTGCAGAGAGGTGGCGGCCGTACAGAAAAATTATTTTAATTCAAATAATTTTCTGTCGCTGCTGGGGTTCGAACCTGGGTCTCCAAAGTTCTTTGACATAGCGGCCACGCACTAACCAACTACGCCACGGACGCCACAAACATGTAATTTTGTAAAATAATTACACAAGAAGAATTCAAAATTTATTAATAGACATGTGTGTGTGTGTGTGTGTGTTGGTGTCTGTATGTACATTTGTGTGAGCATACGAAGTGATGACATATAGTATATATATGTGTATGTATAAAATTACAGCTCAACTGAAAAAGTGCGGCGAACTGCAGAATTCGTAGAAAAAATGGAGCTTTAAAAATAAAAATTAAAAAAAATCCATGGTAATGGTACATAAACCTATTTTCACGTGTATGTATCTGTGGGAGCGTAGACAAGTTTGTGCATGTGTGCGTGTGAGTGTGTGTGTGTGTGCGTGCTAGCAAGAGGAGGCTATGAAATATTCATTAAAATTTCTTACAAGCAAAAAAATAAAATGTCGACACATTTTACATCAAAGCAGTTGCGACACAAGCAGACAGCGAAAAATCGCAGGTATTCGTATAGTTACAGAAAAAAAATTACCCACACACAAACACATACAACCACGCTCAGAACACACACCCATCTACAAATTGAACGCTTTTCGTTTTATTAATGTACATACATATATTTTCAGTGTAATTTTTTCTATGTTAAAGTTCAAGTTCATTTTATATCCTGGCGCGCTGTAAATACAACGGATGACTGGATGCAATGTGGTAAAGGACAAAAGAAACGAGTGCTTGTTTTACGAGGTATCTATGAGACTGTGTATTTGTGTGGTGGTATGTGTTCGGGTATGTGTGTGAGTGGGAAAATTGTTGCATTCATAATTCAGTTGTTGCTGAGCCTAACTAGGCGGATTTTGTTAACTAGTTGGTTTCTCCGCAATTTTCTGTAAAACTTTCATAACCTTTGAGCGTTGCCACTGTGCTTAAAAATACAAAATTAAAAAAAAAACAAAAAAAAAACACCATAACACACTTTCCAGTTTTGAATATTTATTAATGTTAATTTTAATTGGCAATTATGAGGTTTGTTCAAGCTCTGACAGTTGTTTGCTTTAACTTCCGGTTCGGTATTCTCTTCCGTTTAAGCCTAAGGCAAAGCTGCTCTCCTAATAAATTCATCAGGCATTTCACAAAGTAATATAAATTAGCATAAAATTATTTTTGCTGCTACTACTTACCGAATGCTGCATGTTTTTGGATTTAATAGAATTTTTTTTCGATTTTTTGATATTTTTTTTTTTTTTTGTTTTTGTTACGTTGTCAGATGTATCAATTTTAATTTGCATTTGTTGGGCGGGGGAGAAAGAGAGAGAGAGAGAGAGAAAAATAAAAGAATTAACATTATTTTGCATTGAAATCAATTTCATTGGTTTCTAATTTTTACACAAAAAAAGTTCAGAAGTATTCTTTCTAAATCTTAAAAACATGAAATGCAAGATGCATAGCAAGCATATGAGTGAAAGAGTAAAAGAGTGAATGAAAAGCAAGCAGCTACAATTTTGATTTTTATTAAAAAAAAAAAAATTCCGAATACTATGCAAACAATTTGTTATTGTTTTTTATTTGCAGCAAAAGTTTGCTTCTAACCACTACAGTTGCGTGCAAATTATATGCAACATTCATAAAAATGCATTCGAAAGTTACTAGGTTTACAACTACATATAGCTTAGGAGAGATACATTTTATGTACAAAATGCAAAATACTCTTGCGAAAATTGTGAAATTTTAGTTCAAAGTGAAGTGTGTGTGTTACTACATACATACATAGTTGTGAGAGCTTAAAGTTCTTGCATATTTTAGCTGTTGTGCAATTAATTATATTCTTTAATTATTTATGGTTTATTTTTTATTTATTTAGCATTTGCTATTTAAAAAAACTTACCCATAAAAGCTGTGGAATTAAAGGTTAAAATATTTGTTTTTAAAGCTGCTGCTGTTAATCATCAGAAACCTTCAGTGATGTGTAAAAGACCAACTACAATTAACCACAAATGCATATGATGCCTAATAGCATTAATGGGGATTAATCAAGCCCTTTTTTTTAATGAAAAAATATTCTGCGCATTCGGGCAAACATTTTTTGTGCCACATTCCAAGTTTATTCGTAAACTTTAGAAGGTAGAAGAAATCGAAGGCAATTTAAATAAAGTATTGTTTTATCAATCCATAAGACCCCCTCCTCCTCTACATATCAAAAAGGTCATTTTTGGAATGGTTTTGTACAGGTATACACAATACCCCTCCAAAAAATATATGGCTGTTCAAAGCAGAATGCAGGAGAGATATAACAAAGTCCCACTAGTTAATTGAAAACAATCCTGAATTTTGCATAAAAATATATGCCTATTCAGACCGGAAATTTAGCAAAACCTTTTTAACCCTCCGTTGTACATCCAGGTCTGGTCAGACCTTTTTCAATTTTGAGCGGCCTTTTAACATAGTTCTAGCTAAGATATCGAAATGAGCTTCCAGATAACTTTCTAAAATTTAATTCTCAATCGATTTAAGAAAAGAACCGTTAAGAAAAGGTCCATGATCAGAACGAAAAGTTTACATGTAAAAACTACACCCTTGATTGTACACCTCGGGTCTGGCGAGACCCCTATATATTTTGTATGGAAAAATATGGAATATAATGCATTTTGGCCATTCTACCTGAGTTTTCATTACTTTTCCATTGCAAATATGTACTCAGACTGTCTATAATGTTCAAACATGCTCTCATGCATATTCTCAGATGAAGCGATGCAAGACGCAATTTTCTTTCCACGCTATCCAACACATTGGTCCTCGCAAACATCGAAAATCGAATGAATAATCCGAATGTTATTCCTCAATTTTCTACTCGTTTGGCTATGAAATCATTTTTCGGCAGACAAATAAATATTCCATCGAATATTATGGTCAACCAATAAAGTGGAGCCCATACACTTGCTTCGAAGAGAGACTGTCGACTTTGTTTACAAGGAGGGGGCAAATTGTGTCGTAAAACTTGTTTGACTTGTGACATTCAAAAGTCTCGTATACATGTTGTACTTGCAATCCTAGAACCTATAAGAAAGTTCGTATCATATTTCATTTATAATCCTTTTTGTTTTGTCTTCAATCTCCATTTATATGATTCAAAATAAAGAACAAAATAAACCGAAAAGAAACATGTTTCCTTTGAAAATCAAAAGATATTTAGGAATTATTTTCACTTCTCCAGGTAGCTCCATAGATGCCCAAACCATGACAAAAGGTAAGAGATTAAAAATATATACCTGCTTGGTCTATCTACATATAAATAGGCAGGATACGCATCATGAACTACTCATTTCTGCTCTTTTTCATTCATTTTAGAATATGAGTAAAGAATAAAGTTCTCATTTTCATTTTCGTGAAGAACTGAGCAGATGTGTTTTTGTTCATATAGCGAAGAAGAGCAAAACAGTTGGTGAAGAAGAATGGTATAATAATACAAGGTAGCATTGACAACTGCTTATTTTCTCTTCTACAAGAAAACATCTCCTGTCAAAAACAGCTGTTTGTGAAAATGCATCTGCAGGTGCTGAGGTTGTTGTTTTTTTTTCACTTCATCGTTTTCAACATTGATTGTGTTTTCAAAAGCCGATTGTGAGCACTCTCTTTTTGAGTATATTTTTTGACAGGTGATGTTTTCCCAAGCAACTGTCAATGCTACCTTTTATTATTATACCATGGTTACTCAGAGAAAACAACAAAATAATACGAAACGAAGGAGAGTATCATCTGTTGCCTCACCACTTCGTGAGCAATTCATGAATAAATGAGGACTCAATGAGCGACAAGTGAAGCAATGATGAAGAGGTGAGTAACAACAGTTTCTTCAAATGAAGAAAAACTAGTCTTCTTCACCAACTGTTTTGCTCTTCTTCACTTCATGAACAAAAAAAAATCTGCTCAGCTATTCACGCACATGAAAATGAGCACATTTAATTTTTGAACAAAAAATTCCCTCATATTCAAATAAATAGGAACCTTGTAAATAGGCGTAGGCAGAACAGTTAAGAACCATTTTCTCCCGTGTTTCTCAACCGAATTTGATAATTTTTTTTTAAATCAATAAGAGTAGGGAGAAGAAGGAGTACACCGAATATCTAAGGTGGGCATGGCACATTCCATACAACCCAAATTTGCGATATCGAAAAGCTTAAGAGTTATAGGTCACACAGCCTCGGAAATCGGTACTTCACCTCAAATCACACGTACCATTCCATTGGTTACATTTGATGGGTGTTGAAAGAGGGGCACTTTTCAGCAGCCCAAATTTTCGATATAACTTTCGAACTATAAGTCACAAATCAATGAAACTCGGTAGAAACCTCCTTGCTTTTTAGTAGTGTTCTTCGACTGGAAAAATTAAACGAGCATTAGACAAGGGAGCGTGGCAACAACCATAAAATTCGAAGATTTTATATCGATAAACTTTGGAAGTAAATATATAAGCCAAATTTTTGATTGAAATATATAAGCTTTGAAAGTAAAAGTCACAGAACATACGAGGATACTCAGAATGGAGTTACTATTTTATGATTTCCTGCTGGTGGTGCGTATGGTGCGGTATGAGTTCGGTTACGTTTGCACATGAGTGAAGAAAGAAAAAATATGTTTTCAATAAAAATACAAAAATAAAAATCAATTTTGAATGGTCGAATTTCGAACAAAGGCAATCCCAGTAAATAACAATGTATGTATCATAATGCTCCATACAAGTGCATACAAATATATAGGGGTCCAGCCAGACCCGAGGTGGTTTTAAATCAGTGTAAAATGGCGGGTTAAATGTTCACCTATGATTTCATTTCAAAATATTTAATTTCTGCTCCAAATTCAAGGTTGAATTCTCGCTATGAAAGTTTTTTTAAAAATAAGACAGAATTTGCCTTGACTGAAAAATTATGTTTTGTGAATCTCAAAATCAAAGAGAGAAATAAGATGGAAAATAGAAAATCGAACACACATAATTTATTTCGAATGTAAACAGCCAATGTGCTTAACTACCCAGCAAACATAATGACTCTTAAAAGAGTCTTTTAAAACTCATATAAATGAGCTTTTATCGTCATAATGCGCTCAAAAAAGACTATTTTATGAATACATTTTCGTAGGTTTCAGGCCTAAAAATATGATTCATAATAATGACTGCTTTATACCTCATTTAAGACTCAAAATTTAGACTCTTTTAAGACTTATAACAAAGACTCTTTTAGAACTCATATAAATAAGTGTTTTTGGACTCAAAATTAAGACTCATTTAAGACTCATATATAATGTTTTTTTAAGACTCATACATAAAACTCTTTTAAGACTCATAATAAAGACTCTTTAAAGACTCATAATAAAGACTCTTTTATAACTCATATAAATGAGTCTTTTTGGACTCAAAATTAAGACTATTTTAAGATTAATTTTAAATAATTTTTTAAGATTCATAATAAAGACTTTAAATACTTTTTAGAACTCATATAAATGTCTTCTGGGCTCAAAATTAAGATACTTTTGATGGTCATATTTAAGAATCATGGAATGGAATCTTTAAAGACTCATACTGAGGACTCTTTCAGAACTCATAGAAGTAATTATGATCCGTTTAGGCTGAAATATATTTTT
The DNA here is from genome assembly GCA_943735915.1 of Pherbina coryleti. Taxonomy (NCBI): domain Eukaryota; kingdom Metazoa; phylum Arthropoda; class Insecta; order Diptera; family Sciomyzidae; genus Pherbina; species Pherbina coryleti. The sequence goes on from OX030951.1 coordinate 22,357,223, forward strand.
AGATTCAAATTTATGTAAAATATTTGATAGTTGAAAAATAAAAAAAAGATGACAGCAATATCTTTTTTAAACATTTCAAATAAAAAGTAAGAGTAGAAAAATTTAAAGTCATTTTACAATCATATAAAAGACTTTTTAATTAGTCTTTTTATTGCGTACTCATAAAACACGCATAAAAAATACCCTTTTTGGGGTTTTATTTCTGAGCAATCGTTTTACAATCCCATAAAAGACTCCTTTATGAGTCTTTTTATTGCGTACTCATAAAACACGCACAAAAAATACTATTTTCGAGTCTTATTTTTGAGCAATCATTTTAGAATCACATCAAAGACTCCTTTATGAGTCTTTTTATTGCGTACTCATAAAACATGCATAAAAAATACTCTTTTTCGAGTCATTTTTTTGAGGCACTCAGAAAATGTTTGCAGGGTAGAGATAGAAATTGTTTCGAAATTTATCATAACTTTTTAATTAAGTTTTTTAAGATTAAGATTTTTTTTAAGTTTTTGTTTATTTTTTTATGTTTTTTACTAAAATGTTTGTGTTTTCTTTGTTTTTTAATTGTTAAATATTAAATAAAAAAAAAATCAAAATTAAAAAAGTCTAATTCGTTTTTACCTTTGGCGACGTTTGGGACACATAAATCCCATAATACTTGAAAACCCCCCTCGTGAAAAGTATAGAACAAATTTAAAATGCTGTGATCAATAAATGTACCTAAGGCATTGGTATATCTATTACTAAAAATTCATCCAACAGTATCATTTAGAACTCGAGATATTAGGAAACTAAAATTGCCAAACAAAATATACAAATTTCTGACTTTAAGACGCCCTTAAACCCAATTCAAGCAGGTATTTCTTTTTGATGGAACAACACCGATTTGGTCAAAATCCATTAAAAAATATGACTATAATGACGATAAAACCAAATGGGACATATGTGTCCCATTCGTCGTCAAAGGGTTAAAGAGAATGAAGGTTAAATAAAGAAAATGTTAACATCTTCAGCAAGTTAGGAAAACTTATGTTTCTTATGGTATATATACTTGTCTTGATATATACCATAATGAAAACTATAATGAACTACCGTAAGTTATAAGACTTCGAAGTTATTGAAGGTACTACTTTTCAAATTTTGTCTGCATCATGAGCGACTAATGCTTCAGCTCACAAATTCGACACTATCCTTGAGCTCCACGCTAGCTTCACAAAATATGCTCCGAACGGTGCAAGAAAAAATACACTCAAGTATTTTCTATTCACGTATTTTCGTGATGCAAGAAGTCAATGGGAGAAAATTGTGCTTAACAGTCAAGGTCGCATGACGGTCAAAGCTATTTAATACTGTACTAGATAAAGTTAATAACTTGTAAATAGTTAAAAACATTAACTTTCTAAATATCTTCTTAGCACACACAAGCATTTGCTCTACTAAAATCAAGTACTGTATAGTATTTGTACCAAAAATTTATATAATTCCGGAAAAACAGAAACAAAAAGACTTGCTTCTTAGAGAGCATTTGTTCTACTACAGATCCTTCAAGTGAAACGAAGTAAAATTTATGCGCATAAATATGTATCCAAAAGCATTTCAAAATCTCAACGAAAAGTAATCCTAAATTCAATAAAATTTGCTGAGATTCGTTGGAAGAGTAACAGCTTGACTTACAGCAATGCTGCAGAAGTCAAAATAAATTCATTCAGACAAGGATATGTGAAGCAAAAAACGAAATCTACTCACATATGTACTTGAACTTGAGAATGATGATCCAAAAGCTGCTTCAAAAGACATAGATAGAAAGAATTATGAAGAAACTACTTAACAAGTTTGAGAACTAAAGCTTCATTTGCTTCAAGGATCAGCCATAAGCAGTATTTTTATTAAAAATCTGAATCAATTTACTTTCATATTTCATAAGAAAAAGTAAATATTTTTGACAGAAGTAAAAAAAAAAAAAAAATTAAAAATTAAATAAAAATAGAGTTCAAAAGAAAGTTCAATGGAACTTCAACAACTCAAGTTGGCCATAGAGTATGAAAAGACACACAAAGGCTTACACAAACACATACACACAATCACACACAAGCATCAACTGTGAGTATATTTGTTGCTTACAACACTTGTATAATGTTTAGCCTTGAGTGTGAGGTGAGTGAAACCCGTTCGACCCGAAGAAAACTACAGCAATAATGCGGCTAGTAGATAACGTGTTGTTGTTGTTGTTGTTATTATTATTATTATTGTTGTTGTTGATGATGATGATGATGATGATGATGATGATGATGATGATGTTGTTGTCTGTGTTTGTTTCACTGTTCATTTCAATCAGGTTATGTGAAGAAATCAAGGTAAACTTTTGTGACATGTGAAAAATTAATAAAAAATATTCAGAAATTTAACAATATTTGAAAGTTTGAAAGTTACATAAATAAAAAAACAATTGTAACTGCATTTGAAGATTCCAAAAATTTCTACTGTAAACGTTTAGTGTCTGCTGCAAACGTAAAAAAATTCCAAAAATGTCTATTGTATAGTTTTCTAATAAAAACACTCTTGTCAACTTGTCAAAAGACTCCGAAGAGAATTTTTCTACTTACTTAACTTTGTTTCCATGATTCCTTGTAAGCAATTAAATACATTTTACACATTCTTCGAACTCTACTATTAATAACCTCAACGGGTTATTTGCCTTAAATTTCTTTCAACCCATATCTAACAATTGTATTTTCAATTATTTTTATCACTAAAATCCTTAAAATAAATTTAATTTCTATGGAAATATCCCCTGAACGTAACCTAGTAACGTTTGTTGTTTGCACACATGACCGGCCTCACTGGATGGCAAAACTTCACATGTGAATGTCAGCTATTGACTAAAGCTTTGAATTTGCCGCACCATAATAAATGAAATCAAAATTCCAGCACAAAAAAAAAAAAAAAATGTATAAATAAGAGAACCATTAAAAAAATTCATGCTCCTGGGAAATCATTGAAAATGTCACCCAGTGACAGAAATACAATTTGACACCAGCCTCCCTCTCTAGTAGCTCACTTCAACTTGAGTGGGAAAACATGTTACAATAAGAAATACATAAAAACATATGCAATGCAATAAAATTTGAACAAAATGTTTTTCGAGGCTACACTTCAATATCTACATCATCAATTTACATCATGGCATTTGATATGTTTTTAGATTCATACAGTGCCAATCTGGACAAATTGATCTGATCGAATCATAAAAAGTTATAAGTCTCAAAGAAGCAAATTAAAAAAAGCTTTTAGCCAGTCTAATATCCAATAGTCTTAAATTAAATATTGTTTCTAGATTTTTTTGAATACACCTTAAACCGCCCCTCATATGGCTGAATATTGCATGAATCATCAAGACAAATAATTCAGAAAAGTTGCTCTTTAAATGTAAAAAAAAAAATAAATAAATAACTGGTCATTTCAGCCCTTGAAAGGACTTTGACCTAGCTTATTATGATCAATTGTGTTGTGCGTGTTATTAAGTTTGTACACAATTGACCGAGAAACGGACCTACAGGTTTAACGCCGACTCCGAACGGCGATGAACGAAATGTTCTTATTCTCAAGAAGCTTTACATGGCACTTTGATTACTCTCTGAGGTTTGCCATTGTCTGCAGAGAGGTGGCGGCCGTACAAAAAAATCATTTTAATTCAAATAATTTTCTATCGCTGCTGGGATTCGAACCCGGGTCTCCAGGTTCGTTGACATAGCGGCCACGCACTTTAACCAACTACGCCACGGACGCCACTCTTTAAATGTACGAATACCAAAAGTATTTCATTAAAATACTCTTTAACATCATATCTCAATAGAGACGATAATGCCATATGGCATCACTACGTATGATACCAAAATCTAACGGTACCACAAACCTGTGCGCTTTTTTTTAAAGCAACACATTCGTTGTATAGAGAAAGGTTCATTTCATTTGAATGCATAATTTTCGCCTTTTCTTTTCTCAGTTTCTTATCACATGTTGCCAGTACAGAAGCTGAAAGTCACGTGTTTGTGACTTTGTGCCCTCTCTTAAGGGTTAAGAAAATCGGACAATTTAAATTAAGTCGACGACAATAGTTCTAAAATAGTACAAAAATTAGTTTTTAATGTGAGTTAAAGTCAATAGCATAGAGAGAATAAAACATAATATCAGAACTGTAATTGTAGAGAAACTGTTCTCTCCAATTTGCATTGAGTAAAAACTAGAAAGCTGCACAAGTTTAAGAGAAAGAACTTGCAAGCCAGCTGCCATGCTTTCAAGTATTTCGTCTCTTTCGCAGTCGCATTTCAAAGTAAGAAGTAAGAAGATTTTTTGATATGCACTTAAATACAGAACAAACAAGTACCGTTACCTCAAAACATAGAACTTTAGAAGACAACTGAATTATATTTGAACTGAAGTAGAATATAGAAAAATGTTATGTTAAAAGTTATGCTTTCATATATTTTTCCATTGGTTGCCTGCAAACATTTTCTGAGTGGCTCAAAAAAAAATGACTCTAAAAAGAGTATTTCTTATGCGTGTTTTATGAGTATGCAATAAAAAGACTCATAAAGTAGTCTTTGATATGATCGTAAAATAATTTCTCAGAAATAAGACTCCAAAAAGAGTATTTTTTATGCGTGTCTTATGAGTACGCAATAAAAAGCCTCATAAAAGAGTCTTTGATATGATTGTAAAATGATTGCTCAGAAATAAGACTCTAAAAAGACTATCATTATACAATCATATCAAAGACTTCTTTATGAGTCTTTTCATGCTTACTCATCTATGCTTACTCTTCTCGTTGGATACCCCATAATTTGAAGGTTGCTCAAAAAAAGGCTCGTATCGATTAGTGCAAGGAAATTCTGAAAAACTACAGCGACGGTGGTTCGAAACATGTTTACGACATCACGGCAGGTGACGAATAATGAATCTATGCTTATGAGCCCGAAAAAAAAGCAGCAATCCACTGTTTGGTCCATTCAAATTGAGCAAAATCCAACAAAAGTTTGTTCGCGGGCGGCAAATGTTTGCCTGTTTGTTTTTTAGGAAAAACTGGTTATGTTGTACTATATATACTATATACTGTACCACTTGTGCAACGGAGAACTGTTTATACTAAATGGTACACAGATACACAGGAAGTTTTGGGAGAATTGAGGGAAACCAACCACCCAACGTAGATCATCCTCCATCACGACAATGCGAGTTCCAAACATCAGCTCAAACAGTAGTTTTTAAACACTTAAAACGTTGAATAGATGGGTGATCTACCGTACAGTCCCGATTTGGCAGCCAAAGACTTCATCTTGTTCCTTCACATTAAGAAAAAATGCGTGGCGCTCGTGTTTTTGCGGCCGAACAGGCCGTTGAGGCCTTCAAAGACCTGGTTTCAGAGGTACCAACTTCAAAGTGGCAAAACTATTTCGAAAATTAGTTAGAAGAAATGCAAAAGTGGATCAAGTGGAGTAGATGGATCATCTTTGAGAATACTTTGAAAAATAATAAAATCATTTTCACTATTTAACCGCTGTCTTTTCATTGTTAGGCGCAAGACTTAAAAGGCAAGCCTCGCATGCGCCCGAGACATCCTAAAAGACTTAAAACAATATAAATAAGTTGTTGTTGTCTAAAGTATCATTTGCTGTCATGCTGTCGATGCATGGCTGAACAATTAACAATAATTTGTACTCAAAGACTAACTTCTATACTTCACATATGGTTTTTGATAGTGTTTATTTAATATGGCCACAATGGCCAATTTTTTTTTATTGTCTTTGGGTACCGTAATGCCATGTCTACACATGGGGTTTAGTTTGACTTAACCATTGCTGTTTAAACAGCGATGCATCGGCAGAGTTATGTTTATTGTGACACTTCGTTGTTTACTTTTGCGTTGTCGTATGTTTTAGGCACATCCATCACCATGATATCAATTCCACTCGAAGGCAAAATTACACAAATTGAAGTTTTTTCGGCCCATATTGATATGAAGACGTCATATCGCTCGTTTTCTTCAATAACGTTACAATCCAAAAACATAAAAATTAAGTTAATTACACAGCAACATTTGTGTTACCATGATCTATGCTGTGTACAATTTTGGTAACGATATCTTCTTTAATTTTTGCAGGAGAGTAGAATTTGTGAGTCATTCACCTCAATATATTTCCGATTAGATCGTATTATATATCGATAATATCCAGTTTTTTTTGTCACTTTGTTATTGCAGAAAACGAGCGATATGTTCTACACTTGTCCAAGTTCTTTTCTTCGCTATTTTGTTCATTTTAAAACAGAATTTGATATTTTGACATTTCTCACCACAAAATTGTTCAACGTTCCCTATCATCAAAAAAGTAGCATCTGAACGTACATTTTTAAATTAACACTAGCAGGCCACGTGGTCGGCGGCTTCGCCACAGACGTTTTCTCTTTATCAATTTATAAAAAAACTTATTGAATCACACAATGTCACTTCTAGAAAAGTAAACATTCTGGCGTTTGATTCTCTTGCTCATTTATAAATTTGTGTTCTATACATCAAGTCGGATTGAGTATCATTAAAGGGTAGAGATATAGCCGAAAAACTCCATATAAAAAAAAAATTCTTTAACATTCTGAAGGTGGTCAGTGAATCTCCATTTTATTAAACTGTGTTCGATTAATTCACCACACCAAAACTAATTTCAACATATTAGAGTCTCCTTCGATCCAATGGACAATTGGTGTGGTGAAGTCATTCGTTTGTTGTTTTTTTTATTTGAGCACAGTGTGTATGTATAAGTGCTGCCAGAGAGACGAACTGAAATGTACCACTATTTGGGAAAAAATTTACGACTTTCGGAGAATATTAACCTTTTCCCGAAAAAAAAAAAATTAAAAAATTTTTAAATGATTAATAACCGCTATAATTTTTTTGTAGTATACATATATTTATCTCTCATCAACAAGTTGAGCGTCAACTCTTGACAATTGAGTTTTTTCCCCCTTTCTTCTCAGCCAATCGCAATTAGCCTACAAACTCGAAAAATTGCTTTCAATTCTTGACCAATGTAAAAAGGGTCTTTGTTCTGCAACTAGAGATGGATAATTCAACTTTTTTTTTTTTTTTTTTTTGTTACACAAGATGATTCACAAGAATATTAAACTGATTGTGAGTATGTTCAGAGAGGTAACAGTCAGTACTGCCAATAACTCAAAAAATTAACAAGTCTACAAAAATTATTATTTTCGCGAAATTTACCACTTTTGGTCAAAAATTACCTTTTTTACCTCTGCCCAAAAATGAGTAAAAAATTACCTCAATTAGGGAAATTTACCTCAATCTGGCAACACTGGTATGTATATGCATTTGTTTGTTTACTAAGTTGTGTTGTGCTATGCTTGCTGAGAACAAAGAGAGAAGAGTAGAGAGCAACATGGAGTTTATTGAAGCTCTCGCAGCACAAACGCATGACAAGCTAACGATCAAGCAATGCATGTCATTGTGAATGCTTTTTGAAAAAAAAAACTCTACACTCTAATTAAAGATACTTATTATTCAAATTTCATAAAAAAAATACCCCTATATCCTTTTGCAGCACAAATGTGATATTTTAAAACGTATATCATAAAAATCGAATCAGTACTTTTGGAGTTTAGCGGCAACAAAAAGTGGTCACTTTAATTTTAAATAATAGTATAGATATATATTAACATTAGCTTACTTTTAGGCATTTCTCAAATTGAGTTTTGATAAACCCAAAAAGGCAGATGAGTTTAATGGAGTTTCATCCTGCCAAATTGTGCTGGGAAACTCAAGAGTTTATTTTGATGTCAATGGCAAAACTCAACTTTGTACTGAAAACTCAAACTAAACTCTCTGTGTATACATGGCATAAGACAAAAAGCTACTTTTATGACTTTATCTCTTTAGGGTTTAGTGATGTATCAAGATCTTCGATTTGCCCAACAAGACTTTTAGAAAATTATTAACTCTAGCCCAAGTGAAAACTCTTTCTATAGGTTGATTAAGAGATCACCATTGTTGATCAACATCTTGAATGATGTCACATTTCCGGGACACAAGACTGCAGACAGCGCCTTAACACAAGCGCCTTCAAAGTCCATCAGCATGAAGAGAATTTAACCCTTGAATTGTCTTCTACCACTGGGTCATATGCGTCTTTGAGTAAAACACCTTTTAAGAGTGTGCCTTCTGAAATCTCAAACTGTTTAAATTAAAAGGAAATCTTCACAGACACATCTCAATTGGTATCAACTTTAAGAATATGCTTTATATTTAAAATACTTTTATGTGAGCTTTAGTTAAGCTTTTTTCAAGAAGCTGAAATACTTTGTGGCTTGTAATAAGAAAACCCATTTTCAGCTCCTTGGCAGCAGCAAGCGCATCAACAATTTAAACATTGATGAAAAAAAAAACAACTAAAAATTTTTACCAAAAGGATTAAATTACTTCCAAATGAAAGTAATTGTTTACCTCAACTAATTCGCATTTATTTAAAAGATTTATTTAAAAATTTTTCTTATTTAGTTTTATTTTAAATTATTTATTTAATTTTTTATCGATGCAATTAAAGGTTTTTAGTTTTAGAGAACATGCCAGTTCAAGGAACCCATGCAATTAATATAGATACAATGAGGTTTTCATTTTGTTTTTTTTTTTTTTAATTTAATAAGTCTTGATGCTAAATCTAAGAGATAGAGAAAAAGATTGTATTATAAAATTAAACTACCGCTAGTTTTCTAAGGATAGAGCACTAATTGAAGCAGAGCAGAACATTTGCAAGTTGCAAAAGTAGTAGTTTTGAAGTATAGAGATTATTATTTGTAGAAGTAGAAGTTAATTGTTTTCAAGGTGAAAAAATGTATAAGTAAGAATTAAATAAATATATGTATGAGAAAAAAAATGCTGAGATAAAGGCCGCTACAGACTTACCCCAATGCGTCCCAGCAGTAGAGCATCCATTTCGCCGCCATTTTGTGCTGCGGGTACGGTGGTTATAACCGAGATTGTAGGTTCCTGTTGAACACTCAAGTCTACAGACATTTTGTTGTTGTTGCTGGGTGATTTGTTGTTGCCTTTTGTTTATGTTAAAAAGTTGAATATTTTAAAAGTTTGGGTATAAAAATATTTTTTTTTTCGGTTTATTTTTTTGTTGTTATCATATGTTTCGTTCTCTCTTAGCTTAGAGATGTGTTATTGTATTATGTTGCCTTCACTTATTTATTTTTAGGTTTTGTTTTGATGATTTATAAAAATAGCTTCTATTCATCTTTAAAATTTTTAAAAATATTCGTTTCTGTTTTGCATTATTTTGATATCAATGTCCTGCAATCAATATCCTTCAAGTGCTGATTTACCTAAAATGAAATTGGTAAAAAATCTGCTTCTATACAAAGTGTTTCAGTTGATTTCAGTGCAACTAAGCCATTTAAATGTTTTACATGGCTCTTTATATCCTTATTTTTTTTTCAAAAGAACAATTAAATTCGCTGAAACACTCTGTATAAAATAAAAAAAAAAAAACGAAATATACTCAAGTTGAGGCAATAAACCTGAGCTACTTTCAGACGCAGCAACTTAATCCTAGTTTCATAAATTAAACGAAACCAATTTTAGCGCAACACTATCATCCAGCGTTTTGCTGTTATCCACAATATCTTTCGCATTTAAATCATGGATATTTCTCCATTTATATTTTTTTTATTTGCTTTTTTTTTCCTGGTCAATCCCAAAACGTACAAAATATCGAATTCACAGAACTCCAGCGCTTTAATATGAATGAATGCTGTTTGGAGAGGGTTTGAGATTGAGGTCAGGGTAAATGTTAAAGCGAAGCAGCAGACAACCAAGTGGCGAGTGAGATGAGAATACAGTAGCGCAGCAGAAGGTTAAACTTGCGCAAAAAAAACGATGAATGGAGACTTTTTGCCCTCAAGGACAACAACGTATATTTGCCGTAGACGCTGAAGTGTGCACACTCTACGGTATTTTTGTAGGAAATAAAAAAAAAGAAAACACCACAAAAAACTACATCAACTATATATAAAGACATATATGTTGATGGAAATGTAAATAGTTGAAATGTAGAAGAAACACGTGCCATAAACAAAAAACAAAAAGGTGCGAATAACTTTGCAATTTTTTTTTTTTTTTTTTTTGACATTTTTATGGCTAGTTTTGAGACAGCACATTTTGCTTCAGAAATCTGTTTTAATTAAAGTGTCAACACATAAGTTTGAATGTATCATTACTTTATTTTTATCTGCTCAAATCTTACTTAATCTTTATCTACAGTGAAGAGCAAAATATATGCAACATTTAGCTAACTTGTTTGGTTTAAGACTGTTAACTAATACTAACAAAGGAATTAGTTACAATCCAGCAAAAAATAAGGCAAGATCTAGCGAAAGATAGTCAATATGCAAAAGCGGATTTGTCCGTGAGTACTTTACAAATCCTCACAAAAAAATAGCAAGAAACATTTTTTTTCTTTTTTTCAAATAATAAGATTTTTTTAAAAAAAAAAAAGAACATATTGCACAATTTGAGTAAAGTAATGCAGTTATACTGAAGATTATACTGAAGATTACTTAACAACAACTTCTTGATGACGTGCAAGAATGTCACAACTCAAAATTGAGAAATTTGGAATAGCACACGAAAATATGTTGTATTGTGTAACTCCGTTACAACATCTAAAATCTAAATCTAAATCTTAATCTAACCCTGTAAATGATTTTATTAGCATTATTTCTCTTTTATTATTAAAATTCTCGAAATTTCAAATTTTGGGTTGTGAGAGTCCTGCACGAAATGAGCGATATACTCGTAAAACCAACTTTTTTAATCCTTAAATATCTTAACAGTAGTAAGGCCGTTGTTATGTAGACGCTCATGGGCTCATACCAGAATGATAGAGACAAGATTACGCGTTCCGCAGTACCGTTATCTAATGCTCTCTTTCTCAATTGAGTGCACGACGTTACACAGTACTTTTGCTTGACAAAAACGTATGAAAATGCGCGATCGCTTAGGCAAATTGACGAAATTGAAAATAAATTCTTTCGGAAAAGTAAAATAAAAATATCCACTCTTTTGTATAAAAATATGAATGATTTCGTATACGAAACATATGAATTTTTTAAACTTTCAAGATTTTTATCTCCTAAACCATTCGAGACCGACTGGAGACCGAAAATTTTATTGCACCAATAAGTTTAGGAGGTCCATATACATATTATAAAAATAAGAAATAAAAAATATTTAGGCGTTGACACCAAAGTAAAATTATTCCAAAGTCTGACAATTTCTCTTGTGACGTCATACTCTCTCTCTCTCTCTCAGTTGCGGAACGCGTAATCTTGTTTCTATCATTCTTGGGGCTCATCACGGTCACGCATTGTTGTTGTTTCAATGTAAAAGGTAAATTTGAGAGAGTCAGTGAGAGAATTTATTTTGCCCAGAAAGGTCACCAAATGATTCGAAAATAGTATGGAGTCACGAAATCGAAACAGTGTTGCGCTGTGCAATTATTCACAACATTTGTGTTTTTGCATGAAAATAGTACACTTGTAGTACGAAATGATCAAATTAGTAATGAAATCTGCTTAATACTCATACTCGTGATACTTTTTTGCATAAAGTATTGAAAGTAGCATAAAGTGTAATAGTGTTCAGGGATCAAATGACCGTCTGTAAAGCATACTTTCATCACAGAGCTCATCAAACTAAAAAAAAAGGCGTAAAAAGGTCGTGATCGGGGATCATATGATCGTTTGCATAACAACGGCCTAAGCGATTTTACAATTTTGTGTAGAGTTATCAAAGTTTTGTAAATAATTATTTTTGTTCACATTAATACCCTTTGATTCGCCAAAAGTACGAGGATTGACTTTTAAGTCTTGCGCCTAACAGCGAAAAAACACTGAAAATGCTTTTATTGTTCTTCAAAGTATTCTCCAAAACGATCAATATACTTTTGCATTCGTTTGAACTAAATTTCAAAACAGTTTTACCATTCTGAAGTAAGTAGGTATTTCGAAAACCAGGTTTTTGAAGGCCTCAACAGCCTATTCGGGCGTAGAAAAACACTCACCACGCTTTTTTTGCTTAATGTGAGGGAACAAGAAAAAGTCATAGAGTAGTACCAAGTCAGGACTAAAAGGCGAATGTACCATCGATTCCACCTTTTAAATGCTCAAAAACTCCTTTGTTTGAACTGATGTATGGGAACTCCCATTGCCGTGTTGGAGGATGATCTCCTTCAGTGTTTGGTTTTCTCAATTCTCCGAAGACTTCCGGTAAACAAATGATTGTGTATCATTCAACATTAACAGAGTTGCGACATGATCGGTTTTTCTGGAAAAATTGGCAAAAATTTGCTTGCACGTTCTCCGTTCGCAGACAACTTTTGTTATGTTTTGCTCATTTTAAAGGACCCAAACAGCAGATTGTTTCTTTGTTTCGGGATCATAAGCATAGATCCATGAGTCATCACATGTGGTGATATCGTAGACATATTTTCAACCACCCTGGCTGTATTTCTGCAACTATATGGGAACATAATAGGTGTATTCAAAACTTTTCTTAGATTCATAGTTTGACACCACTGTCATTTTCCACTGCCCGTTACAGTTTCCCAGTAGCAGGAGATTACCAAATAGTAACTCCATTTTGAGTTTGTATGTAAGTACTGCTACTTTTACTTTCAAAGCTATTCGATAATACAAATTTTAATTGTATGGGCGGAGCCACACCCACTTATTTAATGCCCATCCCAGTTTTCTAGTAGATGGACATTACCCTGTTTTAGTACAGTTGCCGACAGTAAGCATACAGACTAAATTACCAAAATGTAGCGACGAAAACCGTAGGAAATATAGCATTTTTATTGATTTGTGGGCTGTAAAAGGGGGTGTGATAGAAATTTAAACCATCTCGTACTTGAAAAAAATGTACTGCCAAAATTTCAGCTCTATCGTCTCAGTAATTTTGAAGTTTCCAGCCATAACACAGACAGCGTTTTGCTTTTTGTATATGTGTATATATTTTGGATAAAGATTATTGGCTATAACTCTTGATTGGTAAGAGATACTAAGATAATTTTTTTAAAAAATTAAACTTTTAGCTTGTTTATTTTTTCAAAAATATAAAAACACAATATTGAAAAATAAATTTTGTTCGAAAAAATCAAGAGGTAGGCCTTGTTGTTTTAATCACAAAAATGGTTTTTAATTTTTGCGTGAAATTGAAATAATTTTTGCTTATAAATGTTATAGTTTTTAATAGAATTGAAAATTTGCGAATTTGAATTTAAACTATTTTTACAACAAAAACAAATTTTGACCCTTTTTTTGAGGAAAACTCCAAAATTTCAGACCTTTTTTGAAAAAAATATTTAAAATATATTTACTCATTTAACGTTATTTTTGCAATAAGGTTTTTATAGTACTTTAATGAAGCTTTCAGACAAAAAAAAATTTAACAAAGTGTATAAAAAAGCAGCGGAGATATTTGAATCGAAAGTCACAAAATTAGATTTCTGATGGTGTTTTTCTCATTTTTGAGCACGATGTTGCATTAAATATATCGTTGTAGTATAATTTTTCATAGTTTTCACAATATGTTCATGTTTTTGATGTCAAAATAACGGAAATTTTGTAATTTTACTAAATTTAAGAAATATTTTTTATTTTGTAAATATTTGCATATGTTACAACTAAAAATATGCGATTTTGTAAAAAATTTGTACTACAGCACCATCTGGTGTCTAAGGTGGTTCAAAGAAGATACTGTCAAAAAATGTATCGTACCTTAGAACTACTGTATACCAATTTTAATTCTAATCACATGAGCGGTTTGGGAGTTTCAGGTAGTTTTGCAAAAAATTTGTACTACAGCACCCTCTGGTGTTCAAGATAGGTCAAAACAATATTGCAACAAAACACTCAACGTACATGAAAACCACTGCATACCACTTTTCATTCTAATCGCATAAGCGGTTTGTGAGTTTTAGGCAGTTTTGTAAAAAATTTGTACTACAGCGCCCTCTGGTGTTCAAGGTGGATAAAAATTGATAACCCACAAACACGCACCGTACCAAAAAACTTCTTTACACAAATTTTCATGCTAATCGGATGAGTAGTTTAGGAGTCTATTGCATAGTTACATACTACATTTAGTTCCAAAGCAATTCGATCATAAATTTGGCCTGTGTGGTAAAATTACCCCTTGTCTAATGTTCGCTCAAATATATAGTAATGGCCTCTTGGGCCCATAGCATCTTTCCATAGCATTTTTCGCGCAAATACAGACTAAAGTGAGACTTGCCAAACTATTCCAATATTCCATTTATTTCCAATTACCCTTGCAAATACCGTGCGCGCCTGTATTTTTTCACAGCTGTATTGTTGATAAGTTTACTAAAATGCCTATAATTCATGAACCAATACACATACAAAGACCATTTATACAAAAAAACCTTCGTATTGACGTCACCTTTCATGGAAAATTTTCAGAAACAAAATCGGTTCACACATTACAGAGAACATCAATTTCATACACAATGCAACTTATTTTTATATATATAGATTTTTTTTGCAGTTGTTAAATGATACAATTTTAATTGAAATATTTTTATTATTGGAAACATGTCTGCGGAACTATGTAGTTCCTTTGAGTTGTAGAAGAGGAAAATGTGTTTGTGTACTAAATTCATAAGATAATCTGAATGTGAATAATGAAATAATAATAAAATAAATATTTTAAAATACGCTCGTCATAAATACGATACTCATATGCATAATATAACAAACCTTACTCTTAATTCTTTATCTATAATTTCATTCTACATATTTTAAATATTTAAACACTTTCATATGTAGCAGTTACATTGGAAGCAAAACATATCCCATATTCTATTGATTGAATGAAACTTATGCATCTCATATTTAGCAGACTTTAACATGACCGCGGAACTATTTTATTCTGTAGTTTAATTTGATCGAACAAGACTCATGCATTTCATTCGTAGCAGATTGTAACATGTCCGTAGAACTATCCAGTTCTTAACATTTCCGGTTTTTTTTAAGTTTTGGACAATTTTTTTTTTCAGTGTAGAAAATAATTAAAACTTAAAACATTATAATGTACTACTCAAGAACCATACATAAATCACAATTCATATTTTTAATCATTTTTAACAAAAATTTTACACCTATTAGGATGTCTTATTTTGACCATCAATTCCATAGCATCCTAATGGTCTGTTAAAATCAAATTTTGCACACAAGGATTGTTTTTCTATCCACAGCAACAAAATCATTGAGATTGCTTAATTCGTTCAGAAATTTATGATTTTTGCAACGAGAAATGCCAGAACGAGCCACTGTGCATCGTTACCATTTATAAACATACTGCGAATTATAACAACAGAGGGTGTGCCAATATAAATATTGCTTTTTGCTGATGATAGTTAGATGTTATCATGCATTGGCCTTCATACTAAGTTTGTGTTATGTGTAATTATGTTGTGTTAAAGTAACTATGTGTTTTTATTGCAATTGCCGTTGTTGTTGTAGATCCGTATATGGTGTATTGTTGTTGCAGACTGCGTTAGCTTGACTGTGTTAGCGTTAGCGTTGTTATGCATTTGCCTGCGTAATGAACATACTGATAATAGTACATTAATGCAATTGGTGTAATTTGTATCATGTAGTGCTATTAAAGCTTGATCATGCTGGAAGGTATGAGTGACTATTCACCAGAACGGATAAAAAAAATTCATGCTCCATAAAATTTATCAATAGATCAAATTAAATGCAGTTTAGATATCATCACCCTATACAATCAAGCAAAGAACTAATATCTCCGAAAATAATACATTACTTGTCTAAATGATACCTTTTCTCCTTTATTGTCTTTTTATCTCTATTATTTTCTTAGGTCCTCTTTATCTAACTGAATAAATAAATAATATCATTACATCCTGTTTACTACCGAGTAACCCGAATGCCTGGCTTAATGTAAAAATAACAATAACAGCTTTAATCTCAAGTATGCTTGACAGACAAACTTTTAATGGCACTAAACACGCATTGCAACATTGCGACATTTTATTGGCAATTAAGAACACATTAAAATGGCGTCTATCTAAAATGGCATCATCAAAAGAACAACAATAGCAACGCCATTCACAGAATACCTGTTAAGGGAATTTTGAGTGAATTTGTTGATAAATAATTCTGCCACATATGCGACATTTTGTTTTTTTTTTTTTTTTGTCTCCTTATATTTTTGATGTTCTTTCTGTTGTATGTTTGAGGGCAATGACTGAATATCACAAACAGCAACAACAAAAAAGCTAAAAAAAATTGAGCACTGTCACGCAATAACTGTTGACAGCTGTTGGCTACCAACGACCAAGAGAATATATTATCTCTGTGTGTGGACACAAAAAAAAAAAAAAAAGATATGTTCAGCTGTTCAAACTCTCAGAAAGGAATGCTTTAAGAATTTAAATTTCATGTAAATTTTATTTTAATATATTCACTCTGGAGTTATTTTTCAATATTTAAATATTTTACAGCAAAATGGTTGAAATATTTTTGTTTATTGAAGATAAATATGGTAAAAGTTGTAAGAATTTTATTTTTTTAATATTGAGATTAGCCTGAAACAACTTATGATGTTTCTCATCAAAAATTGATAAGATATTGTTAAATTTAAGGAATTTATTCAATTTAAATTTTACAAGGGTTGCTAGTTATATTTCAGATTTCGGAAACAGGTGGAAACCCCTACCACCTAAAGTTTTCATTGGAAACTTGCAATTATTGAACATGGACACCCTACTTCAGAACATTTTGCTATTTAAGAGCTATTTGTGTTGTTTTAAGTACAATGAACTGACAAATTCATCTCTGGCAAAAAATTAAACTAACTCATAAACATTTTCATGCGATTTTTTTGAAGTGAAACTTCTTTAGCCGCGATGGGGAGTAAAACCAATGAATCAATTTGCCGATGAAACACTTCGCCGTGAAAAGCTTCGGCGTGTTAATTATAATATTGGACAAAATTAAATAATTATAATATTGTATGGACACAGAAGCTTTTCAACTGCATGGTTCATACATCGAGTAATTATAATATTGCCATAAAAATTCGAGCATATGGAGCATGTCATATTGAAAACATCAACCTTAAACAAAAAGACAAACACTGACTGCTATTAAGTAACAGAGTTGTAGTGTACAACATTTTAAAGAATTTTTCAAACTTTTGAGAGTAACAAAAGAGTACACAGAGTAAATTTCTGTATTGCATTTATTTATATACTAGCTTATATACCTAGTTTTACTCGGGTTCTCTAGTCCTCGTTTTAATATTTTTAAAAACCCAAATAATGGGATATAAGCTGAACTTAATTGATTAATTTCAAGCTCATATTAAAGATCCATGCTTTTCCTAACTGTTGAAAATAAGGCGATACCAAGGGGCCGAGTAAAAAGATTTATGACGATAACTTTTGATCGAAAAGAGATATTGGTATAATTTTTCTCATAAATTATTCTTGGTGCTCTACTATTCTGTTAAAAAAATTAAAACAACTTTTGAAAAAATTAATTTCTTTAAAAAATCACTGGAGGTAGGGTAATGTTTTTTGATGACAGAAACAGTTAATAAATTTTTTTGTAAAATTGGAAGCATTTTTGCTATTAAACGCTTTGTCATGTAGAAGGTAGTCGAAAATGCAATTTTCAGTTTTTATTATTTTAACAACAAAAACAACTTTTGTGTCATTTTTTGTGTAAAAAATCAATATTTTGGACCTTTTTTGAAAGAAATATTAAAAATATATCCGCTAAGAAAACGGTACTCTTAAAAATGTTTTTATTAATTGCTTGAATTTGGTTTATCAATAAAAATAAATTGAATGAAATATATTCAAAAACAAAGGAGTTATTTGCATCGCAAGTAAAATATACGAATTTCTGATAGTTTTTTTGTAATTCTAAGGAAACGATGTTATTAGAAAAAGACGTTGTACCAGAAGTTTGTGCAATTTTAAAGATATGTGAATGTTTTTGGTGTCAAAATAACAGGATTTCCTTAAAATTAATAATTCGAGCATTTTCGCTTGAGCAAAATACGCCAGTAGTAAGATTTGCATTACTTGTAAAGGGGCGGAAGAGACGTAGTCAAAACTTAGTATGCCATAACTAAGTAATATGTAAGACGAATTTGAGTTAGATCCGTTCAGCCATTAAGTATTTGTATTGTAGTCAAACAAACAAAAAATGATTTTTATTAATATAGATAGTTTTATGATACATATTAATCCTTTCCAGCCCTCCCTTAATCCCCCTGTTCAGGTGTAGGAAATAAGTATACAAAAATCATAAAATTTGTATGGAAGCCCCCTTAAGGAATGGTCGGAAGAAAAAGGTCTCGAAGGGAAAAATGTTCCTTTTGCAAAAGAACTGGGGGTCGGTCATACGTATTAACCCTCTCCGGCCCTCCATTAAAGCCCGCCTGTTCAGGTGTAGGAAATACAAATTGACATGTGCTAGCAACAAAGCAGTGTGGTGTTTTGAGTTTTATGTTTGAGAAAAAAAAATAAAACTGGTCAAATGATTTTTATTTTTGAGCGTAAAATAAAAATTGAGAAAAACTTTTATTTCTGAGCGAAAAAATAAAAATTGAAAAAAATTAATAGGACTTTGACCGAACTTCCCAGCAGAAAAGTGGTCCAAAATTGAAATAGTTCTGAACTAGTTCCAAAAGGGACCAGTACTAGTTCCACTACAATACCCTTTAACATTGAACGAACTGACGCTTTTTGCGGGTTGATGTCATAGGAGAAGACAATTGTCCCCAGAAACACTCTTTTTTCCCCATATTTGAACTAGTTGCATTAGGAACATTTTTAAACTGGTTGCTTTCGCAGTAGCCTAAAAGTGGTTCTTTTTTAACGAGTTTTAAAGTGAACATATTAAAAGTGTAAAAATTTAGTGCAACGGTAAGGTCCTAAAGATCTCATTTATACCATCTTTTCCATCCACATTCCAGAAAACATTTTGTATATAAACTTTTTTTTTACAATTTTATCTTGTGCGCAGCAAATTTTAAAAAGTAGCCAGAACGCGTTTATTTTTGTCAGCAATACTTTTGAAAACAAAAACAAAGATAACTGTTCTACACTGAACGCCTTTTGTACTTTTTCAGAGCTACTGCGAACTGCGCTAGAAATGAACTAGTTCACTTTTTCAATTGACTCCAAAGTAACTGCTGGGTTCTTATGATCAAATTCTGTTGTGCGTCTTATTAAATGTTTGAACACAATTGATCGAGAGCTGGACCTACTAGTTTTATGCGGACTCCGAACGGCTAATGTGCATGTTCTCAAGAAGCTTTACATGGCAGTATTTACTCTTTGAGGTTTGCCATTGTCTGCAGAGATGTGAAGGCCGTTCAGAAAAATTAATTCAATTGAAAAAACTTTGTGTGACAGATGGACCTGAACCAAGGTTCTCTGGCGTAGGGATTACGCACTCGACCCACTGCGGCACGGCCGCCACTATAAAAGTAAGTGTCAGTCAATTAATCACTTAAAAATCAACTTTTTTGGGTTAAAGTTTCACTTCTACCGTGCGTGTTGGCCACATACATTTTTTTCCATAACTTTCGTCGTGGATTAATAAGACAAGAATGCATCGATGTACTTAATTCTTTACACGACGGTAAAGCACAATCCTACAGCACTGTAAAAAACTGGTATGACGAATTTAATTGTGGCCAACGCACGCTTCAGGAA
Source organism: Pherbina coryleti (assembly GCA_943735915.1). Classification (NCBI taxonomy): domain Eukaryota; kingdom Metazoa; phylum Arthropoda; class Insecta; order Diptera; family Sciomyzidae; genus Pherbina; species Pherbina coryleti. The sequence goes on from OX030951.1 coordinate 22,377,073, forward strand.
AAAAAGATACAGTATACCGTGTATACAGTAAAGAAATGAAACTTCTTCTTTGTATACACTCTTTCTTTTCTAGAATAAGAACGATTTTAGTGTAAAGGCTCGATTATGCAATCGTAAAGCTACGCAACGTAACGTGGCGTAGAGTTCTATCTGGAATAGAACCCATCGCTGCACTAGGGAGAAAACTCAGAGCGTAGCTTTATTGAAAGTTTGAGAGCGAGAGTATGATCGTGAGAAAATCAAGTGTTGCATATTCCGCATATTAACAGAATAATTTCCTAAAAACGGATTTTTTTATTTTACATAACTACAATGAGCGATTTTTTTGCCAATGGGAGCTTCAGGTGTATTTATAAATTTGTTTTTCAAAAATTTTTTTTGGCATATTAATAAGGAGTTTCACAGAACAATGTCACAACAATAAATCTACCTCAACTGTAAACTTGATCTTAACTTTCATTTTTATTTCTGCCTTAAAAACTAAAAATCAAAAATTACCGGTTATTTTGTACTCAAAAACTATGGGACAAATTTTAGTTATTATTTTTGCTTTAAAAAAATTAAGCCTTATAAATACTTTTTTGTTCAAAACTTTAAATGTGAAAAGATAACTAAAACTTTCACACACACATTATACTTACTATTATTAATAGTAAATAGTTCGATATAAAATTATATAACTAAGATATGTATAAAATAGTTATCTATTGAAAGAACTTATTCCAACTTTTCTTGCGCACAGTGTCAAGTTGGCGTCATGGAATTGCACAATTATCGCAACTTGCATTTGCGTAAACTTGCATAAACTTTTATCTTATATTCTTTCAGTTCTTCTTTGCTTGTAAAATACATTTTTAATGAAAAATCTATTCAAACAATATTTAAGGATACAAAGTGCATTAACCCACAATATCTAAGATTCAGAGACATAAAGCTTTATGTTTAGAAGTTTAATTGCGTTTCTTCAACGTTAACTATGTCAATTGCCCGAATTTCTATTAGTTGCATTGAGCAAGGTCATACTGTAGTTACTTTTTTCTCCATACAAACATTTTTGACTCTACACTAATAGTTCGGGTGTAGAATTAAATGCTAAGAAATTTTCGTTTCTACAGCATACTACGCTTTATTCAAGAATGATAGAAAAATAGATTACGCATTGCGCAGGTCCGTTATGTTGTTTACTTTTCATTTTGACATTTCTAGCTACGAACAAAGTATTTTTTACGATCATGACGTCACGCTAGACCAAGTTTGTTTCTTGAATCTTTTGCCATTGTTTCATATTTGTTCACATTTTTAACAAGACTTGACAGAAAGCCATATCGTAAGCTCATATCGTAAGTCTATCGTAACGTAAATGCGCAGATCGTAGAAAATTATTTTTACTATCTGTGCAATCTATTTTTCTATCATTCTTGGGCTTTATTCATAAACATTTTTTCATTCGCTGCTCATGTTTGTAAGGTTTGTGTCTGAACTAAAGAAAATCTCTACAAAAATTAAGAATTCCAATGGATTTGCAATGGCCGCCACATAAAAAAATGCTGCAAAGGGCGCATATGGAGCATGTCTTTGATATTAAACGAAAAGACAAACAAAAAACATGGTTGCGAAAATGTTTATGAATAGCGTTTTCTTGTTTAAAGTTACACTGCCTCTAAAATGTGTTTATGAATAAGGCTGTTATATTTTCCCGCTAGGAGCGCTGTTTATTTTCCCGCTGGGCATCTACAGCAAAAGTAGTTTGATTAATTGGTATGTAGACAACATTTACATATGAAGACCTTAGCCCAGCATATAGCACGTTGGCTTTATAAAACTGAGATTGCATGTTCAATACTCAGCGCTGACAAAGAAATTTTTTTCAGTGTTTTATACAATGTATATCTCTCTCATTCTATCTACTGTACAACATATCTTTCTTCTCTATCGTGTAACGAAATGAAGTAAATTGACCTTGAAATTTCACTCCTCAATATTCTCATTCAAATTTCGAAGCGCCGCCTAAGAAGTTTCACTTCAAAAATTCATGAAGTTAGTCCAAAATTGGTTGCTGTACGAGAAAACATCCATGCTTCATGTCAACTGATAAAGCAAGATCCTAATGTGTCATACCGTGACATTGAGGCATCTTTGGGAATTAGTATGACAAGCTTCAATAATGTATTGTATAATCATTATTTGGCCGTAGAAAAGCTGTGTTCGGTTTAGATCAAACATAATCTGATAAATGATAAAAAAGGCTCGTGTCGATGGCGCTATACAGTCCAAACTATACAGAAAATCACCCAAAACAAAAAAAAAAAAAAATAAATTACTCAAAACTGAATGAAAATGGCCAAAATAATGCAAAATCACCCAATTTTGTTCATTGCTCCCAGAAGATGATAAACTTCCCTTGAACGAAATGAACAGAATTTTCAAGGGCATTTGCTTTTGTGCAAAATAACTTTCTTACTTACTTATCTGGCACTTACAACCGTAGGTCGGTTTTGGCTTCGTATAACGCAGATTGGACCGAAGATTTTACAAAGGATCTTTCTCTCGAAGCCTCCCAAAGTCTTTTCATCAGAACTGCTCAACGTCCAAGTTTGTGCTGCATATAATAGGACGGACATGAGTAGTGACTTATAGAGCGTGAGTTTTGTTCGTAGAGAGAGGGCTCTGCTTCTCAATTGCCTACTTAGCCAAAAGTAACACCTGTTGCCAAGAGTTATCCTTCGTTTTATCTCAATATGGACATCGTTGAAAGAGTTTATGCTGGATCCCAGGTAGACGAAGTCCTTAACAACCTCGAAGGAGATGTTGTCAACAGTGACGTGGTTTCCAAGACGCTGGGACTGTTTGTTTGTTGGTACTAGGTATTTCGTCTTGTGTTTGTGTCTCTGCGTTCAATGCAAGACCCATTCGACTCGACTCTTTCGCTAATGCTGCTGGAGAATGCTGCACTGATTTAGCGCGTATTACGGCAAATGATATCGATTTCATCAGCATACGCCAGCAGCATAATACTTTTGTCGAATATAGTGCCACTGCGTCTCAAATCAGTAGCTCGGATGATCTTCTCCATCATTAGGTTGAAAAAGTCGCACGATAAGGAACCACCTTGTCTGAAACCTCGTTTGGTATCGAACGGAGGAGTGAGATCCTTCCCGATCTTAACTTAACTGACAACATCACACATCTGTTCAAACAAAGACTTTTTGACCAGCCCAAAAAGCTAATCGATGGGTTATCCGCCGTAAAGCCCTGATTTGACTTCCAATGACTTCTTTATCGCCGGAAATTAAAAATAAAAATACGCGGTAAATGATTTTCGACACCCGAAGAAACTGTTGTTGCACTTTGTTTAAAAAAATGTTTCTTTTACAGTTACCTCAATCGAAGTGAAACAAGTGATTTCAAAATTGGTTCAAACGCATGCAAAAATGTATTTTCATGGAGATTATTTTGAAAGGCAATCAAACCAATTTCGATCATCAATATTTGTTTTTTTTTTTTATTATTTGGCCAGAAATATAAATAGCAACTCTTGTATAAGCTAAATAAAATTATTCCATTTCTCTCATAGAGCTAAAGACATTGCAATCCAATATAAATTTACACATCATTGTACTGTCATTCTATAACCCATAGCAATTTCACTAAAAGCTAGAATTAGCCTCTACACACACACACCTATACACCTCTTCATACGCAAAATGGTCCCACTTGCTATTGTAGTGCAATAAACTTTAGATCGCTTCTTCGTTCTTATGTCGGAAAAAATATGACACCTTCGAGTAATTGGTTGGTTTCAGTATTTCCATTTCTTCTTTGTGCTTTTTTGAGCTGTTTTATTTGTTTTGATGTTTCTTTTTTATTTATTTTTTTTTTTTTTTGTAATTCTTCTGTTTTTTTAGTAATGAATAAGCTCTTTAGAGCCCTTCGTTTTAGCGACTCAGACGTTAACAGGGTGTGTTTCTTCATTTTGTTGCATATTTTTTTAAGATTTAAAGTACTAGCTGCAGGGTGTGTTATGTATTTATTCTTTTTTTTTTTTTTGTTTTTTTTTTCTTATTTCTAGTTTGCGGCTTGAATTATCGTCATTTCGATTGTTTTTCGCAAAATATCTAAACGACAAAACAAATCTAATGGACAAAACAAAAAAATAAAAAAAAAACACAAAAAAAATAAAATACAAGGTATAAGTTGAAGGAAAAATGCTTTGAGAAAAAATAAAGCATCACACAGTGAGTTCACTGACCTTGAAATGAATTGTCTAAAATATGCAAAAAGTCATACTTTATGTAAGTGCATAAGAAATATTTTGAATTTTTGTAAAATTTATATCCAATAAGAAAGATTTCTTGCGTGAAAAAATTTGAGTTTATTTCTGTATTAGCCACAATTCATTGGAAAGAATTAATTAAACCCAAACTCAATTTCTCTAATATTTTCTTGTTAATTAGCTAGTCTTTCAATAACAACATTGAAATGTTATCAATGCATGTGGTGACCATGGGGCTATTCTTAATCCACAATTTTGCATAGCTATTCTACGTATAGAAATAATTCATAAACGATTTCGAGTATTTTGACTCACTTCTCACCAATAGTCATCTTCCAACTAGCTACAGTTATTGATGAGGGTTTCAATAAAATCAGATTTCATCCTGCTGACATTGAACAAAGTTAAGATTGTGTGAACAATTAATTGAATTGGATGGACAGAAATTTGCCAATTTCAGCAGATTCATTTTCGAAGGCATATCGAAAGGTCTTCTTCGAGCTCTTGGTTTAATGTTACTTTAGATTTTGGTTCTTATGTTTGCCTCAATACATCTGACAGTGGCTCTCAAGGGATGCAGCAAGGCAATATGTGAGCATATTGTACAGTCTTTGAGTGTATGTGTCTAAACTAATATGTATTGACATTTTTGCTGACTTTGCACACATCTACAACTAACATGTATTCATAATTTATTAAACAAGTATTTGTGTCCTTGGTGCAAACATGTGTAACGGTGTCTTTTTTGTCACAACTTATAAATTCACACAGCATAAAGCTCACTTAAGTGTCGATTAAACTTAATAGAAGAAGAAATATGAACAAAAATAAAAAAAAAAAAACAAACCAACGCTCTAAAAGGATAACGTAATATTGCCCATAATATGCTTAGCAGTTTCTTTTAGCTTACGTATAATTTAATAAGAAAAAATGATATCTTAACAACTTGACAAAAGTTTTTTATTGTCATTGTCTCTATTCTTTTTTTGTATGGAAGCAAACAAACTTTTATGCTAACTTATTGCTTTGCACGTCTTATTAGACACAACAGCCTGTTTTTCGACTTAAACTTAACTTATGGCACAATTACTCTACCAATCTTTGTTGTGTCATCATTGCTTTACTATTTCGAAAATTAAGGAGAAGAAAAAAATAGACCTATTAAGCTTGACATTCTTTAGAATGACTAGAAAATTTGAAGGAGGAGTTGCAACTTTTCTCTAACCTAAAGTCTCGTTATATTATTTGAGGCATTTCATAATAGCAGCTCATTAAGTCTTTCTTTAATTTCAAGCAATTACTTCGAAACTTTTTTGTAGGAGGAATATTTTGGTTTTTTGTTAACTTTTGTTTTTTGCTTGGTTTATAGAAGGAATATGTTGGCTTTTCTATAAATATTTGTTTTTGTTTTGGTTTTTTTTTTTGTGAGACAAAGTTTTTGTGAAATTTCAATCTTTTTTTCTGCCTTAAAAAGGAAAAATTCAAAAAAAGAATAAATATCAATCAATCACTTTTGAACAACACGACTTCGAGCTCGAATAACTTTTGTAAGGTTTGGTTCATATCGAAAGACTCATATAGTCGATTGCTGTTTATTTTCAGGCTCATACGCATAGATTCATGATGCGTCACCAGTCACGATTTTATGTAAATACGCCTTTTGAAGTGCCGCGATTGTATTTCTTGAGCATTTCTTTGCACCGTGAACAAATCTTTTTCACAACTATGTGTTCTTGCAAAATGGAATCTATACTGTTGTAAGTAATGCCCAGGAATGCCTCAATCCCACGGTATGTCACGTTATGTGACGATCAAGTATTATCAGTTCGCGCAGAGCATCAATGTTGTGTGGAACACAACAGATTTTGGATGATTTTTACAAAATTTGTCAGTGAGTGAATTCACAGCTCCGCCTGAATTCTGTGTACCACCGATAAACAGAGTTTGTGATTGTCTTCTTCGCCAAAAGTTGAATTGAGTCTATCGATGAGCTTTTGCTGATATAATTAACGTCGAAAGTTGTTAAAAAAATAAATAAATAAATAAACTGGCCATTTCAGTCCTTGAAAGGACTTTGACCGAACTTTTTGACGTGACGAGGTTACGTTTTACTGCGTAAGTTTCCAAAAAATTAGAAAAATGCATTTATTTAAAATTCATCGGCGTTGCATTGAATTGTTACTCGCTGAGAATAAGAGCCATTATTAAAAAAATGGTACGACCGTAAAGGTTAGTTCTTTCACTTCATTATAAAAACAAAACAAACATTCAAAATGTCATCGGGACGCGCTGGGAGCTGCTTAAGCAACGAAACTGAAAATTTGTTACATGGAATTATTACTAGCTGAGTATTAGTGCTAGGAATAAAAAATATGATACACCAATAAAGGCCTGTTCTAAGCCCTCTCAACAAAATTAGACAAAAACTTTCTGATGTCATGGAGACACAGAGAGAGTCGCTCAAAGATCGACAATGCAACATTCATGCAGCAGCGTTGCATTGAATTTTTACTCGGTGGGTATATAAGCTACAAATGCTTAAAAGGGAAAAAATTAAGGATTTATACTAGGCCTTACGACAAAAATAAAACAAAAAATTCTGACGTCGTCAGGTCGTGAAGATAAAAGATTATTTAACAGAAATGTAATAATGTTGCATGGAATTTCCACTGTGTGACTACTGCTGTGACGGTAAATTTTATGGAACGAAAATTAAGGTGAGGTCTTCGGGCACATGATAAAAATAAAAAACAAATTGACGGCGCCATGAGGCCCCTCAGGGAACGCATATGTATCACTTTGCTGGATAAATTGCATGCAGCTAAGGAAAGTTAATGCACCAAGGAAAGGCACGCCCAACACCATCACCAACAACCAATACCAAACATCACCAACTAAATATCAACATCAACATCAACATCAACATCAACATCAACATCAACATCAACATCAACATCAACATCAACATCAACATCAACATCAACATCAACATCAACATCAACATCAACATCAACATCAACATCAACATCAACATCAACATCAACATCAACATCAACATCAACATCAACATCAACATCAACATCAACATCAACATCAACATCAACATCAACATCAACATCAACATCAACATCAACATCAACATCAACATCAACATCAACATCAACATCAACATCAACATCAACATCAACATCAACATCAACATCAACATCAACATCAACATCAACATCAACATCAACATCAACATCAACATCAACATCAACATCAACATCAACATCAACATCAACATCAACATCAACATCAACATCAACATCAACATCAACATCAACATCAACATCAACATCAACATCAACATCAACATCAACATCAACATCAACATCAACATCAACATCAACATCAACATCAACATCAACATCAACATCAACATCAACATCAACATCAACATCAACATCAACATCAACATCAACATCAACATCAACATCAACATCAACATCAACATCAACATCAACATCAACATCAAATCAACATCAACATCAACATCAACATCAACATTAACATCAACATCAACATCAACATCAACATCAACATCAACATCAACATCAACATCATCAACATCAACATCAACATCAACATCAACAACAACATCAACATCAACATCAACATCAACATCAACATCAACATCAACATCAACATCAACATCAACATCAACATCAACATCAACATCAACATCAACATCAACATCAACATCAACATCAACATCAACATCAACATCAACATCAACATCAACATCATCATCAACATCAACATCAACATCGACATCAACATCAACATCAACATCAACATCAACATCAACATCAACATCAACATCAACATCAACATCAACATCAACATCAACATCAACATCAACATCAACATCAACATCAACATCAACATCAACATCAACATCAACATCATCAACATCAACATCAACATCAACATCAACATCAACATCAACATCAACATCAACATCAACATCAACATCAACATCAACATCAACATCAACACCAACATCAAAATTAACATTAACATCAACATTATTGGAATTAGAATATGGATTAAGATATAAATTAAGACACACCTATAACACACCTTTCCAAACTAGGAAAGGGATTCGGTATATTTGAGTAAGTCAAAAATTTGGTCATGGATATGGGTTTTATTTCAAGAGTGAAATAAATACATGAAATAGGAGTATAAAGAAATACCGTCACGTTAAAATCTACGGCTGTGTCCACGACACCATCAATTTTTTTTTTTATAGTTGGCATTTTATTGACAGATTAGTTAAAAAACAAGAAGTGACAGCTCAAATCACCACCAGAGTACTTATTTTCAACAACTAGCAACCAGTTTATTAACCGATTTTGCGATTGGTTGTTCATCTATAGGGCCCTTAAGACCCTTAATTGGTCTTCAATTTTAAATTTCAGTTGTTCCGAAAATAAATATTTCTTTCCAGAATAAATACAAACTCAAATATGTATGTAAATGTCTCGTATAAAAAATCAATGGCTTGAATGAAATCCACTTATTTCAAACTATTAAATTTTTCAATCAAACTTAAAGAAGTCTTATACAATTTCATCACTGGTTTTATTTCTTTAAATGAACTTGTACGGCTTTTACAATGAAGGCTTATTTACAAAAAAGTCTTTCCCAAGCAAGACTATCCCCAGAGCTGAAATTTTAAACAAGACTCTCAATTCAATTTTAATCCTTAAGTGAGATAAGATGAAATGCCAGCGCAATCAACAACACCAACAATTGCAACAACCATAGCGACAACAGCAACAACAACAACAACAAAAACAACAACAACAACAACAAAACAACAACATAACAACAGTGTAATCAACAGAGTGGAAATTAGAAGAAATTTGCATTTGAATTTAAAATGAAGAAGGAAATTTTGAATTGTTTCAAACTTTTTTGCAAAATAAGGGCGTTGAAAATTGTAAATATTTGTATTTATTTAATGCTCGAAGACCTTGAAATAATTTTGAGCTCTTATTTTTTTTTTTTTTTATTTTTCCTACTTATTTTTTAATTTATTTTGTTTATTTTTCGATTTTTTTTTTCTTGTTTGTTCCTTTTCATTGCTTGTTTATATGACAAAAAAGATATGTTTAAATTTTTTATCATTACAAAGTACTTGCTTTAAATAACTGCTAGGAATTTCATACAGAAGTATGTTGCTAACACACAGAATAAATTGTCAATTAAAATTTGTTCAATAGATATGTGAAATACATATAAATCTACTCATTTAAAATTACCCAACTGCACAATAAATACTTTCGATAATTTGCAAAATATTTTAAGATTATTTCAGCACGTTCTCTTTTAATTTGCAGGAAATTTTGTGCCTGTTATCTTTTGTTTTTCAATTTTGAACATGATTATATTTGAGAATATCTGCTAAGCCCTTAGCTTAGATAAATATTTAATGCAAATTAAATCTCGAATTATGCTTGAAGTAACCTTGACAAGGTCAGACGCAGAGAAGATGTAGACGACGAAGAGGAAGATGAAGAAGAACAAGAAGCTGCATGTAAAATATTAAAATTGAATTTGTACAAATAAACTAAAGACATGAACTGAGAAAATTTCTGCTGTTTGAAGTTTACGACATGTTGACTAACATACAAACATATGTGCTCATATATATATATATATATATGCAAGCACACAAACCAACACAAAAACTTACACATCAGCAATGTGTGTTGTTGTACTTCAGAAAATTGCTTCAAACTTAAAGGCTAGAAGAAGTTAAATAGCTTCTTTTCCACACAGCTTTTCCCATCTTTGCCGAAACTTATAGAAAACTTGACAGAATTTTAAATTTATGCATATAATTTTGTATAATTTAAATGCTGGAACTTTTAAGTTTTTGTAAGAAAAACAAAATGGAAATTTAAGCAAATTGGCGGCGGCAATTTAAAAAACTTTTGAAGTCAACTGAAATTACATGGAATTCATGTCACTCATACGCCCTGGTGTACAATTATAAAAACCTATTATTACTCATAGAAAAAAAGCAATTTCCAAATTAATGCTGTCAAGCACCGTTAGTGTGAATAAAAAAAAAATTATAAACACATATTATTAAGAATAGCTTCAGCCTAACAACCACCCTGCACTCATTCTGCTAGCGCATTACTGAGATTAATAAACTGTTGGGTTTTTTTTTTCATCGCTTAATATTCTGTTGCTTACAAGACACCAGCAGCCTGCCAGCCTGCCAGTCTGCTTTTGCCTCTGCATACGTCTTAGCCTTCTAAGTCAGTCAACCGACGCAGCGCAAAAGAATCTTGAAAAGCATTTTAATTAAGGCGCCACAACATAAACATGCTACTGTTGCCATTGCTTCCGGTGTTGCGTCTATAATGAAATAACTTCATTATGGCGTTTGAGTTAGGGCGTTAAGTATTTAAGCAATTAAAAAATTGCATGTAAATAATATTGTGAGTAAGATTTTGAAAAATTAGTAGGGGAATTTATAAAAATCGTAAGGTTACAGGGACTAACCATGATTTTTCAACCATTTACGAAAAATATATTAATTGTAATTGTGTCGTTAATAGAAACGTTATTATCATGTTATTTTATTTTATTTCCTCCTCCTTGTTACTTATATTTTTACCTTTTTTACCTCCTCATTTCTGTCTTAATTGTCTTCTTAAGCAAAAAATTATATAAATTATATTGAAGAATTTGTATCCAAGATTGGTAAAAATTAACCATATATACCTCATGACATGATGGCATGTCGCCATTCATTATTAGTAAGGATGGGTTAACTGCTTACCTTACACCTCTACCATATTGTGGAGTATGACACTACGTTGACCTATAAAATACGCCCTATTGTACAACTATTCAAGTACAGGGTGGGCCAAAAGTCACCATGGGGTTTAAAAATTTAATAACTTTTTCGTTTATATATTTTTCTTTATTTTTTTTTCAGATTATATAAATAACACCTGGAGAATAAATAATGGAGAGATTCACAACTGAACAAAGAACCAGAATAATAGAATTTTATTATTTAAATCAGCGATCAATTATTTTACAACCATTTTACACCATTATGGCACCGTTAAAGATTTGTCTCGAGCCGGTAGACCACGTTTAATTCGCACTGCGGAAAATATTGAACGTGTAGAGCAAAGTGTTAACGAAACACCAGAAACATCTATCAGAAGGCGTTCTGCTCAGCAAGGAATGGCTCGTACGTCACTACGACGCATTTAAAAAAAAAAAAAATGTAATCTTATTCCCATATAAGGTGCAATTGGTGCAAGAATTAAAACCCGTACATCATCGGCAACGTCTAAATTTTGCATTTAAATTTCAACAGTTTGCTAGAAATTAAATCAACTTTATTGAAAATCTGATTATCAGTCATGAAGCTCATTTTCATTTGAATGGCTTTATTAAAAAGCAGAACTGTATAGGTTCTGGAGTTCTGAAAATCCAAATCAATTCATCAACGCCAGTTGCACCCTATCTGAAAATATCATTGGGCCTTATTTCTTCGAAAATGAAAATTAAAGCGCTGTAACCGTAAATGGAGAGCGGTATCGGGGTATGATAGAACGTTTTTTACGTCCTGCCCTTGAAAACGGACCTGAGATGTGGTTTCAGCAGGATGGAGCCACTGTCCAGACTGCCCGAGACACAATGGCACTTTTAAGTCAAATTTTTGGAGAGCAAATAATTTCCAGAAATCCGGAAATTAATTGGCTAGCGTGTTCGCCAGATTTGTCAGGACCCGACTATTTTCTTTTGGGTTATTTGAAGGAGCGAGTATATGTGAACAAATCCGAGACAATCCTTGAACTCAAGGCCAACATTGTTGCAGAAATTCGAGCGCTACAGTCACAAATTTGAAAGATGTTATGGAAGATGCTCTAAAACGAGCCCATCATTACGAAGCTGAAAACGGCGGTCATTTCAATGACATTATTTTCCATAGCTAGTGTAAAAAAATTTCCATTTTGTATATTTTATAATCTAGAAAAAAAAAATAAAAAATATATATATATATTGAAACCAAATTTAAGCTTTAGGCTAAGTATGTTGACAACAAGACAACATGAAGACAAAGAAGGCAACAACCAGCAACATTAACAACGGCTCTGTATAGAGCAAATCACACAGCTTGACTATACAGACTGTTTCGTTGGCCGCTACACCAACTCATCAGTAGTAATATATACATATAAAATATATATAAATACGAAAAAGTTATCAAATTTTGAAACCTAATGGTGACTTTTGGCCCACCCTGTATATTTATCTACCAAGTATTGTCTACTACCTTTTCCCTTCTTTCTGCCAATTTCCAGATACTATCTCGAAGAAACGATACGACTTTTTTGAGTACTTCAAAAGATCAAAAGTGCTGATCCTCAAAGGCATGCATCATCAACGAAAACAAATAGTAGTCGCAATGGGCAATGTCTAGGCTATACGGCTGGTGGGGTAGGACTTCTCATTTCAACGTGTCAAGGCATGTTTTTATTGGCTACTCAACATGTGGTCAAACATGTTGTGCCTTGGCTTCTATTCTGGCTGTCTTTGCTTCGATGACTGGCTGAAATGCATCAAATGAGCTGTACACTCGCCCTGTAATGGTTTCATCCGGTTGTAGCTGCTCATAGTACACCACACCCAATTGGTCCCATCAAATATAGAGCATGACCTTGCCACTTTGAATATTCAGCTTTGGTATCGATTTTGGAGCTTGATGCAAAATACGATGCAAAAATTCTTTTCTTTTTTGCCGTAAGAGCAGCTATTATAGCAGCATACAAGTGAAAAAACGGCGTTTGACATCTTTTGGCTTCAATTCATACCGCACCCAATACCGCACCTTTTGGATAATTCCCATGGCTGTTATGGGTTATGGCTTGTTGAGCCACTCCTAATGCTTTTGCGAGTTCTTGTATTACTGCTTGAAAAGTTCAATTCCGCTGAAAAGCCAACAATGAGCGTACTGGAAATTTATATTTGCCAACAGGGAAGAATTTGCCAGAGAAAAGAGAAACTATATAGAAATATAGAATGGATTCTATCGAATTCGGACAACACGTTTTAAGTTGAATTTTTCAAGATAACGGAAGTTTTTCTGTGTTTTTTTTACTTTCGCGTGGTGAATAAGTTGAGCGAAAATTTTGCAGTTTTATTTTGATATTTGCCGTGAGGGCGTGCGCTGTTTATTACAACAATTAAAAAAAAAATATTTGCTTCAAATTTTTTAATATTTTTCTAATAATCATACATATATATGAATAAATAATTATCAACGACGTACCGTGGTAAGAGCAGTTAAATAAATTAAGAAAATATGTAGCATGTGCGTGACAATATTGATATATGTTTCAATGCAGACTATAATATAAGAAATTTTTTGCGGAAAATGCTGTTATGTGTGGATATTGAGATGGCAAACCAGATTGAAAAACATTTTTTTTACTATTTCCATTGAAAAAAATTCCACGCTTTCGCACATGTTACACTTTTTTCTATACAACAATGTAGTTTTTACACACTACGGGGTCGTTCATAAATTACGTTACCAATTTAGAGGGGAGGAGGGACTTAAATATGTATTACGATTAGTAATGATATGGGGGTCTCATATATAGCAAAGTGACCAAAGTAAATAAACTCGAAAAAATTGAAATTAATACATCCTTCATTTAAAAAAATTTCAATCCTTACATCTGCATTAGACGGTCAAACGTCTAAATTGACAGTTAATTATTGACAAGTGTCAATATGAATTCTCATAAGTGAGTTTTATTTAATTTGACCCTTAAATGCCCAGTGTGTCTTTTTCGATACAACCGAGAAAATAAGCTATTTATTTTAAAATATTGCAAAAATTAAAATGCTGGATATGTAGTTTCACTCAGAAAATTTCAAATATTAAAAAAAAATTTAATTATTGGCATAACTTTGTTGGTTGGGGAAATATTGACCGTCAAATTAAAAAGGTTTTTCATTTTTACGGAAAGTTCGGTTTTTGACATGAAATACCTTTTAAACTATTAAAAATTTTAGAGTATCATTTTCATTCCAAAAAAAAAATAAAAACGGGGTCGTGTTCAGGGGATCATTTAGCACAACATAATTTTAATGATATCGGTGTTGTTGGGCATTTAAGAGTAAAAATAAATCGGAATATAAATTATTATTCAAATAAATCTATTTTAAGGAATCATATTCACAATAACACTGAACTTGGTGATGTACGGGTGCCTTTACGGTTACTCTCTCAAAGGCCAGGCGAATTTCCTTGCATAAGAAATGAGAATACACCTGAATAGGTCCACATGGATTCTGTTGAAGAATTTGAAGAGTCTCCAAAGTTCCAGCTCCTTCAATTCCAGTGATTGAGAGCATCGACTTTTGGATCGAATAGAATAGAATAGTTTGTATCGATTAAAATAATTGATTTTCAAATTTTTTTCTTAAATGTATCTAGTCATGACATAAAAGAGAATAAAAAAATAAAATAAGAACTTTTTAATCCTTTTGTTTTGTATTTCAGTTTTTAGTAAATACGATCGAAGGTAACATTAATATGAACGTACGGTGTAATTGTGCGTGACGAATGTAACATGTGCGTGACGGTGTTTAAAGTTGAAAAAATTGTTTTATAATTTTTTTTTCTCAAATAACTTAACTACAAATAAAATTTAGGATAACCTCTTATTGCTGTAAAAAAATATGAAAATTCTATCTGAAGTCAATTCGCAGAAATTTCAGATAGAAGCTGACATCAAATTTTTAAAGGAAAAATTTTGTAGCACGTGCGTACGCTACATTTTGCTTAATATCAACGAAATTTATAAGTGGATTCATAAAACCTTTACACATTTTAAATAGACCGTAAAATTAATTAATATAAATTGCAAACCAGTTTTCGCAAAAATTTCTTAATAAGTAAATCACTTGCAATTATTCGCAAGCTGTAACAGTGCGTGACATGGAATTCATGACATACTACTTTTTCAAAACGAGCCACACTACTGTAAAAAACTAATCCATAAATTTTCATGTTAAATTTTTTTGGTCGATATGAAATGTATATTCTACCTCTGCATATGTATATCTCCTACCAAATGAGTAACTTTGGAGAATTTTCCAAGATTTTAGACGCAACAATGGGGTCAAAAATAACCTAAATTTGTTTAAAAATTTTTTCATGCTTCATAATTTACCTAATATTTCATATTTTCATTCCATTTTGGGAAAAAAATTTATTTTCAAGGGTTTATTTTCGAATGAAATCTTAGTTTTCTTTTTCAAACGATCCGGAGCCAGCCTATGATATTGCCCAATTTCATCTTTTTTTTAAGACACAAACTTCAGCGTCATATTTATATATGAAAATAATTGGATAAAAACCGACAACAACTGAAAACAGAAAATAGATTATGTACAATTTGCATGCGAAAAAATTATTGTATATACAGGGTGGTCCAAATACAAATTTTTTTAAAATGCAAAAAAGTGGAAAAATTAGATCTTTTCATATATTATGGCTTTATTAGTAAGAACAAACATTCTCACTAATTATGGAACACAACATCGTTCAAGTGGCTGTCTCGGCTGGCTTCGTAGTAGCGCATTCTGTCACTCCAATTTTAAAAGACCTTGTTGATGGTTTCGGGCTGCAGCTCACGGATTGCTTGGATGATATTAAGTGCTTGAATCGTTTCCGGATTGTTGGGATAACATCGATCCTTCACGGTTCCCCACAAAAAAACGTCTAAAAGGGTCAAATCGCAGCTCCGAGGCGGCCAATTGACATTGTCAAGAGGGCTGATAGCATGTTGCGGGAATTTGGTGCGCAAAAGATCGATTGTGGCATGGTCTGTGTGGCATGGCGCGTCATCCTGCATGAACCAGAGGTCGTCCAAATTCATATCTCAAATTTCAGGAAAAAACATAGCTCTGTAACGACCACCATTGACCAAAACGTTGTTCCCAGCCTCATTCTCAAAAAAAAATGGTTGCCACTACTCCACAATCCGCACCAAGTGTCACTCTCTGTGCATAAATCGACTTTTCGTCAATAATATGCTAGTTTTTCGAGTCCCAGATGCAGAATTTTGTTTTTTACGTCACCGCCGAGATGAAAATGCGCCTGGTCAGAAAAGATGATTTTTTGCCCAAATCATCTTCTTTTCAAATAACGCTTTTCATCTTCTGTTTGGGCTACACACCACTCACTTTGGAAATAATTTTCCAATATTTCTTAATGTTCTTCAAGCGTAAAGCGACTCATTTCTTTTTGCAGTGATATATTATTGACTTTATATCAATATTTCGAGCGGAAAACAGCTGTCAGTGTCAAAATAACCTATGATTTAAAAAGAAACCACTAGATGGCCCACTCCTTATATACAATAAGCTTTTTTGAAATCGTCTTCTAAAATATACCCCCTTTTTACCCGCTTTTGCCTTAAATCACCCTTAATTGAGACCATTGAACAACAAATTTGCTTTTGTTTTATTTTTCTTCACTATCGCTGTTCTAGATTTATTCCATCCATATGATATAAAGAGTCCCTTGACTTCAGTAACACAACAGCACTTACCTTCACTTGATTTTCGGAAGAATTTTTCAAAAGTTGTTCTTCTATTATTGCCAAGAACTATTGAAAAATCAAAAATTTTTTATTTTTCTGCCGGTCTGTTAGACATGTGATACATAGT
Source organism: Pherbina coryleti (assembly GCA_943735915.1). Lineage (NCBI taxonomy): Eukaryota > Metazoa > Arthropoda > Insecta > Diptera > Sciomyzidae > Pherbina > Pherbina coryleti. The sequence continues at coordinate 22,394,120 of OX030951.1, forward strand.
TGCCCGAGGAACACCCAAGCAACATCAACTAGTTTTAAAAAAAAAAAAAGAGAATCTGTTTCTAATCGTCCTTAATGCATTATTCCGCATAGTAAAGAGCGGCAATTACATAAAATTTACGCTAATGCATACATGCTTTTGCGCAGCTGTACACACGCACACACATACACACCAACAACACGTACTAGACCATCCATACATGAATATGTATACATGAAGGACACGTTATTGTGCTTAACTTCAGGACACGTTGCAGCACGTCTCGACGTGTGCTCAAGTAGCAAAAGCATTAGTTGCAGAATTCCTTTGATCCAATACTGTCAAGGCATGATGTATATCAGACATGCTTGAAAACAAGCAAACAACACACCAACAATACAAGCATACAAACATAAATATTATACAAACATATGCTGTGTGTTGTAACGTTATACAGACACACAAAACTATGGCTAACTACATGAAAGTGGAAATAAAAGAATTTCTGCTGATTTTGCATTAATTACATTGATCGTTGCATTGTGTGCTTCTTAATTTTTAAGTACTCTATGACGCACATTATGACACTTCAACACGCTTAAGTACTCGTATGTGCTGCTAGTAAGATAAAGGAGGGAGAAAGAGATTTTCCGATGAACGACAAAATTGAGGATGGGGTGAAAATGAACTTCCGCTTAGATGAGTCATGACTTTTATGATCATTTGAAGAATTTAAAGGAGTATAAAAGAAGCTTGTATAAAAGCAGGAAGTTCATTCATAGATTTACGATAACCATTAAAAAAAAATGAAAATTTGACATTCATATTGTTTATATTTATTTAGCTTAAGACATGCATCACATAAAGTATAAAAATTATGAGCCTTATAACCTGTGTTTATTGTTTAGTTAGGTCAAATCTTCTGTCATTTTTCTTAAATATTTAAAAAATTTATATATCTATTAGAAAGTATGATAGACACACAGAATACTTTACTTAACAACATAAGAATGAGTTGCTAAATTGCTTGCATTTTTTATTTTTGTAACTTTTTTTCCTTTTGTTGATGTTCATAAATTATGTGGGTTTTACTTTATGGCATTCGTTATATCTTAACGTCTGTGTTTTACACAATTTTCTCATAGATTTGAAAGAATTTATTTGCTCCATAAAAACATCTCGACATAAATTCGCCTCTGGAATTTATGTACATTTTTGTGCATTTGTCTATAAAAAGGTCTTATTTAAATTTTTGTAAAGCAATGCAGGCTAGCGTGCACGGATTTGAAATGACTATTCAAGGTTTGGAGAAGCACAAAATAAAGATATAGACAGTAGGCTGATACGCTTAGAGCAACCTTTTTTCTTCAATTATTCTGTCTTTTTCAGTCTTTTTATAGCACAGAAAACTGAAATAGAAGAAAATCAATCAGCTGCATTTTTTCAACTGAACGCTCATAAAAACTCCTGTTAAGTAGTGCAAATAATTGCGTATATAAAACAAATAATATGCGCAATTATTTGCAATTAACAAGAAAAAACAAAAACAAAAAACATTATTTAATGACTAGCCAACTTTATAGCTTTTCACATAATTAAAACAATAAAAAAACACCATCTAGCGTACATTGAACCCAGAACCGAACAATTGACATAGGTTTTGTGGTGAGTCTATGCCATGAGCTGTTAAACACGCTATCACACTCATGTGGGTGTGCGTGAAAGTAACACACATGGTGGCGCACAGAGACGCCAAGCGGCAAAAAGACAATTTTACTCTCAAAGCACTTACATAAATCAAAAAGTGAACAATGCCATAGCGCACTTCCCCTCATGGCATAGGATAGAATTTAAAACTAAAGCATTTATATATTAAATAAAAGTAGAATAATTTTAAGGAAATTCTAGTGTACAATGTGCATGTTATCTGTAAAGGTTTCAAGTGCATTTGACATTTTAAACCTTCCTCCTTTGCAAGGACTACATCGTTTGAAACTATTAAGAATGCAATCATGGAGCGAAAGAAGGAAGTCTACAAATATCGTTTGTATATGTATATCAACTCATAACCAGTGAAATCGATTCTCCAGAACTTCTTTCTCTAATAAATTTAAAATCTAAACGTAGAAGTAGTAGAAACGCTAACAATTTAATTTATTTAGCTTTTAGTAGAACAAATTAGATGTTTACTGCTCCTATAAACCACTGTAACTATATAAACCACTGTAACCTATAACTTACCGTTCCCTATCTGTACCCTACCTGTACCCTACCTCAGTTAACAGCTGTAGCTTTTCTTATGTTAACTTATCAAAGGGTCAATTTAAAAGTAAGTAGGTGTAGTAGTAGTAGTAGTAAACTGGCCATTTCAGCCCTTGAAAGGACTTTGACTGAGCTTCTTGTGGTAAAATTGTGTTTTGCGTTTTATTGAATATTTGTACACAATTGATCAAGAACTGGACCTACCTAATTTTATGCCGACTCCGAACGGCTAATTTGCATGCTCTCAAGAAGCTTTAAATGGCATTATTTACTCTCTGAGGTCTGACATTGTCTGCAGAGAGGTAACAGCCGAACAGAAAAATTATTTCAATTGAAAAAACTTTCTGTGTCAGATGGAATTGAACCATGGTTCTCTGGCCTATGGGTCACGCACCATACCCACTGCGCCACGGCCGCCACAAAAGTAGATTCAAATTTATTCTGTAACACAGTGTTACGAAATCGACCAAAAAAAAAAGAAGCACAAACAAACTTTATAGAAATTCTTTAAGAGGAACATGTCAGTCCGTCGCACTTGGCCTGACCTCTAAATGTCGTCACAACTTTTTGACGTGAAGAAGTTACGTTTTACCGCGCAGGTTTCAAAAAAAGTAGAAAATTGCATTTTTTCAAAATTCATCGGCGTTGCATTGACTTGTTACTCGTTCAGTATAAGAGCTATGATTACAAAAATGGTGCGACATTAAAGGTTTATTCCTTGAATTAATTACAATAACAAAACAAAAATCCAAAACGTCATCGGAAAGCGGTGGGAGCTGCTTAAGCAACGCAACTGAAAATTTGTTACATGGAATTATTACTCGCTGAGTATTAGTGCTAGGAATAAAAATATGATACACCAATTAAGGCCTGTTCTAAGCCCTCACAACAAAATTAGACAAAAACTTTCTGGTGTCATGGAGACACAGAGAGAGCCGCTCAAAGATCGACAATGCAACATTCATGCAGCAGCGTTGCATTGAATTTTTACTGGGAGAGTATATAAGCTACGAAAAAAGTTTAAATAAGAAAATGAAGGATTTATACTTGGCCTTACGACAAAAATAAAAAACGAATTCTGACGTCATCAGGTCGCAAAGATAGCAGCTTATGTAACAGAAATGTTATATCGTTGAATGGAATTATTACTCACTCAGGAGACGGTAAGTTTTGTTTTATGCCAGCATAGATATATTATTACGCCTCACAACTAAAATAAAAAAAAAAAAACCTTATTCTCATGATTTCCGGATGGCAATCACATAATGCAGTAAAAATGCCACAACCATGAAAAAAAGTTGCATGGAATTTTTACTCTGTGGCACTGCCGTAACGGTAAATTTTAAGGAACGAAAATGAAGGTGAGAACTTTGGGCAAATGATAAAAATAGCAAAAAAATGCACCAAGGGAAAGCACAACCATTGGAGAAACAAATAAAAAAAAAGCTATACCAACACCAACCCCAACACCAACACCATTACCAACACTAACACAAATACCAACAACAACATCAACATTAACATCAACATCAACATCAACATCAACATCAACATCAACATCAACATCAACATCAACATCAACATCAACATCAACATCAACATCAACATCAACATCAACATCAACATCAACATCAACATCAACATCAACATCAACATCAACATCAACATCAACATCAACATCAACATCAACATCAACATCAACATCAACATCAACATCAACATCAACATCAACATCAACATCAACATCAACATCAACATCAACATCAACATCAACATCAACATCAACATCAACATCAACATCAACATCAACATCAACATCAACATCAACATCAACATCAACATCAACGTCAACGTCAACATCAACATCAACATCAACATCAACATCAACATCAACATCAACATCAACATCGACATCAACATCAACATCAACATCAACATCAACATCAACATTAACATCAACATCAACATCAACATCAACATCAACATCAACATCAACATCAACATCAACATCAACATCAACATCAACATCAACATCAACATCAACATCAACATCAACATCAACATCAACATCAACATCAACATCAACATCAACATCAACATCAACATCAACATCAACATCAACATCAACATCAACATCAACATCAACATCAACATCAACATCAACATCCACATCAACATCAACATCAACATCAACATCAACATCAACATCAACATCAACATCAACATCAACATCAACATCAACATCAACATCAACATCAACATCAACATCAACATCAACATCAACATCAACATCAACATCAACATCAACATCGACATCAACATCAACATCAACATCAACATCAACATCAACATCAACATCAACATCAACATCAACATCAACATCAACATCAACATCAACAGCAACATCAACATCAAGGTCAACGTCAACATCAACATCAACATCAACATCAACATCAACATCGACATCAACATCAACATCAACATCAACATCAACATCAACATCAACATCAACATCAACATCAACATCAACATCAACATCAACATCAACATTAACATCAACATCAACATCAACATCAACATCAACACCAACACCAACACCATCCCAAGCAACAAATTTTTTGTGTCCGCAAAACTCCAGAAGTACTGGTCCGATTTTTTTTAAATAAGTTTTAAAATATCACATTTGTGCTATAAAAGGTTCATTGGTTATTTTTTTTACGAAATTTCAATAATAAGTATCTTTAATCAAAGCGTTAAGTTTTTTAAAAAAATCATCCACAATGCCATGCATTGCTTGATCGTTAGCTTTTCATGCGTTTGTGCTGCGAGATCTTCAATAAAGTGCATGTTGCTCTCTACTATACTCTTTTTGTTCGCAGCAAGCACAAAATAACAAAATAAACAAACAAATACATATAAAGAGTGATTTTTTAAGTGCCTGATAACTTTTTTTTTAAAAAAAACGCACAAAATTTGCAAAATCTCATCGGTTCTTTATTTGAAACGTTAGATTGGTCCATGACATTTACTTTTTGAAGATAATTTCATTTAAATGTTGACCGCGGCTGCGTCTTAGGTGGTCCATTCGGAAAGTCCAATTTTGGGCAACTTTTTCGAGCATTTCGGCCGGAATAGCCCGAATTTCTTCGGAAATGTTGTCTTCCAAAGCTGGAATAGTTGCTGGCTTATTTCTGTAGACTTTAGACTTGACGTAGCCCCACAAAAAATAGTCTAAAGGCGTCAAATCGCATGATCTTGGTGGCCAACTTACCGGTCCATTTCTTGAGATTAATTGTTCTCCGAAGTTTTCCCTCAAAATGGCCATAGAATCGCGAGATGTGTGGCATGTAGCGCCATCTTGTTGAAACCACATGTCAACCAAGTTCAGTTCTTTCATTTTTGGCAACAAAAAGTTTGTTAGCATCGAACGATAGCGATCACCATTCACCGTAACGTTGCGTCCAACAGCATCTTTGAAAAAATACGGTCCAATGATTCCACCAGCGTACAAACCACACCAAACAGTGCATTTTTCGGGATGCATGGCCAGTTCTTGAACGGCTTCTGGTTGCTCTTCACTCCAAATGCGGCAATTTTGCTTATTTACGTAGCCATTCAACCAGAAATGAGCCTCATCGCTGAACAAAATTTGTCGATAAAAAGCGCGAAACACATTTCGAACCGAACACTGATTTTGGTAATAAAATTCAATGATTTGCAAGCGTTGCTCGTTAGTAAGTCTATTCATGATGAAATGTCAAAGCATACTGAGCATCTTTCTCTTTGACACCATGTCTGAAATCCCACGTGATCTGTCAAATACTAATGCATGAAAATCATAACCTCAAAAAAATCACCCTTTACATACATACTTTGCTGCGCTTAAAGCTAATTGGATCAAAGTACATTCTAATATGTTCAAAGTAGTTTTGATGTGGAGAATTAATTTAACACAGTTTTGTTAAAAGGGGATTCACTGACCACCTTCGCATGTTGAGGATTTTTTTGATGAGAATGAGATTCAATCCGACTTGATGTATGTATTTATGTACGTATGTTTAGTTGTTTCGCTGCATGCAACTTTTCTACACATGTTTTGACGGTGGTTTTCCTGTAATTTATAAATGAACAAAAGGAACAAACGGCTGACTTTTTACTTAATAGAATTGACATTGTGTGATTCAATAAGTTTTTTTATAAATAAACAAGGGAACTGGGACGGGCATAGGAAAAGGGGTTATGGCTTCGACCACACAAGTCAAATTTTTGATATTGAATAGTTTTGGAACTAAACGTCGCATGACAATAAAACTCAGTATGGAGTTACTAATTGCCAAAGTCTTTCTACTGGAAAACCGGTTTGTGCATTGGAAAAGGGGATGTGGCCCGATTCTCTATACAGAATAGCTATGGAAGCTTAAATCACAGGACATTGTAACTCATAATGGAATTGTCACCTGGGAGTGATGTTCTGCTGCTGGGAAACTGTAACGTGCAGTGGAACATGAGCATGGTATCAGACTAAGGGATTAATAAAAGTTTTGAATTTACTTATCATTTCCAATATACTTGCTGGGTGCAGAAACACGCGCCGCGTATCGCTAGTTAAGGTATAAAAGTAAAGATAATTATAAAAGTACAATAGAGGAAAAAAATATTGCAAAAGTGTAAATTTTTCGCCTTATAATGTATAATAGTACCTTAAGTTCTTCAACTCAAAAACGCTTCGTTACCCCTTTGCCTTATCTTGTTCGTCTTTGCTATTTTCATTCTATACTTATACTTAAAAAGTCATCATTCCTTAAAATAAAAGTTCACTGATTTTTATTTTTTCTTTTTTTGTTTTTTTTTTTTTTTGTGGCTTTGTGTCACTCATCTCGACGCTCCAACTGTCTCCCAACACACACAACTACTCCACAATTGACGTTATAATATTGCACTTTGCTGCCAATTAGGGAGTAAACTTTTAGGGAGTATTGTGTGTAAACGTGCTTATTTCTGAATAAGCGGGGTTGCATTTGTTATCGTCTTAGTGGATTATCGATTGAATTAGGAGGTGAACGTGTGGGTGGTTGCATCAAGCATTGTTTTTTCTTATATCGTATGAACATGAGTTCAGCTAGTCAATTCAACTTTGCGACGGAGGAAAGATTTAGATCATTTAACGACATCGTACTAGTAAAAAAATCTTGCTTTAAAAAACTTTGCAAATAGTTGAAAGAGATGCATTTTTCTGCAAAAAATGTCGTTCTTTTTTGCAAAGAAATTATGGAATCAACCATGAGAAGCCAAACAATTGTTTTAAATGTTAAAAATGTAGTTTTAAAATAAAAAAATCCGGACTTGTATTTTTTGCCCCCATGTTTTACGACCCTGGGTTCGGTTGAAACAGTGGATGGGGTCAATTGAAAATATAATAAATTAACATGTTTTATTCATCGTCTAATAATACTGTACGACTCCTAATTTACGACTCCTAAAAATATTTTTTTGTAATATTCTAGTCTTTCACGATACTTATAATCTTACATTATTTTAAATCAGCCTTCAAAGGTTTATGTTAAGCATAACCTAAATTATATAATAATCAGATGTTGGTGGCGATTATTTTTGTTTTTTTTTTAGTGTTTGTGTACTACTTGCTATTATATACATATCTCAAAATTCAACAGCATTAATTATAAACTCGATTTTTTTTACACTGTTTCAACTGCCCCCAACCAACAACCAGGTATAAAACGGTTCACAGTAAGATTGATGATAAATTTAAATAAAAACTGATCATACAGCCATATTCTACAAACTTCAATTAAAACGAAATAAAACTCTCAATGCTCTAAAACTCTACTTTTAAAACCATAATAATTGCAAAAATGTACGAACAAAAAATATTTACTTTTACGTTAAAAAAAGCCCAAGGGAGCCTCCTATACACAACCTCAGTGCGCGAAGAGCGAAGCAACATAAAAATTCGAGTTTCGACTAGGCGCCCACTTCGTTCTCTACTTGTACCCCTTAACCTCATCACACAAGATATTCGCTTTGCTTCAACCGTCCGCCGTTTCAACCGTACCCAGTCTTTGTCAATGGAAAGTTTTATTTTTTTTTTCTTATTTTTTTTTATTTTTTTTTAAGTTTGAAATTTGAAAATAATTTGAAAATAAAAAAATGAAGTAATTGTCAAAAAATTAAAAAATTTCACTATTTTTAAAAACTAAGTATGTGCCGAAGTAAATTTTTTGCTTAAACGCAGAAATAAACTTGGTTTAGAACAAAAAGTAATTTTTTTTATTTCTAAGAAAACTTTTATTTTTGACTCATAGCACATTGTATGGCAACGGTTGTTTTTTTTAGAGGTATAGAACTTTCGATAGGGATAACTGTCAAACTAGTTGTCATACTAATGAAGTGTCTTTTACTTTTTTTTCAGTATACTTTGGCCATACAAAGGTATAACCATACCATACAAATAACGTTTACAAATCGTGGAAATTTATTTTCAAAATTCGCGCTCTGTTCGCCAAACTTATAGAGCACTTCATCAAGTGTACGGTGCGCATAACCGTCTAACTGAGCAGGTAATACGCAATACTATGGATCGATTCGTGACCACATTTACACCTTTGGATATATACGAGCCCGTACCGTGCGTAGATACGAAGCAATCGCCGGTGTAGACGTGAGTGTGACAGAGCACCTGAATTTTCCGCTCCGACGCCGTTCTCAGCAACTCGGTCTCTGTCCCTCCACTACTTGGAAAATTTCTTTCCTCTACTTGGAGGAAAAATCTTGGCCTACATCCATATAAGATCCAACTGGTGCAAGAATTAAAGTTACCGGACCATCGATTGCGTCGTGTGATAGGTGAATGGGTTTAGAATCAACTGGAAGTTGAACCAGATTTCTCTCTTCAAATCATCTTCAGCGATTAAGCTCATTTCTGGCTTAACTGGTATGTAAACAAGCAGAATTGTCGTTTTAGGAGTAAGCCTAATTCTCATGAGACTCTTGTGACTCCATTACATGCAGAAAAAAAATCACTGTTTGGTGCGGTTTACATACCGAAGGCGTTATTGGCCCAGTTGCGTTTAAATCCGAAACCAGTGCCAACATTACCGTGAAGGGCAAATGCTACAGGCAAAGTATTCATGATTTTTTTATTCCTCATGTTATTGCAAGTCATTTGGAGGAGAAATGGTTATAAAAAGACGGCGCAACATGCCATACAGCGCGTGAAACCATCACTTTGTTGAGCCAAACGTTTGGTGAACGAATCATCTCAAGAAATAGACCTGTGAATTGTCCACTTCGTTTGTGTGATTTGACACCTTTGGACTACTTTTTGTGGGGGCACATTAACTTTCTGGTCTATACTGATAAACCAGCAACGATTGATCAATTAGAAGCCAACATTGGACGCACTATTGATGAATTAAGACCAGGTAAGACAAAGTGGTGCAAAATTAGACTGAGAGAATGGCGTTCATAACCCGCGGTCGCGGAGATCAAATGCCAGAAATTATTTTAAAAAATAAAAAATTTTAAAAAATAGTATTTTTATGCGTGTTTTATGAGTTCGCAATAAAAAGACTCATAAAGAAGTCTTTGATATGATTGTAAAATGATTGCTCAGAAATAAGACTATAAAAAGGGTAGTTTTTCATGCGTGTTTTATGAGTACGCAATAAAAATACTCATAAAAGAGTCTTTGATATGATTCTAAAATGATTGCTCAAAAATAAGTCTCAAAAAATATTATTTTTTATGCGTGTTTTATGAGTACGCAATAAAAAGACTCATTAAGAAGTCTTTTATATGATTGTAAAATGACTTCAAATTTTTCTACTATTACTTTTTATTTGAAATGTTTAAAAAAAGATATTGTTGTCAATTTTTTTATTTTTCAACTATCAAATATTTTAAATAAATTTGAATCTAAAAATATATTTCAGTCTAAATGGATCATAATTACTTCTATGAGTTCTGAAAGAATCCTCAGTATGAGTCTTTAAAATTCCATTCCATGATTCTTAAATATGACTATCAAAAGTGTCTTAATTTTGAGTCCAAAAGACATGTACATATATGAGTTCTAAAAAAGTATTTATTTAAAGTCTTTATTATGAATCTTAAAAAAGTTTTTAAAATGAGTCATAAAATAGTCTTAATTTTGAGTCCAAAAAGACTAATTTATATGAGTTTTAAAAGAGTCATTATTATGAGTCTTAAAAGAGTATTTAAAATGAGTCTTAAAAGAGTATTATATATGAGTATTAAAAGAGTCTTAATTTTGAGTATTAAATGAGGCATAAAACAGTCATTATTATGAATCATATTTTGAGGCCCACAACCTACGAAAATGTACTCATAAAAGAGTCTTTTTTGAGCGCATTATGACGATAAACGCTCATTTATATGAGTCTTAAAAGACTCTTTTAAGAATCATAATGTTTGCTAGGTATAATCACAATATTGGCATGTCGGCTATTTATATAAAAATAAAAAAATCTAACAAAACTACACCACATCGTGAATACCCCTATAGTTTTTTTAAGTTTATTTCTTACAAGAAAAGTGTGGCAGTATACTTTTTTGAAGTTATTTTCGTGTAAAAAGACTATTCGTCACAGTTGGACCATTTCCGAGAGCATTTAAGTTCGAGCATTTAAGTTCGAAAGTTGTGAGTGTGCAAATGTTACGGCAGTGGCCGATCATGGACTATTTGATGCCAATTTAACGAACCATGAGTCAGGGTTTTAGTCACCATCCAAACGACTCGGACAATTTCAACTGATATATATATATATATATATATATATATTTCTGATCGGCAGTCATCTCTCTGCAATGACACGCTGCACAGTGGGGTATTTTATGCCAAAAGTGACGATTAATTGACAGGGGCCACTTATCGAGACAAAAATTGCACTTTTGGGGGTTTTTGGGGTCGCTGATCACGAATCTGAAGTCAAAAATCTGAAATTCAAAATGGCGGCTTCAAAATGGCGGCCATGAACAAGCTAACTTCTACAAAAAACGTTTAATGGAAGTAAAATTTTGTATACAGGAGTTTGTGGGGTCGTTAATTACGAATCTGAAGTAGAAAATTTGAAATTCAAAATGGCGGCTTTAAAATGGCTGCCATGAACATGCTAACTTCTACAAAAAACGTTTAATGGAGGTAAGATTTTGTATACAAGGTTTTGTGGGGTCGCTGAATACGAATCTGAAGTAAAAAATTTGAAATTCAAAATGGCGCCCATGAACAAGTTATGTTCTGCAAAGAACGTTTAATGGAGGTAAAAATTTGTATACTGGGGTTTTTGGGATCGCTGATCATGAATCCGAAGTCAAAAATTTAAATGGCGGCTTCAAAATGTAATCAGTGGCTATGTACCTTTTACCGAATTACATAGTATATAGAACATAATTTTTGTTATTACTACAAATTGCACAAAACATGCTTTGAATGACATTTTATACAAAAACAAAGGATTGCAATAACAATAGTTAATAAACATAAACAATTATGTTGATTTCACATGTACCCTTCAAACTGCAGGGCAAACAATTTATGTCTTACTAATATCAAAATCAGAAAATAAGTGTTAAAATCGAACAAATATAATTTAATTTAATAGCTTAACACATTCATCTGCTACTTTTAATATATAAAAAGCCGGTGTTTGAAAGAAACATCAACTATCTACCTTAATTGTGGAAAGGTGCACTGAATATGCCGCTTTCTATATTGTAGGGTAAAAAATAGCGGATAAAAAAAAAGAGAAGAGAATTGTTCAAAAAAAAAAAAAAAAAACAAAAAACAGCAAAATCTGTTTAGTATTTAGATTTATTTTGTACTTTGTTTTCATTTATTTTAATTTTTCGAAATAAAACCATAAATTCGTGACATGTAAGTTAAAATAAAAATATCGAAATACCGCGAAAGTGCGCAGCATTCACGCAATTTTTTTTCTATAGAATATAGCTAGAATGTTCATAGCTTACGATAATCAAAACAGTTTTCTTTAATTCCACTCAACACACAACTATATCTCTATTTACATATTGAAAAATCCAACTTTTTAAGCTCAAATTAAAATAAATAAATTAATATATATATAAACACTATTTCATAAAAAAAAATTTAATTTTGTATTGCTTAAATACCTGAACAAGAAGGTTCCATGGTAATTTTTTGTAATTTTTAAAAAATAATACACAAAAAAAAAACTTTAAAAATTTCTAATAAACACGTTTGTCACTGTGCACACTCAAAGAGAAAAAAAAATGATGACTTTCAAACTGCATTGCAGGTAAACGGTAGAATATTTTTCAACTATTCTTTCACCTAGTGATGCAGAACTTTATCTTCTTTCATCGGGTACCCAACATCACTATGTACCTTGAACGTTTTTTTTTTCAATTAATAGTCACTTTTGGCATAAAATACCCTATTGTGCGCTGTTTCATTTCAGAATAAAGAAGGTAGTCTCGCGGCTGAAAATCCTCTCTCGCTTTGAGTCAAAACACTCAAAATCAATACAAATAATTTTGGTTTTCGTTCGTAGTTGAGTGACTTTTAAAAATAATTGATTCTTGGCTTTCAGACATGAGCCTTACTGCTAATTCTAATATGAAGTCCTTTCAAACTCATTTCAAAGTGTTTATAAACGAATTAAAGAAAAATAAGATTCTTTTGATTCTCTGGATATATACATAATATGCTGACCAAATGGAGTTCATTTGCTCCAATTCTGTAGTTTTTAACCCTCTGACCATACAATTCTATCGAATTATTTCATTGAGTTTGGGTAAATTTTCAGTAAAGTCTTTGCACAATAAATAAAGAAGACCAAATAACAATGAATCTTAGCAAAAATAATTTTTTGAAAAGTCCTTTGCTCTCACTTTAATGCTTAATGGAATAATGACTTTACTGAAAATAATTCCTTATCACTATGAACCCAATCCTTGCCACTGTCTACGTAGGCTTTATAAAGCAGCTCAAAATATACAAACACACACACACGCATACACATGCTCTATAGTTGATGTATGCATGCTCATTTCGTAGAAGCTAGGTATGTGCGTACATGTCTAAATTTTGAAGGCTACATTTTGAAGCATTTTCCAAGACAACAAGCAAAGGTAGAGCTCATGTGCTTTAACAACAGCAACAACAGAAATAACAGCAACATCAAAAACAACAACAATATCAGCACTTATATGCCAAAAGCTGAGCTCAGTTGATTTAGATTAATTTACATAGCAGTCAGAACAGTAACAACAACAACAATAATGAAAAAAAACACAGCCAAAGAGAATCCATCACGATTCAATTCAAGGTGACAGTGAGGTCATTGGCAGTGCAATTTCAAATAACAGCGAGTATATTTAAAACTGAACGAGCTCCACATATGAAGCATCGTTTTTTTTTTTCGAGCTTTAAGAATATTGATTAAACTATCAAATGAGTGGAATGACTGAAGAGGATTTAGCTCGATGAAACATTTTAATGCTGTTTTAATTAAAATGTGATTAAAAATGCTCATTAAATTAAGAGTTCTTCGACACATTTCAGCGAGCAACGCAGCGTTGCGCTTAGTTGCTGCGCTGAGTTGCTGGTGGCTGTTTGTTGAGCAAAAAAAAAAAAATTAATTGAAAAGTTTTTTATAGCTTTTCATGTCACTTGACATGATTGTTGTTGTCCTTTTATTTGTTGTCTGCAGCAGATCAGCAAAAGTTAATTAAATATTTTAATGATGCATCAGGACGTATGAGTGATTTTAATTTAAACTGGTGTTTGCCATATAAATAAGCTGTGACTTTTGTTCAGACTGAAAGTTCCAACTTATGGCATGCTGCCAAATTGATTGAATTTTACAACTGATCAGCTAGTTGCTTATAAGGTCATAAACAAAATGCACACACTGCAGAAAAAACATTTCGAGGAAAAATTAAAGATATTTATGGAAAGAACCATTACATCTTTTGTGCTCTTATCATTAATAATGTTGGAAGACCTATGCAAAGTCAGCGCATAAGATAGACAAAATATTATGTTATTAGCTTTCATCAAAGCTTGAGGCAACCATCACTAGCTACATAGTTCAATGGCCATTAGGACATTCTTTTGTGTATCCTTGTTTTTTTATGGAATTGGCTTGCAATGTTGATGCCTCAATTCAAATCCATAAAAGCTAACCTTTCACACCAACAACAGACAATGAAACTTACAAACAGCTGGCAGCAAACGTGGCCAACAAGAAAACAAAATAATAAAAAAAATTCCAACAAAAAAATAAAACCAACAAAAACAGGAACATTGCGCTGAAAATTGGACGTCATTTATTTTTATTACACTCACCCCATGTTTCACACTTACTCGCGCCGGCTTTGTCGATATCCTTTTTATTGCTTTTACATAGCAAGTTAATGAAGGACAATGTCTTTTTTTTGCTGTAGTTGTAAAATTTTTTTGTTGTTATTTTATATGTATATAAAAATGTATGTGCGCCAAGCTGAACTCAGCGCTCACCAAACGTTTGATTTATTGCTGCGCTTAAGTTTTTCTACTTTATTTTTGGCAACGTAAATTTTTATTCATCGTGTCCTGTTTTTTTTTACGTGTTTTTTATTTTTTTGTCGTGCAAAGACGTTTAATTAAAATCGATATTGACAATATTTGAGCTTAAGTTAGTCACATTCCGGCAAAAGCATAAAGCAAATTGACAAAGCAAATAAGATGAATGGCCCGGCTTTTGAAGCTTAAGCAAGAACATGAGCGCACAAAATAACTAAGATGAACACAGTTGATGTGAATATAAGGATATGAACAGGCCAGGGAAGCAATCAACAATACATAGCGAACAGAAGAATTCTTAGAAGTTATAAGCAACATTGGCAAGGAAGTCGAAAAATGTCTTTATATCGAAATTAATTCAATTTTATGCAACCAACAATTAGCAAGAGACACAAAAAAAAAAAAAAAAAACAAAATAAATAAACCAACAACAAATAAAGGCATCTATAGATAATTGCTTTGGCTGTACGCATTCCAGCCAATCAACCAATTGCAAATTAATTGCCAATCATTTTAAGGTCACATCAATAAACCACGCTGTATAAATGAATTTTAGCCATTTTGCATGAGCTGGTGTAGGGGGCGAGACCTCCTGGGCTTGGAGTTTTTATCGTGATCATTTATGTAGCTTCTTCGCAGTCAAAATTTTGCCAAATTCCTTAGCATAGCTTGCAAACATATCGTCACCGCAATTAATTTTAACTACTGATGACGCCTAATTACCGCATTAGCACTTCAAAAATTTACACAAATAAACGCACCCAAGCTCATACACACATACACACACACACACACACAAATACACATGGAGTTCAATCGTATAAAAGTTTGAATAATACTAATGAGCTATTTACGCTTTTTTCACATAGCAGACAAGGCAATAAAAAAAGTTTAATAAGTAGATTATTAAACAATTAAAATTACGTATACGCCATGATGATCGGTTGCATTATATGTGCTATTGGGAAATACTTTAATATTTTTGCATTTAGAAAGTTCCGCCATATTATTAAAAAAAATTTGTTTCAGTGCAGCTGTCATCTGCTGCACTGAAACAAAATTATTTGCCTTGGTTGGATTTATAATTTTAAGTTTTCTACTCCATTAATTTTTTCAGAAATTTGGAAACTGTGCTGATTTAAGTTTAAGTTGTGCTACAGTGGTACACATTCGTTTATACGCAATCATTTTTTTTTTTTTTTTGAGTAAACTGAGTATGACATGATCGTTTTTAAAAAATTTAATTTTTTCACATTTTCTCTGTGTTGTTTACAGTATGAGGAATGTGTTGATCTAATATATTGGTGATAACGGGACTTTTGTTATTGCGGCAACTGATCAGCAGAACGTTCACACATTTTTGACTCGACATTCGTTTATGCGTTTTTGAGTTTTAATGAGTAATTTTATGTTATTTTACGTTAAAAAATAGAGAAAATTAACATTTTTATGTAAATTAAAAGTGAGTGTGGCAACTTTTTCTTAACAATTGTGTTTTGTTTATTTATTGACTGGTTTTATAGCCATGGGTAAAGGTGCATAGCTATCTGATTCTGAACAGGAAATAATTAAAATTTTGAGACCTGAGAATTATTCCAACAGGCAAATTGCGAACAGAGTAGACAGCAGTGAGGAAGCAATAAGAAATTTTTTTAAAAGGGCTAAAATTACGGCGTTGAAGTTCCAACTAGAGGAAACATGAAGCTTACGTTGCGCCAAAAAGGACAAATTCGTCACGAACCAACCCAGAATCGATTATCTTCTCGACAAGTCAAGGACAATTTGGATCTATCCGTCACTCCCCGACATGTCGCATGAGTTTTAAGCGCCATTCTTACGATAAAATGGACAAAGTTGAAAGGAAAACCACGCTTGACTGATTCTTATAAGACCAAGTGATTGGAGTTTGGCCACGATACATGTCCTGGAGTGAAGAATGGTGAAACGTAATTTTTTCGGATGAAAAAAGTTTAATCTGGGTGAGTCGGACTGTTACAGTTGTTAAAGACATGATTTGAGCAAACACAACGTAGTACGTTCAAAACGAAATTTCGGTGGAGGAAGGTTAATGGTTTGGGGAGCCTTTTCGTACTTTGGAGCTACACCAATTTACTTCATCACATCGAAAATGAACTCCGAAACATACACGGAACTATAAGAAGATGTTTTGGTTTCTTATTATGAAAACGATCCTGAGAGAGTTCATCTTCCAGCAAGACAATGCGTCAATTCATGTTTCAAGGCAATCGAAAAAGTGCTTTTCTTCAAAAAACATCAACTTGCTGCAATGCCCTGCTTGCTGTCCACATTGTAACCCCATCGAGAATCTTTGGTGCACACTTGCTGGTAAAGCGTGATCAAAGGGAAAACAGTACAACAGAGTAAACGAACTCAAAAATACGATTTTAGGGTGAAATTGGGTCAGAAATTCTGCAAAAGCTACTTAACTCTAAATAAAGGAGGCCACACAAAATACTAAAATGGCAATACCTTTTATTTTATCAATTATATGTTTATTTTTTATTGTATGCGTATAAACAAATACCCACCCTGAAACTCGCCTTTTGTAGAAAATGAAGTAAATGGAATAATTTTAAGCTAACTCTTACATATATTTAAGTTAAAAGTGAATAAATACACGATAAATACACGTTTTTAAAACCAACCAAAATTCTTTTGTTTAGCTAGCTTTGGCAAAAAGAGGTGTGCGTATAAACGAATGTCTACCACTGTATAATGTGACGTAAACAAATTGCGGCATCTTTTATATTGGTATGTGAACGTTGAATAACTTTTAAAAAAAAGAAACAATTTCCATATATTAGCCATTTCTATTTAATTCAATCCTTTTCAATTTATTTGGACTAGTTTTTGGATCATGTAAATAAAGTGGCCACTTCTATGGGCCAAAGCCCATTTTCGATCACTTTTTCGAGCATTTCGAGCGGAATAACAATGTTTCGATGTAAAGTGATTCATATTTAAAATTATACTGATTTGACATTTCACAAAACTGTCTAATATTCAAGATAATCAGCTGATAAATAATGTACATCGGATCAAGTACAGAGCCTTGAGGAACCCCACAGGTTAAATTACGGAAAGCAGACAGACTATTACCCATCCTTACTCTTTGAGACCTTCCAACTAAGTAACTGTATAACAGACGCACAGCCATGTTAGAGAAATTAAAGTTATTTACAAGTTTCTGTTACAGGAGAGAATGGTCAACAGTGTCAAATGCCTTGGCAAAATCCAACAGGCAGAGTAAATTTAAGTGCCCTAAGTGGTTAGCCAACCTAATGTCATCTAAAATCTTTAAGACTGCTGTAGTGCAAGTATGGTCAGGTCGAAAACCATACTGAAGTGGATACATGAGGTCATATTTTCTAATGTTTTCCGAAATTTGTGCCGCCATGAGAGACTCGAGTACTTTAGATAACGATGAAAGCAGACTTACAGGCCGAAAGCCAGATGGATCAGAGGCATTGAATTTTTTAGCAATAGGAAGAATTGTCGCCACTTTCCAAACCTCAGGGAAGCAAGAACTTGTGAGGCAGTGATTTAGAATGTGGGTTAATGAATTCAAAATGTGTGATAATATGATTTTTATGAATTTAATAGATATTCCATCTTCACCCATGGCATTTGATTTTATTTTATTAACACAATGAGCAACGTCACTCGCACTAACAAAAACAAACTCAAAATTAAACAAACTTACAGAGAATAAAGTATATGGATTATTAGGCGACAAATTATCAAAAGACCCTAAACTAGTAATGAAATAATCATTTAGAATATTAGAATCAATGTCACAATTATCAGGTTTAACACTGCATACCTCAGCCTGTCTTAAATTGTTCCAAAGCTTTTTGGAAGGCAATGATCTATGTTCTTTTTAGCCAATATGCTCGGTCGCTTAACCCTTCGTTACATTATTTTTTCTCCCTGTGTATAAAAATATCTGATGTCTCTATTTAAGATTGGAGAGGTTTAGGGAATGTATAAACGAAATTTGAATGCTCTGCAATGAATAGGAGCTAAGTTACGCATCATTGCATATG
Source organism: Pherbina coryleti (assembly GCA_943735915.1). Lineage (NCBI taxonomy): Eukaryota > Metazoa > Arthropoda > Insecta > Diptera > Sciomyzidae > Pherbina > Pherbina coryleti. The sequence continues at coordinate 22,413,014 of OX030951.1, forward strand.
TGCAATTTCATTCAGGCAGGCAATAAAAATTAGTACATGATAGTTTAAATATTAATTTTTATTAATTTGTATTTTACATTTTTTAAATGGAATTATATGCTTTTAATATCTTTAACTAAGATATATTTCCCAGTTTTTTATAATGTCAATTTAAATTGACAATTTTAAAAACAAAGGAAAATATAAAAACACTGATTTGCAAGGACATAAGGATTTTGTTTCTTAATTTGAAGCTCATTGTTTAAAACAATTTCTATTTTGATATATTATTAAAACATACTCTTGTCTAAACTATTGAGCAGCTAACATGAGTGTATTGCACCCTGGTAATTTACATGTTGAACGCTTGTTGCCCTATTGTGGCCAGAGATCAAAATAGTCCAACCGAACTTCTGTTTGAGAGAATGGGAAACTTCTCGAATGTTTCGTCATTTTTTGCAAGGATTTTTGATAATTCGGAAGGTCTTCTACTTTTTGTGGATAGTGCATTTACTAATATTATCGTATAGCGTATTTTTATCTTGCATTTACTATGCATTTACTAATATTGCAATGCATTTACTAATATTATCGTATAGCGTATTTTTATCTTGTAGCTTCCAATAAATGAGTGTAACAAATTGACTTCCCCCATAAATGTATTGTATTGTGAAACAATATTCGGACACTCAATGGATATTTTTTTACACAACTTCTTATCAAATCATTCAGCTATGGGTTCAGGACTTTTACCACAATGGTTCGACATCAAATTAACAACTTTATTATCTCTCCATGAAATCAAATGTACGTTAACATCAAGCTACATATTCCACAGACTCTCCTCGAGATGTCTTCATTAATATGAGAACACTCGGTAGTTTTGAGTTCAGAATTCTGTTCCGACGGATTGTACCTAAAAAATATCCCTTTTGGCTAGTTCTATCATTTCTGGTAGTGTTGATATAATGATTATCATAAAAAAAACTTTGTAATTCATATGTGAAGTACTTCCCGTAAAACTCTTTTATAACAATATTTACACAAGCCCAAGATCATTTTCTACGTGGTGACGAAGACAGAGCCTGTTTTCGTGGCCCAAATAATTTATTTTTAAAATTAATTTATTTTTAATTTTAGCTTTAAATATATTAAAGTGCATGCAATTGCACATCTGCAAGATAACCTCACATCTGCAATGTTACTTCAAAATGTCTCAAATTAAGCCATTTATTTTATGAAATTAAAGTTATAATGCACAAAAAAATGAGTCAGCTTAAAGAAAATTAACTTATATTTTGGAACAATACCTACATTTCAACGTTTTTTTTTTAATTTTCGTATTATTATTAAAAATATTCACTTATTTCTACGTGTAAGACAGACCTTGTTCGAATCAATATTTTGACAAATTGAATCACCAATTTGACAAAAGAAGACAACAACTAATAAAAAAATGTCTAAATTTATTTTTAAATAAAATTCCGGTAGGTATATTTACAAGGTGTGTGTGGTATATCTCTTAGAAGTCAACATTGCATATGTGCAATCCCATGCAACGAAGGGTTAGCCAAGCATGATGGTTTAGTAGAAGTAGTTTTCTGCTATGTTTGGGAACACGCTATGAATCAGTGCTTCTTTTGATTGAGTGAAACTGCAAAAATCGTTTGGTACTGTTATCATTCCTATATTCTTCTTGACTGACATTATACCATCTTCAATTTTAAAGCAATTGCTGAATTTGTTCCTTACTTTATCCCCAAAATCCCCAATTTTCAAAATTCAGCTGCTGATAGATCGTTTTGCAATTCAACACGCACGTTTGCTTTTAGTGTGAGTGTTCTTACATTTTTCCACAGAATTGAAAATTTCAAGCTTGCGCTTATTTCATCGGCAGCAATAGATCTAGAAATGACTGGTAATGTTTGTCTAAACTCTCCAGCTAACAGTATCAAAGCACCGCCAAACAAAACTTGATTTCCTCGTAGATCTTTCATAGCTCTATCTAATGCTTCTAATGATTTTTTTTTAGCCGTTGCACATTACGGATGTTTTAGTTATGTTACATGTGGGATTGTCATATGCCCTCATATTCAAAGGTAGTTCACGTAATTTTGAAATTCTGCCAACAGACTCGACTTTAGTGACTCATTTTTAGCAAGGGCCCACCTTAGCACCGAATTTGTTTGGATACAAAAATTTAGGTGGAAGACCCATGGAAACAATACGTAATTTTGAATTCATAAAAATTTAAAAATTTTACTGGCATAAAAAAATTACTGTTAAAAAAATTACATAATTTTTGAAATTCTGACAATGGATCAATGACCCATTTTAATCTTGTGTTCGCCCACCGAATTCGTAAAAATAAAAAAAATTAGATGGTTACCCTAATCTTTTAGCCTATAACCTTCGCATCATAATTATCTACTTTTGAAAAAAAATAATCAACTAAATTGATTGAAAATTATGGGCAGCAGAAGGAAATAGATGCTTTTTTCCCACTTTTCTTTATATATGTTATATATAGATAGATACAATATTATTTAGCTTTGTCAAAAATAAAATAAAAATCACAGTGCTGCTGTGGTTCTTTGTAAAAAACTCTTGTTCTTTGTAAAAAAATGTCCGCTTGCACTACCATTCGGCCATTTCAATTATTGAAACCAATACATGCTACGTGCTAACTAATAAATTAAAAAAATAAACTTTGTTTAAGTATCATTTTTCATTCAATTCAAAACTTGTTTATGAACTCATTTACGAACTAAAAGTATCATTTTTAATGCATTCAGGAACAATAATTTATCATTTCTAATTAATCTTCGAATCATTTTTGAACAAAATAAGAATAATTAATGATTTAGTTGCAATCTCAGCAATGAACATAAAATTATCCATAATTATTCATTAGAGGACATATATATAAGTGTAAAAAATGTTTTTTCTACAGATATCAACAAACAAAAAAAAAAAAAAATAAAGAACAAAAAAAAAATTAAATTTATGATTCCTTTGTAAGCTCGATTATGAGCAAAAATTATTCTGTTTTGATTCAAAAATGATTTTTTCGAGAATATTTCAAGCAAGAATAAAATTTTTGGATTAAATTTTTAGAAAATGTTAAGATGTTCCATTTATTGATTAGAATTTTACTGTCTGGTAACTCTATTATCCTTTTTGTTCAGTTTTACTCTCCATTTTGCCATACAACGCGTTAAACAATCAACGCACTGAATGAAACATTGACGAACGCGTTATTTCTCGAAATGAACCACACCTTTGGTTTATTTTCTCTGGAGTAATGTGTAGCCATTCGTTTATGCAAATTACCAGTCACTATAGATGTCTTGGAAGATAACATTGTCGAGATACGGCCTCAAATGCTTGAAAATGAGGTCGCACAATGACCACATGTCAAAAATTGACATTTAAACGCTCATGGCATAAAATTATCTTACTAATGAAGTCAATTCTCAATTTTACAAATAAGAAATAAAAAAACAAAACGAAAAGAAAGCTCAAAAGCTTACTAATCAGTCATTCTAAATATTAACCCTGTTTCAGAATAATATCATTATTAAAGGCTGATTTATATTGTAAAAAATTTATAGGAAAATGGCTTAAAATATAGGGTAGACTGGGTTCGATTGAAACGGTGGACGGTTGAAACAAAGCAAATATCTTCCCACCGTGCATGATGAGGTTAAGGGGTACTAGGCGAAAACAAAGTGGGCGATAAGTTCAAACATGAATTTTTATATTGTTTCGCTTTTACCTCACTGTGGTTGTAAAAAGGAGTCTCCATTGGGTTTTTTTAACGGAAAAGTTTTAACGGAAAAGAATTTTTTTGTTCGTACATTTTTGCAATTATTATGGTTTTATTAAAATTATAGTATTGAGAGTTTTAAATCGTTTCAATTGAAGTTGTAGAATATGGCTGTATAATTAGTTTGTATTAAAATTTATTATCATTCTTACTGTGAGCCATTTTATACCTGGTTGGTGGTTGGGGGCAGTTGAAACAGTTGAAAAAATTCGAGTTCAGAATTAATGCTGTTGAATTTTGAGAAATATAATAGCACATAGTACACAAAACTAAAAAAAAAATAATCATCACCACCATCTGATTATTATATCATTTAATTTATACATGGTATAAACTTTTGAAGGCTGATTAAAAATAATATAAGATTATAAGTATAGTGAAAGACTTGAATATTAATAAAAAAATATTTTTGATGTTCAACTGTTCCATTACGAGTCGTAAAATATTATTAGACGATGATGAAAACATGGTAGTTTATTATATTTTATATAATTTGCATGTGTTTCAATTGAACCCATGCACTGTTTCAACCGACTCTGCCATGGGGACGGTTGAAACAAATTACATTATTTTTAAAATTTGGTTTTACACATCAAATACAATACAGTAATCTCACATAAGATTGCTTATTAGTAGACCAATAAATGGTCTTTTATCTATACTATTATATAAAATGAAAGTGAAAATTTTTTGTGTCCGCAAAACTCCAAAAGTACTGGTCAGATTTTTTTGAAATAATTTTTAAAATATCACATTTGTGCTACAAAAGGTTCATTGGTTATTTTCTTTTCGAAATTTCAATAATAAGTATCTTTAATTAAAGTGTTAAGTTTTTTAAAAAATCATCCACACTGCCATGCATTGCTTGATCGTTAGCTTTTCATGCGTTTGTGCTGCGAGAGCCTCAATAAACTGCATGTTGCTCTCTACTATACTCTTTTTGTTCTCAGCAAGAACAAAACAACAAAACAAACAAACAAATACATATTATACATACATACATACTTTGCTGCGCTTAAAGCTAATTGGATCAAAGTACATTCTAATATGTTCAAAGTAGTTTTGATGTGGAGAATTAATCTAACACAGTTTTGTTAAAAGGGGATTCACTGACCACCTTTAGCATGTTGAGGATTTTTTTGATGAGAATGAGATTCAATCCGACTTGATGTATTTATGTATGTATGTATGTACGAATGTTTATTTGTTTCGCTGCATGCAACTTTTCTACAAATGTTTTGACGGTGGTTTTCCTGTAATTTATAAATGAAAAAAAGGAACAAAGGGCTGACTTTTTACTTTATAGAATTGACATTGTGTGATTCAATAAGTTTTTTTATAAATAAACAAGAGAACTGGGACGGGCATAGGAAAAGGGGTTATGGCTTGGACCACACAAGTCAAATTTTCGATATTGAATAGCTTTGGAACTAAACGTCGCATGACAATAAAACTCAGTATGAAGTTACTAATTGTCAAAGTCTTTCTACTGGAAAACTGGTATGTGCATTGGAATAGGGTGGGTGGCCCAATTCTCTATACAGAATAGCTATGGAAGCTAAAATCACAGGACATTGAAACTCATCATGTAATTGTCACCTGGGAGTGATGTTCTGCTACTGGGAAACTGTAACAGGCAGTGGAACATGAGCGTGGTGTCAGACTAAGGGACTAATAAAAGTTTTGAATTTACTTATTATTTCCAATATACTTGCCGGGTGCAGCAACGCGCGCCGGGTATCGCTTTACTTACTTACTTATCTGGCGCTTACAACCGAAGGTCGGTTTTGGCCTCGTATAAGAAATTGCGCCAGCCATTTCTATTTTGCGCTTGCTGGTGCCAGTTGGAAACACCAAGTGTAGTGAGGTTATCCAACACCTGATCCTTCCAACGAAGATGTGGGCGTCCTCTTCTGCGTTGACCACCACCGGGCACCGAATCGAATATTTTTTTCGCTGAAGCGTTGTTTTCCATTCGCTCAACATGACCTAGCCAGCGGAGCAGCTCGATTTTAATGCGCTTAACTATGTCTATGTCAGCGTACAGCTCATACAGCTCGTGGTTCCATCGAATTCGGTACTCGCCATTGACGCAGATTGGACCGAAGATCTTACGAAGGATCTTTCTCTCGAAGGCTCCCAAAGTCTTTTCATCAGAACTGCTCAACGTCCAAGTTTGTGCTGCATATAATAGGACGGGCATGATTAGTGACTTATAGAGCGTGAGTTTTGTTCGTCGAGAGAGGGCTCTGCTTCTCAATTGCCTACTCAGCCCAAAGTAACACCTGTTGGCAAGAGTTATCCTTCGCTTTATCTCAATACTGACATCGTTGAAAGAGTTTACGCTGGATGCCGGGTATCGCTAGTTTAATATATTTTTCGTAATCGTTCGCTTAACTAATTCCGATGCAATGGACGATATAAGCTAAAATGTTTCAACCGTACCCAGTATACCCTACTTTTACTTAATATATACTAATATCTCTAAAAATGCAGTTTTCAAATGAAAAATGTAGTCTCCCGAAGTATACAAACAGTTAAGTCTGATGGTGATCTACGATGCAAGGCAGCTGATATCTTCCGAATTTTTCGAAGGAATTCCTCAAAGATATCACAATATTTTATTTTAATTATTTACAAAATGTTCGTCTAGTTTCATTAAATTATATAAATATCTAAACTTATCTTCACCCTTAAAAATCGTTCAAGTCCTATATAAAGGCATCACAGCCGCGAATTTGTTAGTGATAACTATAAAAGTGCAAATAATGCACTACTTGATAAAAGAGTCAGAGCAGTCATATAGATTATATTGATATATACCACCGCTTCTTCTAAAAACGATCACTTCCATCATTCAATGCTAAATATAATGCTTTTTTACGTGATAAGTTGAAAAACCCACTTTTCCTAAATGCATCGGCGTTGCATAAAATTGTTTTTGGCTAAGTATAGATGCTATGATAATAGTTATGCTACGACCGGAAAGGTTAATTCTTTATTTTTATGTTTAAATTATAAAGAAAAAATAATGACGTCGGGACGCGAAACAAGTTGTTTAAACAATTAAACTATAAATTTGTCACATGGAATTCAAATATAACTCGATAATTATTGGTGATATGGTAAAAAGTATAATACACCAGTAACGGCTAGTTTTTAGCCTATGCAAAGTCTTAGCATGGAATTATTTCTCCGTAAGAAGAATGCGCCAAGCTAAATGTATTAAAATAGAAAAAAAGGATTTATACTTGGCTTTACAACAAAAATAAATAAGAAACGATTTTGACGTCGTCAGGTGGCGGAAACAGCAGCTTATGCAACAAAAATCCAATATTGTTGCATGTTATTATTACTCGCTTAGAAGTAATGCTTCAGAACAAAAACAAAAACACAAACAAAAACAAAAACAAAAACAAAAACAAAAACAAAAACAAAAACAAAAACAAAAACAAAAACAAAAACAAAAACAAAAACAAAAACAAAAACAAAAACAAAAACAAAAACAAAAACAAAAACAAAAACAAAAACAAAAACAAAAACAAAAACAAAAACAAAAACAAAAACAAAAACAAAAACAAAAACAAAAACAAAAACAAAAACAAAAACAAAAACAAAAACAAAAACAAAAACAAAAACAAAAACAAAAACAAAAACAAAAACAAAAACAAAAACAAAAACAAAAACAAAAACAAAAACAAAAACAAAAACAAAAACAAAAACAAAAACAAAAACAAAAACAAAAACAAAAACAAAAACAAAAACAAAAACAAAAACAAAAACAAAAACAAAAACAAAAACAAAAACAAAAACAAAAACAAAAACAAAAACAAAAACAAAAACAAAAACAAAAACAAAAACAAAAACAAAAACAAAAACAAAAACAAAAACAAAAACAAAAACAAAAACAAAAACAAAAAGAAAAACAAAAACAAAAACAAAAACAAAAACAAAAACAAAAACAAAAACAAAAACAAAAACAAAAACAAAAACAAAAACAAAAACAAAAACAAAAACAAAAACAAAAACAAAAACAAAAACAAAAACAAAAACAAAAACAAAAACAAAAACAAAAACAAAAACAAAAACAAAAACAAAAACAAAAACAAAAACAAAAACAAAAACAAAAACAAAAACAAAAACAAAAACAAAAACAAAAACAAAAACAAAAACAAAAACAAAAACAAAAACAAAAACAAAAACAAAAACAAAAACAAAAACAAAAACAAAAACAAAACAAAAGCAAAAACAAAAAAAAAAACAAAAACAAAAACAAAAACAAAAACAAAAACAAAAACAAAAACAAAAACAAAAACAAAAACAAAAACAAAAACAAAAACAAAAACAAAAACAAAAACAAAAACAAAAACAAAAACAAAAACAAAAACAAAAACAAAAACAAAAACAAAAACAAAAACAAAAACAAAAACAAAAACAAAAACAAAAACAAAAACAAAAACAAAAACAAAAACAAAAACAAAAACAAAAACAAAAACAAAAACAAAAACAAAAACAAAAACAAAAACAAAAACAAAAACAAAAACAAAAACAAAAACAAAAACAAAAACAAAAACAAAAACAAAAACAAAAACAAAAACAAAAACAAAAACAAAAACAAAAACAAAAACAAAAACAAAAACAAAAACAAAAACAAAAACAAAAACAAAAACAAAAACAAAAACAAAAACAAAAACAAAAACAAAAACAAAATAAAAAGCGAAAACAAAAACAAAAACAAAATAAAAAGCGAAACCAAAAGGAAGAGGAAAAGTAAAAGCAAAAACAAAACTTTGATGTTGTGGCAAACATACGGAATGTGTAAAAATAGGCCAATTTTTTTTTAATGGATAGGCTAATGTAATTTATAGGAAATAGGTGTTATTTCTCGATTAGGTCCGCAACATTTATTCGAAACGTTTCACTTCTGTTGCTGGGATGTAGAGCCTTAAAATAAAGCAAAAAAAAATATTTTAACTGTTAATGGGGGAAATAAAAATTGGATGTTCTATTTATTCTATAAAACAAAAAAGCCCTGAATCTTCAAACGAAGCTAACTTCGCATTTAAAACAACAAAAATTAATCCTTTGAAATTCTGCCGTACTTGCCATTAAAAGTTCTTACATAAGCCCTAAGCTAGTAAAATCGTTTAAGCCAGAAGGCACATTTTTAGCCTCGTTGAGTAGAACAGATTAATTTCACAATTAATTACAAAGATTCTCGAATTTCTTAACTTCAAAAAAATTAAGGCTAATTTTCTTTTCAAGCTTCAACTGCAGCAACTCTATTAATAGCAGACAAATTAGCTTTATTGTTGAAGCATTTTAGCTAGAAAATTGGTTATGGTACGATTATCATTAATAACAAAAATGATTGATTTTCAACGAACTTTCTTTCGATTTTTTGTTTTTATCGATAAGAAGTTTAACTTTGAAAGCAGCTAGTTGATTGTGCGTCTATTAGGATATTTTTATTTTTCTTTTTTTTATTTTTTTTATTCAACTTTCCTTGAGATTAGAAATCTAAACAAGTTTCTGCCATAACGTCAAGATAAAAAGTAAAACAAAGTGTGTTTGAAAGCTGTCAAAATTTACCAACAAACAGTACAAAGAACAAGAACAATGCCATGTCTAAGTTCAGAGTCAAGTACTTTGACACAGTTAGATTAAGATGTTTATTTGTATTTTCCACCAACACTCGCACTATGTCGCTGCTCTGACCTACCTTCTTGCAATTTTTCTTTTTTTTCTATTTTAACTTCGCAATTACAACATTCCACTAAAGAAAGTACCCACATATTCTGAGAAATGTAAACACGTCAAACTCATATTAATTTTAATTGTTTGCAACCATTTTTATTGTATTTATAAGGAAGTAAACTAAAAATGAAACACATTTCACGGAAGTGAGCTAAATATAGACCTTAACTGCGATAGCAGTACATTAAACAGCAGAAAGGTATTTTAAATACATTTCTTATTACTAGTAAAACTGTTACTCTCTCGCACTGGAGCAAATATATCAAAAGTCAATGCAAAGAGCAAAGGTAAATTTCCGTGACATTTTGATTATTTTTCAAGTATTTTTTGTTCGGATTTTATACATATTAAAATTGCTTTCTAAGCATAATCATAAGATTTAATGGATTAATTATGTTTTGACATGACGAAGTTACGTTTTACAGCGCAGGTTTCCAAAAAAATAGAAAAAGGTATTATTTCAAAATTCATCGGCGTTGCATTGAATTGTTACTCGCTAAATATAAGAGCCATGATTAAAAAAGTTATGCGACTACAAAAGTTTATTCTTTGACTTCATTATAAAAAAAAAAAATTCAAAACGTCAACGGGATGCGCTGGGGGCTGATTAAGCAACGCAACTGAAAATTTGTTACATGGAATTATTACTCGCTGAGTATTACTCGTATTAAAAATATGATACACCAATAAAAGCCCGTCCTAAGCACTCCTAAATAAAATTAGACAAAAAATTTCTGACGTCATGGAGACACAGAGAGAGCCTCTCAACGATCAAAAATGCAACATTCAAGCACCGGCGTTGCATTGAATTTTGACTCGGTGAGTACATAAGCTACGATAAATGCTACGATAAAAAAGAAAAATGAAGGATTTATACTTGGCCTTACGACAAAAATAAAAAAACCATTCTGATGTCGTCAGATCGTGAAGATAGCAGCTTATGTAACAGAAATTTAATATCGTTGCATGGAATTATTACTCACTCAGGAGACGTGATGTGGTAAATTTTGTTTTACGACAGCATAGATGTGCTATTACGCCTCACAACTAAATTACAAAAAAAAATTTTGTCATCATGATTTCAGGGTGGCAACCACATAATGCAGTAAAAAAGCTACAAACATAAAAAAACGTTGCATGGAATTTTAACTTTGTGACAACTGGCGTAAGGGTAAATTTTAAGGAACGAAAATGAAGATGAGGACTACGGGCACATGATAAAAATAACAAAAAGAATTGATAGCGTCATGAGGTCCCTCAGGGAACCGCCTAATGTGACACATATGCATACTTTTGCTGAATTAATTGCATGCAGCTCAGCCCGAGTTATTGACCACAAGGAAAAGCACAACCAATGGAGAAGCAAATAAAAAAGCAAAAGCAACAACACCAATAACAACAACAACACCAACATCAACACCAACACCAACACCAATATCAACATCAACATCAACATCAACATCAACATCAACATCAACATCAACATCAACATCAACATCAACATCAACATCAACATCAACATCAACATCAACATCAACATCAACATCAACATCAACATCAACATCAACATAAACATAAACATAAACATCAACATCAACATCAACATCAACATCAACATCAACATCAACATCAACATCAACATCAACATCAACATCAATATCAACATCAACATCAACATCAACATCAACATCAACATCAACATCAACATCAACATCAACATCAACATCAACATCAACATCAACATCAACATCAACATCAACATCAACATCAACATCAACATCAACATCAACATCAACATCAACATCAACATCAACATCAACATCAACATCAACATCAACATCAACATCAACATCAACATCAACATCAACATCAACATCAACATCAACATCAACATCAACATCAACATAAACATCAACATCAACATCAACATCAACATCAACATCAACATCAATATCAACATCAACATCAACATCAACATCAACATCAACAACAACATCAACATCAACATCAACATCAAAATCAACATCAACATCAACATTAACGTCAAAATCCATATCAAAATCTAAGGGTGTGTACATGACACAACCAACTCCTTTTTTTTTGCTTTTTTGATACATAAGTTATTTTTTTTTTTAAATTTCATGTGAAATTTCATGATAAATTCTTTAAAGACTTTAGTATTCTCTAGAGCAGTTCAGAAGTTGAGGAGAAGCTGTTTTTTGTTTTAATATGAGCCTTTTTTATGCTATTTAAGAAGCTGCGGGAAAGCTGTTTTATATGAATTTCAAAGGAGTTGATTTTTATCCTGCCCCAGGCATATCCAGATACAGATTTATAGATATAAAATTTTAAGTAAGAAACTTGTAGATAAATAACATTCGTGCCTGCCATCTGCCACTTGATTTTCATCAAATAATTGTTTTTGTTTTTCTCGGAAGTCCTGATTTTGACGACATCAAAAGGAATCATTTAAAAACTCCTTAATTGAGTGCTCGACCGCTATCAACTGCAGTAACTTGACTTGCTTTATTAAATTGTCAGTCCAAAAAAAGACGAAGAAGAAGTAACGAATTTCAGTCAGCTAAGCACTTTTTATTGGCATTTGCCAATGACAGCAGCAGCCAATAACAAAATAAAACAATAAAATTGCTAAATTCAGCAAACAGCATCCTTAACAACGATGAAAATTATTTGAGCTCAATGAAAATCTTCACAACAATTCATCGATAACGCTGTCAGACAGTGACACAAACGCCACTGTCAAATGCACACACACGTGTTCACAAACAGAAACAAAAGCTCAAGCAAAGCCACACACACACATGAATACACATCGATTTTCACAATGATATCCTAAAATCCTTTGCAACTACTGAAAAATACTTCAAATACTGGTTGTGTGCATTGAAAGTGAATATAAAGCACTGAAAGAGGAAAAGTGACATGGCTTGGTGGTTAAGGCTGAGGGGGAGCCTACGTTTCCTATAATTGTTGTGTGAGCACTTTAATGCGTTGCGATGGTTTCCCGAAACAACAAGCATAGCAGCTTAGTAGTCACAACATTGTCAACATGCAGAGACACAAAAACAAGTACCACACACAGACACAAACACACACACACATGCACACACAACGATTTTGTACAAACTCAAACACTTGAATCAGTTCATTGAATTGCATATTAATTGTTTTTGCTTTCTGATTCGAAACCAACGAATTGGTCGATTTTCAAATTATATCGATGACTAATTTTTAATGTTATTTTTTTTTTTTTTTGTGCTACATAACAAAACAAACCGCAGCACAGAAGGGATTTGAAACAATTTATTATGAAATGGAATTTTGACTAAGTAAATAAGCTGTCAAATTTAATAGTCATGCAATTATTTTAATTGTCAATCCATGCACGATGCATGCAAATTGAATATTTATGGCAGAGGAACTACGCTAAGTTCCCCCTTTCAAGGTAATTAATTTTGGATTTTATCAATTTATAATTGAATTAAATTTGTCTGATTAGATGGATGTGCATTTTGATTTTGATTTTGATTTTGATTTTGATTTTGATTTGGATTTTGATTTTGATTTTGATTTTGATTTTGATTTTGATTTTGATTTTGATTTTGATTTTGATTTTGATTTTGATTTTGATTTTGATTTTGATTTTGATTTTGATTTTGATTTTGATTTTGATTTTGATTTTGATTTTGATTTTGATTTTGATTTTGATTTTGATTTTGATTTTGATTTTGATTTTGATGTTGATTTAACTCTAACTCTAACTCTAACTCTAACTCTAACTCTAACTCTAACTCTAACTCTAACTCTAACTCTAACTCTAACTCTAACTCTAACTCTAACTCTAACTCTAACTCTAACTCTAACTCTAACTCTAACTCTAACTATAACTCTAACTCTAACTTTAACTCTATCTCTGACTCTAACTCTAACTCTAACTCTAACTCTAACTCTAACTCTAACTCTAACTTTAACTCTAACTCTAACTCTAACTCTAACTCTAATTCTAACTCTAACTCTAACTCTAACTCTAACTCTAACTCTAACTCTAACTCTAACTCTAACTCTAACTCTAGGTTAGGTTAGGTTAGAAGGGAGGGGCAACCTAACGTTGCCTGCACGGGGGCCTATTGGTCCATTGTGGTTCCCTATTATCTGTGGTCCTAAAAATGTCAAAAACAACTAAGTCTTGTTAGTCATTGGAGCGAGGTTGGTTGAACCAACCGGTGCTCCGTATAAATTTGAAAAGATCCATCAGTGGTACATCCACGAGCTCCTGCAGTTCTCCGTACACTCTGCTTCCCATGTGGCGAAGTCGGCGTTGTTGGAGGTTAGGACACTCGCAAAGCAGATGTTTGATGGTTTCTGTTTCCTCGACATCTCCACAGCTTCTGCAGAAGTCTGGGTGCGGAATTCCCAGTCTCGAGGCCATTGTGCCTATACAACAGTGCCCCGTGAGGACTCCTACTAGGATGCGAGTTTCATTTTTACTCATTGAAATTAGGGATTGGGTCCTTTTTTCGCAGAGTTTAGGCCATAGGTGGCGAGAGATAACACAGTCGTCCCTGTTTGACCAGGAGTTGTTTGTGTTATTTCTGGCTTTGTCATTTATTCTCTTCTTAAATTCTCCGATTGGAGCCATAATCGACCCGATCGCAGAACTTCTTTCCAGTTCTGAGCCCTCTCTTGCCAATCTGTCTGCTATTTCGTTTCCCTCTATGTCGCGGTGACCGGGGACCCAGCAGATATTAATCTTGTGGGGAGGACTCATTCTGATGAGAGCTTGTCGGCAGCTCAGTACAGATTTCGAATTTGTTGTTTCGCTGCGGAGTGCTTTTATCGCAGCTTGACTGTCCACAAAGATTGTTATCCTTGATGGATTTATGTTCTTTGTTAGGATTGTCGTAGCCGCTTTTTCGATCGCGAAAATTTCTGCTTGAAAGACACTACAGTAATCTGGTAGTCTGTATGACAAGGATAATTGTAGTGCACTGCAGTAGACTCCGGCCCCCGTGCCATTCTCCATTTTGGATCCATCAGTGAAGATCAGGATGTCGTGTTCACTGAAAGGGTGGTTCGAATCCCATTCTTCTCTTTTTGGAAAGGAGAATGACATGTTCTGCCGAAACTCTATTTTCGGGTTGATGTAATCCGAGGTGGTAGCGAGATCCTCAGGACTATACTTTGTGAGTATAGAGGCATGTCCATGCGTCCAGTGCATCCAAAGCTTAGCCTCCTTAAGTCGAAACGCCGCTTTGGTTGCAGTGGATTTCATGTACTCGTCCAGGGGGAGAAGGTTCAATATGACCTCCAAGCCTGCCTGAGGCGTTGATCGTTGTAACTCTAACTCTAACTCTAACTCTAACTCTAACTCTAACTCTAACTCTAACTCTAACTCTAACTCTAACTCTAACTCTAACTCTAACTCTAACTCTAACTCTAACTCTAACTCTAACTCTAACTCTAACTCTAACTCTAACTCTAACTCTAACTCTAACTCTAACTCTAACTCTAACTCTAACTCTAACTCTAACTCTAACTCTAACTCTAACTCTAACTCTAACTCTAACTCTAACTCTAACTCTAACTCTAACTCTAACTCTAACTCTAACTCTAACTCTAACTCTAACTCTAACTTTAACTCTAACTCTAACTCTAACTCTAACTCTAACTCTAACTCTAACTCTAACTCTAACTCTAACTCTAACTCTAACTCTAACTTTAACTCTAACTCTAACTCTAACTCTAACTCTAACTCTAACTTTAACTCTAACTCTAACTCTAACTCTAACTCTAACTCTAACTCTAACTCTAACTCTAACTCTAACTCTAACTCTAACTCTAACTCTAACTCTAACTCTAACTCTAACTCTAACTTTAACTCTAACTCTAACTCTAACTCTAACTCTAACTCTAACTCTAACTCTAACTCTAACTCTAACTCTAACTCTAACTCTAACTCTAACTCTAACTCTAACTCTAACTCTAACTCTAACTCTAACTCTAACTCTAACTCTAACTCTAACTCTAACTCTAACTCTAACTCTAACTCTAACTCTAACTCTAACTCTAACTCTAACTCTAACTCTAACTCTAACTCTAACTCTAACTATAACTCTAACTCTAACTTTAACTCTATCTCTGACTCTAACTCTAACTCTAACTCTAACTCTAACTCTAACTCTAACTTTAACTCTAACTCTAACTCTAACTCTAACTCTAATTCTAACTCTAACTCTAACTCAACTCTAACTCTAACTCTAACTCTAACTCATACTCTAACTCTAACTCTAACTCTAACTCTAACTCTAACTCTAACTCTAACTCTAACTCTAACTCTAACTCTAACTCTAACTCTAACTCTAACTCTAACTCTAACTCTAACTCTAACTCTAACTCTAACTCTAACTCTAACTCTAACTCTAACTCTAACTCTAACTCTAACTCTAACTCTAACTCTAACTCTAACTCTAACTCTAACTCTAACTCTAACTCTAACTCTAACTCTAACTCTAACTCTAACTCTAACTCTAACTCTAACTCTAACTCTAACTTTAACTCTAACTCTAACTCTAACTCTAACTCTAACTCTAACTCTAACTCTAACTCTAACTCTAACTCTAACTCTAACTCTAACTCTAACTCTAACTCTAACTCTAACTCTAACTCTAACTCTAACTCTAACTCTAACTCTAACTCTAACTCTAACTCTAACTCTAACTCTAACTCTAACTCTAACTCTAACTCTTACTCTAACTCTAACTCTTACTCTAACTCTTACTCTTACTCTAACTCTAACTCTAACTCTAACTCTAACTCTAACTCTAACTCTAACTCTAACTCTAACTCTAACTCTAACTCTAACTCTAACTCTAACTCTAACTCTAACTCTAACTCTAACTCTAACTCTAACTCTAACTCTAACTCTAACTCTAACTCTAACTCTAACTCTAACTCTAACTCTAACTCTAACTCTAACTCTAACTCTAACTCTAACTCTAACTCTAACTCTAACGCTAACTCTAACTCTAACTCTAACTCTAACTCTAACTCTAACTCTAACTCTAGCTCTAACTCTAACTCTAACTCTAACTCTAACTCTAACTCTAACTCTAATTCTAACTCTAACTCTAACTCTAACTCTTACTCTTACTCTAACTCTAACTCTAACTCTAACTCTAACTCTAACTCTTACTCTAACTCTAACTCTAACTCTAACTCTAACTCTAACTCTAACTCTAACTCTAACTCTAACTCTAACTCTAACTCTAACTCTAATTCTAACTCTAACTCTAACTCTAACTCTAACTCTAACTCTAACTCTAGCTCTAACTCTAACTCTAACTCTAACTCTAACTCTAACTCTAACTCTAACTCTAACTCTAACTCTAACTCTAACTCTAACTCTAACTCTAACTCTAACTCTAACTCTAACTCTAACTCTAACTCTAACTCTAACTCTAACTCTAACTCTAACTCTAACTCTAACTCTAACTCTAACTCTAACTCTAACTCAAACTCAAATTCTATCTCTAACTCTTACTCTAACTCTAACTCTTACTCAAACTCAAATTCTAACTCTAACTCTTACTCTAACTCTAACTCTTACTCTAACTCTTACTCTAACTCTATCTCTATTTCTAACTTAATTCTTTTTCTTATTAAATGAAGTAACTTTATTTGATCACACTGAAGATATTTTTTTTACTAAAAATTATTTCACTTGTTATTGGATTAAAGTTTAATTTGAACAAATGCTTTTCTTGTGTCACATATTGTGCCTTTAATATGCTGCCATACGCCCACACATACTACAATTTCGAAAACACGCACAGTTCAGTTTTTATTAGGTCAAGGATTACGTTCATAAATTTTCATGCACAGGTTAATGCAAAAAAGTAATATGCAAGAAAAAATATGAATGTAAGGTTATATTCATTTCCGACACACAAGCAGCTACATCCGCCAACGGAAGGATATTAAGAATCAGAGCAATATAAGTAGAGAAATATTTTTAACTCTGGCCACACGAACAAGATTTACGCTTAAGAGCTACTTGGAAACATTAGTTCTGACTGTTGCCTGAAACATGCGTAGCACCACCACTCAGCCAAGTCCCTTCTGCGTGAACACATATTTTTACACACAATTTTTCACGCAACTGACACGTTGAATTAGGTTTCAACGCAAGAAGAAGTAGAAGACGAAGAAGAATGAGAAGCAGAAGAAAGGAAACATAAGCCAGGACGCTGAACTTTAATGGTTCTTGAGATTGTGAAGAAAAGGTCACTTGTCTGGCCATACAATACAATTTTGTTCTTGAAGTTGGAGTGCTGTGTGTAATTGCCATTATTTGTTGATACATTTAACTGTGAAGAACATGAATTATAATAATTTTAATAATTATTATTAAAATTTTAAAATATTCTTTTTGAAAAATAACACTCCAGGTCAAATTGAAAGAAAAATAACGGCTTAACTATGCTAATAATAACTGAAAAGGCCTTATAATGAATTTTTTTCGGTTAAAATAGTTACAGAATGAGCCAATTTCATAACGATTTAAATTTCGAGAGTAATTAAGTGCCATTTATTTCTATTGCAAGTTTTTTTTTTTTGACAATTTTTATTATATAATAACTACAGTTAAATTCTTAAAGTTTTCGCATTAAAGGCATTTCAAATATTATGCCGGCTATAATGCTGAATATCAGTAAATGTTGGTGCTAAGGACCCAACAATTTTTTTTTCCCTCTGCTTTTGTGTGTGTGTCTGTGTGTTTAATACACTTCACAGCCATGGCTCAAAAGGGCTATCAAAACTTCTTCATTGTTATTTAACCAACATTTAAGCCGAGCACGTAAAACTTTTGCCATTAACATTTAATCAGGCTGGAAAATTCGCACTCATTCGCAAATGTTAATAATACAAAAGAACAACAAAAAGTAATAGATTGTTGAAAATATGAAAATCCTCACTAATCCCAGACCAAAATGGTCAAAATAGCAGAATACAAAGCTTCATTTGCCCTCTCATATTTTGTAAATAGAGAGAACTACAAGCCGCAAATCTAGTTTCAGGAAAGTTTTGGTTATTCACACATACGCACAGACACAGGCACGCCTGGACTCTAAACGCAGCTCACTCAGGCATGTTTATAAACAGGCTTGTTTGATGTTGTGCTTTGTGGCTAAACAGCGACAAAAACAACAACAACAACAACAACAATAACAACAATAACAACAATAACAACAACAACATCAACAGCATCAACAACAACATCAATATAAAATGACACATGTCAAATGCACAAACATACTTCAGCACACACTCACACAAGCACGCACACAAACACACTCACACTCAGACTCACACTCATACAAGCCTCCACATATGAATAAATATGTAAATAAATGCGTTAGTATGTGTTCTAACAAGTACCTAAATACATAAACATACACACACACAAGCGCACTCATTCATTTGAATATGTTTTATATATTTAAGGCCTTTTTTCTTTTTTTAAATGTATTTGTACTGAGCTTTAGTAGGCGAAACATTAACAACAAAAACAACATCATTAATAAAAATAAAACCAAATTTTGAAATTTTGAAAAACTGTCAAATTTATACACACATACATGTGTATAAATTTTAAAACAAACAAAGTGGTAACTAAAAACCAAAATAAGTGGCTTTTGAGTTTGTGTGTATGTGTGCGATGTTTAAATGGTATAAAAATATATGCCTAGAGGCTTAAAGCTAGTTTCCGGAACTTGCATGGCAAGTCATCAACACATTTCAGCTTGATTTGAATGCTGTAGGTTGTTTGCAACTTTATGTTTTAAGGCTTTTGTAAATATTTAATGTAAAAATGCATTGCTAGGAAAAATTTAAATTGAGTTAATAGGGTGAATTGTATATGACCCTTACACGATTGCATGAAAGAGTTTAGTTGAAAATTCTCAGTTTTCTTTTTAAATGAGTTCTTAAATTAACTACTTTTAAAAGACTTTCGTTCTTAATAAACGAAACCACAACTATTCAATCATCGAGAATATGAGTGGAAGGAAAATTTGTTCTTGATCAGCACAAAAAAATATATATATAAGTGGGCTGTATTGTGGACACACGCATAGCGTTTGACGTCACAGCATATCTTTATCATTGTACTTATTCTTGTCCTTCTTGTCTTTGCCTTCATTCGAAAACTTGTTGTCATCCTTATCATTGTTCATTAATTTGCCTTTTTACCTGTCCAAATTCTTGTTCAAGCTCTTAATTAAATCCATGCCCAAACTACGGACCTTATATTTGAAAAAATCTCTTTCTCAATCTTTGTCGCACTTCTTTTCCCAATCATTTCTAAATTTTTTCCTTAGTTTGTCAAAATTCTTGTTCTATTCTTTGTCCCATTGTCCCATTTCCAAAATTTGTCGTAAATATTATATTAGGTCTATCTATGTATTTGTCCATATCCTAGTACCCTTCTTCAGTGGCAGATCTACATACGGGCTCAAAGGGCTTTAGCCCCGCCCTCCCCCCTTGAAAAATTTTTTGTATGGCAAAAATGAAAAAAAGGTCCAAAAAACGTTTCAACCTTCCCCTTGGCATGCAAAAGTGTAGTTTCAGGCCCCCCTTTTGCGAATACTAGATCCGCCACTGCCGTTCTTTGTCTAAGTTCTTTTACAAATCATTGTGTGAATACTTGAATAATGCCCAATTCCATGCTCTAATCGTCGTCCATATCCTTGTCCTTCTCCTTATCTTATTCTTGGTCCTTTTCTAGCCATCATCCTTTTTCTAATCCTTGTCCGAATTTTAATTCTAAGTATTATTATTTTTTTTTTAATTTTTGCATTTGCTATTACATTTGGTGCATTAAATTTTACTTTTAGAGGTTCCCTGAGAGGCCTCATGACGTCATTAATTTATTTTTTATTTTTATCAGTTGATCGAAAATCGCAACTTTACTGTCGTGCCATAAAATTTACTGTATATCCTATAGTCATGACTTATATATGACCTTTAGTCATATAACATGAGTTATTACTTCATGCAACGTTTTTTCATTGTGGTTGCATTTCTGCTCACTAAGCGGTTGCCTTCATGATGTCGAACCTCCAAATTTTTATTTTTTCGTTATGAGGTCAAAGATCTATTTTTTTGCTGTCATTAAATAAAAATTTTCGAAGCATTTTATCTCAGCGAGTAAAAATTCAGTGCAACAGTATTGCATTTTCGTTGCATAAGCTGCTTCCTTTGCGACTGGACGAGGTCATACATTTTTATTTTTGTAGTTAGGTTAAGCATAAATCCTTCATTTCTATTTTATACTCACCGAGTAATAATTGCATGCTCGCCCATTGCATGATTGATGCATTTATGATATTAGAGTAGCAGCTCTCTCTCTGCGGTCTCATGACATCATCAATTTTTTGTCTATTTTTGTCATGACGGTTAAGAAGTAGCCCTTACTAACTTGTAAAACTTTAAACAGTTGCACTTAAACATAGCGTTTTTTAATTTCATGTAACAAATCTATCGTTTCGTTGCTTGGGCAACTCCTCTGCATCACAATGTCGTTTTTAATTTTTTATTTATTAATTCTTATTTTTATAACCCCCACGTTTTAAAAACATATAAGGGGTATATTTAGTTTGTTACGCCCATAAGAAGGCGTGGTATGTATAGAAAAGTATATTTATTCTTGATCAGCATCGCCACTCGAGACGATTTAGCTATGACCGTCTGTCTATCATCAAGAAATTCAATATTTGTGCTTGTATCTAAAAAATAAAGATCCAGTTCGAAAATGAGCCAAATCGGATGAAAACCCCGCCTACCTCTCATACAAAGTGACTTTATCAAAACGGTAAAATCTCTAAGAATTCCACGGAAATTAATATATGGACTTGAAATATATGAGCTTTGATATTAAATATACACTTTGAGTATAAAATTCTACCAAATCGGAAGGATGCCACGCCTACCTCTCACACAAAGTGACTTTATCAAAAATATTAAATCTCTTTAAATTCTACAAAATATATAACATGTACTCTATGTATGAAATTCAACACAGTAATCATTACCCTGCAGTAAAAGGAACTAGTGCTGAACTATCGAATTAACTAGTGCGTAAGCTACCACCACTAGTTCCACTTCCATCTACTTTTCATGCGTTCAACTGGCGAATTTTATATGGACATGTCATAGGAAGGGGTGAATTGCTACCTTTTATGCCATTATTCTCCAGTCACTTCACTAGTACTAAAGTATTAACTACTTCCTTAGTGCTTAAGGGTCAACTACTTCACTAGTGTGGAAAAAACAACTACATAGCTAGTCCTTTTGGAGTTAATTCCTTCACTAGTGCAAAATAACTAGCTAGCTCCCTAGTTAATTTTTTTTTATAAAAAAAACAACCATTAACGTTTTCTGTTTTTTTATTAAAACGCTGCAAGCACAATATTTTATTATAATACATAATTAATATAATATATATAACATTAAAATATAAATTAACAATAACTTGAACTTCAGTACATTTTATATGTAATTTAAACAAATAATAGTAATTAAACAAAAAATAATAATTAAACAATATTAAAGAAAAAATTAAATTCAGGAACATCACTAGTAAACTAAAAGAATTACATAAATATGACAATAAACTGGAAAAATAAGGATTTTACGTTGGGTTCGATTCTTTGGTTTCTTTGAAAATCGTTTTTTCTGCAGCTGTATTGCCCCGCGTATTTTTTGTTTTATAACATTTTATATTTTATTTATACTTTTTTCTTCTTTTACGTCACTTTAAATTTCTTTTCTTGCACTTCCTATACCACTGAATTTAATTACAGCACTGAATTGCATAAAAGTTAAAATTATTGAACATATGTAAACAACATACAAATGCCGCAAAGTCTGCTTTGCTTTTTTCAGTTTTCTAAGCAGTGTGAGCATGAAAATTATGAACTGACCCTTTTATGCATTACCTAGGGTCAAAAAAGTAACTAGTGACAGTATGCACTAGTGAAGTAACTAGCAATGTAGTAGCAATTGTATACTTTTAATACTACAGGGTATGTAAATAGTTCTCTCATGAATACTTGCACTACTGGGTAGTCTCAATAATAAGTGTTGTTTCTTTAATTTTTTTTTCCATAACAATGTAGATTCAATGTTAATCAATCGATTCAACAGAAAATAAAATAAGCTAGTTGGATGATGACCTAATGATCCAACCATAAAAGCAGGTCGAAAATCAAAAAATTTGCATTGAACTTCCAAATAATGCTTTATTTATAATCTCGATGAAAATTAATCCCAAATTCCCAAATATTTCTCAATATACTCAATACCAATTATCCCCTTATCCCCTGCTGCCTAGTAAGTAAGTATGTATGCGGAAATATTAAAAAAAAAAAAATTATAAATAGTTTTAGTGAGAAAATTTTATAAAGTTTTTCAATTTTTCACTCACTGAGCTTTTACATCAAAGCTTTAGCGAAGCATCTTATATCGTAGCTCATTAAACTTTCAAGCAGCTTCAATATTGCTTGTGAGCGCAAGACTCTTCATGTGAGCGCAAATTCTTGCTATGGTGCTTTGCAAAGATTCAAGCAAAGCATCTTAGGCAAGTTCAAATAGCTTTCAAACCGTTTCTTTTAAGCTTGTAAGAGTAATGCTGTTTGTTGAGATAGATAGATACACAGATAACCGTTATAGTGCTTCGTAAAGGTAACAGCTTTCAAACAGCTTCTATATAGCTTGTAAAATAAGTACACTAAGGAAAATAACGCATATTAGCATTATCCACGCCTAAGTATAAATTTTATTTAAATATTTACGTGGATAAATCAAATGTTTTCCTTAAAACTCGTTTTTTCCCGTACTTGAATTTTATTTATACCACACACATATTCCATAAAAGCAAGCAGCAACAGCATCACACACGAACACACATATTTCGACAAGCAGCAACAGCATCACACTCTGTTCCTGCAGTATAGTTCTTGCAGTTACAGGTTTCTTATAGTTCTCATTTAGTTAATGTTGCAAGGGTAATATAGCCTGGATTTTTGGCAAATATGATTTGCGAGTGCGATGGTGATTGCAATGCATGATAAAATTATGTAGGGTGGAGTGACAACTCGCTATTTTCTCAAGAACATCTTGAACCGGTTGTCATTTACTTGCATAATTTGCTTCTTATTCTCTATCTTAATTTTTCTTTTTATAGTTTATATTATTTTTGACATTTGGTGCCCTAACATTGGACCAACTGTCAAAAAAAGTATAAATTAGAGAACGAAAAAAGTAAAAAATAAAATATACCACCAAATGGCATTTGATGGACGCAGCTGGTGGGAAATATTCAAATAAATTGGTTTTCAATTTCAATATTTTTATATAAATTTTCCTTGAATGCAATGGTTTTATTTTCAAATAGTAAATATTTGAAAGATATTTAAATATATTCGTGCATAATTTTAATATATTTTTTATTAATTCTGTTTAAAAATTTTAATATTTTATTTAATTAAAAAAGTATTTAAATAAATTTTAAATATTTACGTAGTCGATTTAAGTAAATGCGTTATTGGTGCAAAAATGACTCGCTTTTTGCATAAATTAAAAAAGTTTTTGGATAAATTGAATATTTTTTTTCCCTTAGTGTAATATCGAATCTTTTTCTAGTGCTTTAATAGAGCTTTGAAGAAGTTTTGCACAAGGAGGGATAAATATTCTGAGCAATAGCTTTTAACTTGTGAGAGCGATGCTGTTTATTGTGAGAATAGATAGCTGTTATAGTACTTCGTAAAGGCAACAGCTTCTATATATCTTGTAAAAGTAGTAATATCGAGTTTTTTATATGCTTGAAGTGAGCTAAGAAGAATCTTACAAGGGAGGGTAAATATTTTTCGCAATAACTTTTATCGTGTGGGAACGATGCTGTTTGTTGTGAGAATATATTGCCGTTGTAGTATTTCGTAAAGGCAGTGGCTTTCAAACATCTTATAAAAGAAGAAATATCTACTCTTTTTCCAGTGCTTTAATAGAGCTTTGAAGAAGCTTTGCACAAGTGCTTAGTACAAGGAAGGATAAATATTCTGCTCAATAGCTTTCAACTTGTGAGAGCGATGCTGTTTGTTGTGAGCATAAGTAACCGTTATATGGCTTCGTAAAGGCAAGTAGTTCTATATATCTTGTAAAAGTAGTGATATCGAGTTTTTTCACATACTTTAAGAGAGCTATGAAGAAGCTTACAAGGGAAGGTAAATATTCTGCGCAATAGCTTTTAATTGTGAGAGCGATGCTATTTGTTGTAAGAATAGATAGCCATTGTAGTGCTTTGTAAAGGCAACAGTTTACAAACAGCTTCTATATATCTTGTAAAAGTAGTAATATCGCGTTTTTTCACATGCTTTAAGAGAGCTATGAAGAAGCTTACAAGAGAGAGTAAATATTCTTCGCAATAGCTTTCAAATTGTGAGAGCGATGCTGTTTGTTGTGAGTATATGTAACCGTTATAATACTTCGTAAAGGCAGCAGCTTTCACCCAGCTTCTATATATCTTGCAAAAGTAGTAATATCGAGTTTTTTCATATGCTTTAAAAGAGCTTTGAAGAAGCTTTGCACAAATGCTTAGTACAAGTTATGGTAAATATTTTTCGCACAAGCTTTCAACTTGTGAGAGTTACATGTTGCTGTTTATTGTGAACTAATCGTTATATAATCGTAAAATAATAGTTATAGTGCTTCATAAAGGCAAAAGCTTTCAAACAGCTTCTATAAGTCTTGTAAAAGAAGAAATATCGAATCTTTTTCATTTGCTTTAATAGAGTTTTGAAGAAGCTTTGCACAAGTGCTTACGAGGGAGGGAATATTCTTCGCAATAGCTTCTTGGAAGTTCAATTATTTGTTGAGAGTGAGTTGAATTGAGTTTCACCTCCTTTGATCGCAACAAATCTAATGACAATAATGTACAGAAAAATATTGCAAAAATCTTTTACCTTAAATTTTTCCTAATTTATAATGTTTTTACTCTGTCATTACTGGTGGTCACAGTTGTATAATAATTTGCGCACATTGACTGCGATTATTTTTCCAATTTGGCTAAATTATTCAAATCCTTATATTGCAAGTCTTTTTTGAACTTAATTTGTTTATTTATTGTGGGTATTTGCTTTAATGGCCATTCTTACATTCGTGTGGCAGTTTTTTTTTTCATGACCACATGCGAAGAGCACCTGCAGCAATAGGCAATTCGGTTTTTTTTTTTTTTTGTGTTAAGCATTCAAAGGTACAAATCTTATCGCAAAGGAACAATAATAAATCGGTTACGAAAGTGGCTTCGATTAACTGAGCTTATTTATTGATACTTTTTGGGTTGAATTTTGTTTTTTTTTTTTCTTCAGGGCTTCTAGGTTATGAATAAACAATGGCCAATTTAATCATGTACAAATTTATTGGAACATTTATTTATGTAGTTGACAACGAGCAACAAATCGATATAAATTATATAGGATACATATGGACAGGTGCTTCAATTAAGATAGGCTTATATAAAAGTCAATTACCTACATACGGAATATTTTGAAAGGTGGTGATTAAATGAGCAGGAAATATAACAGCTTTAATAGAACTATGATCGATACGGCTTTACCGATTTTTTTTTTTTTTATTTTTTTCTATTCCAAAAACCTTCCGTATTTGGCTGACTCATTTCTTCTAATTGGTTCTTGTTACACTATTTTCAGAGAATATAGTGGGTAGTTCACTCGTGGAGCATATATTAATGAATAAAAAATCTGCCAACCCACAGCTGTGCACATCAATATTTAAGTGCTTGCTTAACTAGATTTGGTGGCGCAGTATTTGCCAGATATAAATAAACTCTTGTATTTGCTTGCGC
The DNA here is from genome assembly GCA_943735915.1 of Pherbina coryleti. Classification (NCBI taxonomy): domain Eukaryota; kingdom Metazoa; phylum Arthropoda; class Insecta; order Diptera; family Sciomyzidae; genus Pherbina; species Pherbina coryleti. The sequence continues at coordinate 22,439,521 of OX030951.1, forward strand.
TGCATTCAGTAAGTCTGCCAGGACTCAGCACTCTACTCAGTCAATCTGTGAATTATGCATATCCGGGCAAGCAACTAAAGCACTACAACTGCAACTACCACAACAAATTCAGCCTCCAACTTTAATGGCTACGGTACGTCTATATTTTTTTTTATTTTTTTTTTTTTTTCCTTACAATCTATGGCAACCTTCAATATAAGCATTTAGATTATCCTTTAGCAGGATAAGCACGTGGCTGACATTGAATGTGGCTAACAAGTATTGCTAAGAACTGAATGAGTTTAAAAAAAAAAAAACACCAGCAGCAAGTATTTACAATTCATATACGTAGTGAAGATGTAGTGGCTGGTTTGAGAAAGACGTAACAATTACCATGGACAGCAAGAAGAGCAACAGTCGCAACAACAATAACAACAACAACAACGAATTATAATCAACTTTCGAAGTTAATGCATGTTGTTAAGGTTGCAGTTGATGTTTTTGTTGTTGTTGTTGTTTTTGTTGTTGTTTTGGTTGTTGTTGTTGTTTTTGTTTTTGTTGACATTATGCGATGTTATATAGAGATGATCAAGTTACAATGACGATGACGACGACATCAACAGTACTGGGTACAGAGATGATGTGAAGGATGCAAGCGCATTCATAACGACAAGACTATAATGAGTGGTATAATGAGTATTATTGACACTATATGAGTCGATTTTTTTTTTATATATGAGTAGAGTGGATATATTTAAGTGTGTGAGTACATGTGTCTACCCACTTCTAGCTGTACCGATATTATTAGGTTTACGGGAATTTATTTAGCTTTCTACACAACAAACTTTAAGCGAAGGTTTGGAAAAAAATTTAAGTTTTATGAGTGACTTTTCAGATGGACTTTTTGACGCGACAAGTTAACATATTACCCCACAAGTTTTTAAAAAAATTTCGCTCACACATTAAACCGGAAATGTAAGGAAGTTTCAAACAATTGTTTGTACCTATAGAATGGAATTGGCGCTTCTATAAAAAAAATAAATAATTTGGCTGTATCGTAAAAACACACATAGATTTTGACGTGACATGGTTGTGCTTATTCCTCTCCCTACCCTTTCCTTTGTTCCCAAAAATGTCCTCATCCTCATTCTCATTCTTATTTGTGTCCTAATAAGTGTCCTACTTCTTATTCAAACTCCTTTTCCTTGTTTGTCTGGCTTAGTCCATGTCTAAATACTGACTTCATCTTTGTTCGAATCTCTTTCCTAATCTTTGACCCCTTCTCTTTCCAATCTTTATCGTTCTTATTATTGTTAATGTGTCTAAATCATTATTTTGATTCCTTGTCTCATTTTTGGGTCTTTTCCAAATCTTGTCCAAATATTATGTCAGGTGTGTCTTTATATTTTTCCTTATCCTTTTCTCAATTATTGTCTTAATTCTAGTCCTAATTCTTGTAAAATTCCATACATTCATCTTTGGTCAAGCATTTGTAATTCTCCGTATCTTGTTTCTGATTCTAATCCTTGTCCAAATCCTACCCTTAAACTTTTTCTTGTTCTTGTTCTAATACAGGGTGTTTTTTTTCTAGCTGAATGATAAGTTTTGATGGTTGTTATCTATGGTTTGACAGTTGAGAATGTCAAACTGTGTTGAGATTTCTATCAGCTAAACATCGACGACATATCGTTCCAACAAGATGGCGCAACTTGCAATCAGTTTGCTGACAACTTCATTTCCAAAAGTGATCCTGTTAACTGGTGCTCTCGTTCGTGCGACTTAACGCCTCTCGATTATTTTTTTTTATGCGGCTATGTTAATTCATTGGTTTATGCCGATAAACCAGCAACTCTTGAAGCATTGGAAGCCAATATACAAGCCACCATTGACGCCTTACGGCCAGATTTATTGGAAAAAGTAATGAAAAATTGGACTGATCGAATGGACTATATAACTCGTTGCCGCAGCGGACATATGCCAGAAATCATATTTAAAAAAAAAATGCCATGATATTATCTACCAGATTATAACAATAAAAATTTTATTCCAACAATATTTCTGTCTTGTATTATTATGTAAAGTTCTTAAGCTCTTAAAAAAAAACACTCTGTAAAAAACATAATTTGGCTGTATCCAGAACACACCCGTAGGTTTTAACGTGACATTGTTGTCTTTATTCCTGTCCCTGCCCTATCCATCGTTCCCAAACATGTTCACATCTTCATTCTCATTCTTATTTGTGTTGTTAATAAGTGTCCTACTTCTTGTTCAAACTCCATGTTTTAATCCATGTCCACATCGCTGACTTTATCATTGTTCCTAATGCATGTCTAAATTGATGACCTCATCCTTGTTCGCCTGGTTTACTCCATGGCAAAATTGTTCACCTTATCCTTGTTCCTTTGGTTTAGTCCATGTCCAAATTACTGACTTTATCCTTGTTTGAATCCCTTTCCTTATCCTTGTCCCTCTTCTCTTCCCAATCTTTTTCCTAAATATTGTTGTAAGTGTGTCCAAATCGTTGTTTTATTCTGTATCCCATATCTTGTTCTTATCTTTATTCCCAATCTTGTTCTAAATATTATTTTAGGTGTATCTTAATCTTTGTCATAATCCTTTTCTCAGTTCTTGTCTTAATTCTTATCCTCATCCTTGTAAAATGCTATGCTTCAAGCCTTTGCCCTACTCCTTATCTTATTCCTGGTTATAATCCTTATCTAAATCCTTGTCCTCAACCATTTTCTTATATTTGTCCTAATCCTTTTCAAAATCCGTATTTTAATATTTATTCTTATTTTAATGTAATTTAATTTTATTCTTATTAAATATTTTTTAATTTTTACGTTTGCTTTTGCATTTAGTGCATTTAATCATTGTTTTTTGTCTTTTTTTTTTATCATGTGACCAAAAATCTAACCTTTACTGTCGTTCCAAAAAATTTACAGTAGCTCCTATAGTCACGGAGTTTCAATTCCAACAATTCAATTCAACGTTTTTTCATTGTTGTTGCTTTTTTACTGCATTAAGCAGTAAGTTCCCTCCGGAGTGTCGTTACTCAAAAATTTCTGTTTTTATTTTCGTTCAAGGAACTATTTTTTGATGTCGTGCAATAAAATTTTCGTAACACTTCTCTTTTGTCACTCTTTTGGCACTAAACTTAATCGCCCATATCAAAGGGTAGTTACTCTCATGGCATCTTCTATTTTGACCACAGCAATGGTCAAAATACGACGACAGCAGGACGAAAACCAGACTACAGATGCGACATGAGGTTGAATAGACTTTAGTGACGTGATTTGTGTGCAACAATGAGCAACTCACATATCTGAGACATCGAAGACAAAATACATTCGAGTATTGGGCGGAAATCACATAAATTGTAAGCATTGGTTTTTTTAGTTTTTTTTTTTTTTTAAATTTTTACTACTGGAATATTAGTTGCCACCTTCCAAATCTAAGGATTACACGAGGTCGCAAAGCAGTGATTTACTATGTCGATCTTCTTCCGTCACATCCATCAAATGCAGCGATTCACATCCATTTCGTTTACTGTGTTAACCATTAACTGTCAGACCAAATTTTTGAACTGTTTCCCTGGGTGCCAAAAATTAATTTCTATACATATATTTGTTCCTTTGACGTGACAACGTAACGTTTAACCGCGTAGGTTTCCAAAAAGTAGAAAAAGGCATTTTTGCATCGGCGTTGCATGGTTATTGTTAGTCGCTGAGTATAGGTGCTATCAAAAAAGTAATGATACAACTGTAAATGTTAATTCTATGAATTTGTGAACAAAAAAAAATCATTTTCTAAATTAAATTTATAATTTTCATTTTTAAATCGTTATATTATAGTTGGTATAAAGAAAAGGTCAAATCCAGCAGTACAACAAAGACGGCTACTCAAATCGGGAAATTGGACGAAAAATTGGAAGATCTGAGGGAGTAATTTGTTGGTTTTTAAAGAAAGGCAATAATTACGGCGTTAAAAAATAAAAAAAAAAAAAAATCGAATAAAAATGGAAGCTACAAGAAATTATTTAAATGCCACTCAGAACAAAAATAAATTGGATTTTACGGTGGCAGCTAAGCACATTGCACACATATTACCCACAACAGAAAACGTAAAGTGGAAAAAGCCCAGGTGCAAGCTCGTATTAAAGTTACAACATGAAGAAGCTCGCTTAACATTTGCACGCAACCACATTCACTGGACTAAGGAGTGGAACAATGTCGTGTGAAATGTTGTGGGACAATGTTGTTCTCTGATGAGAAAAAATTCAATCTGGACTGCCCAGACTCGGACGTATGTTAATTGGCACGATTTAAGAAACAACGACGTAAGCATGTCAAAATTAAACTTCGGTGGCGGTAGCGTTATGGTATTGGCAGCGTTTTTGACTTCTGGCAAGGCAAATATTTGCTTTGTTCCACCGAAAATGAATTCGTTGTTATACACCGAATTGTTGGACGATGCTATCATATCATTTTTGGATGAAAAATTGTATGAAGACAGCATTTTCTCAGAATATAACGCCACTAACCATGTTTCGAAGTTTGCGATGCAGTGGTTCCAGGAGCACAACATGCCAGTTTTGATTTGGTCGGCATGCAGTCTCGATCAGAACCCCATGAAAAATCTGCATTTCCCGTAAAATTTATGGCAAAACAGCACAAAGACATATGTAGGTTTGACACCGTGCTTGAGTTAAAACTAGCTATCAAAGAAGCCTGGAAGGATGTTTCGAATTATGAGTTTAAAAAACTTGTGCAATCCATGCCCAATCGTTTAGATGAGGTTGTATTGAAAAATGGTGGAACTACCAAATATTAAAATTTATAAATTGTTTAGATAATGTTAGAAAAATGTTAATGTGTTTAAACGAATATGCATCCTTTTTTCTCTTTATTTTCTTATTTTTTTGCGTTAAAAAGTGTTCATTTTGTTATATTTAAATAAAGAAACATACAATGAAAAGTGATTTTCAATTCTTAATTTACAAAAAAGAAAGAAAAACAATTCATTTTATAATTGACACAAAAATGGTTAAGTATGTTCAAAAAAATTGTGCGTGTGCAAAATGAATATGTGCCACTGTAAAGACATCTATTTATTTTTCAGGTGTCATGACTTTTCATTTGTGATAGCCAGCACAGCATTTTTGAAACAAAATACAAATGTTGCATGCACCCTTAGAGTGAGCAAACGTTATCTGCCGAAAGAAGTTCTTCAAGCAAAGCTGAAAAAAGGCAAAGTATTCATTTATTTATTTATTTATTCAGTCTACTGATTTCAAATCTTACAGACTATAGTACAAGTTTATTTAAATGCTTAAACAGTTAATTAAAAAGAATGAATAAGTTTAATCTAAAACGATTTTCATCTACATTGAAGTTTAGAATGGGAGAAATATTGTTACATAACCGTAAGCATCTTGCGACAGGTTCATTATATGCATAATTAGTTGCGTGTGTAGATTCACAAAATAATCGGTTAGTTCTTAAATTTCTTGGTGGAACATATATTTTAAAAAGCTCAGAAAGTTGAGGACAAAGAATTTTTCCACTAATTAGTTTGTAGACAAACATAATGGAGAAAAACGATCTTCTATCCTCTAATGATTGCAAACCAAGTAGCTTCCGCCTCGCTATATAGGGAGGTATTTCATCTAACCAGTGAATTTTAGAGAAAGTATATTTAGTAAAAATTTTTTGAATTCTTTCGATACGATTTGACGTAATATTATAATATAGATTCCATATAACTGCGCAGTAATCAAGTCTACTACGGACAAGAGATATGTACAAAGCTTTGAGAGATAAGTAATCACTAAAATCCGACGTATTTCTTTTTATAAAACCTATCATTGAATACGCCTTAGCAGTAATAAAATCAATATGGGAACTAAATTTTAATTTAGTATCAAATATTACTCCTAAATCTTTAATTTCATTTTTACGATTTAAAAAATTATTGCTAATCTCATAATCGAAAATAACAGGATTAGACTTCATAGTAAACGAAATAACATTACATTTATTAATATTTAGAAATAAGTTGTTCCCAGCACACCAATTATGCAAATTTGTTACATCGTTTTGAATTTTTATGCAGTCAGATATATTAGAAACTTGAGCAAAAATCTTGACATCATCTGCAAACATAAGACATTGTGAATGTTTTATAAACTTCGGCAGATCATTAATAAAGATTAAAAACAGCAAGGGTCCACAATGTGAACCTTGCGGTACCCCGGAAGTAGCATTAATTAGCAAATTTGATCGAAATGCATCTATTTGGACAAATAATTTCCGATCATATAGATAGCTACTAAAAAATTTTAAGAGCGATTTCTTAATCCCAAACTTTTTAAGCTTATGCAGCAAAATAGCGTGATCAATCCTATCAAAAGCTTTCGTAAAATCGGTGTATATAACATCTAACTGAGAATGCTGTTCCATTGCTTTTGAGATGTGATTGGTGGCCAACATTAAGTTAGAACAAGTAGACCTGCCCGGTAAAAACCCATGTTGACAATCGCTTATGACATTTTTAACGTGAAGGTATAATTTTTCTTTAATTATGTGGTCAAATATTTTAGCAAGTACGCATTGCTTAACGATTGCGCGGTAGTTAATAACATCGCAACGATTTCCAGATTTGAAAATAGGTTCTATTACACATATCTTCCAAATATCTAAAAAAGTTCCTGTTTTTAGACAGGCCTTATACAGAATCAAAAGAGGCTGAATAATAGTTTTGGAGCAACGCTTAAAGAAAATCGGTGGAAAGCCGTCTATTACACTTTTGGAAGAGTTTTTCAAATCTGAAATTGCTGCTTCAATATCAGCTTCAACTAAGTCAAAATTTTCAATACTTTGAATATTAGGAGAATCAAAATCAAGAAATCTATTTGTATGATTATGTGTTTCAAACACTTTTTGAAAATATTGTGTAAATAAGTTACAGCTATCTGAAATACTATTAGACTGTATACCGTCATATTCCATTGAACACGGAAATCCATTTGTTTTTCGTTTATCATTAATAAACTGCCAAAAAAATGAAGGATTTGATTTCAGATTGGATTCCACATTTAAAATATATTGCTTATACAGAAATTTATGGAGGAAATCAAATTCTTTTCTAGTACGGATAAAAAATGATTTATCAGCCTCACATTTTGTTTGTTTAAATTTTTTAAAAGCTTTGTTTTTAATATTTTTAAGATTTGTTAATCTGTTATTAAACCATGGTAGTTTTCTTCCTTCCGATCGACGAGTTACAGGAATGAACTTTGATATGCCATAAAAAAATTTGTTTGAAATAAAAGAATAGATATTATTAGGATTTGTTTCCAGGGTTAGCAACGACCAATCAATAGAATCAAGAAAATCATTTAAAGCTGAAAAATTTCCTTTAGCAAAGTTAAATCTTTCAAGTGATTCGAGTACTTTTCTATCAAAATCATAAAATGTAAAATTAAAAACCAACGCTTTGTGATGTACACTATTATTTGAAATTGGATGAAGACAAAGTTCACAAGATGCTTTCAATTCATCAGTAGCAAAAATTAAGTCCAAAATTCGACCAATATCATTTTTGAAACCATTAAACTGATGAAAATTATGTAAAAGAAAAAAGCTTGTAACAATTGAATCAATTTCTGTTACAATATTGCTAGGTAGATGCGTTTTGTTATTAGTAATCCATGCAATATTACCTAGGTTAAAATCTCCTAATAATCTCACTCGAGTGTTAAGCGAAGCATCCGAATGTCTGCATTGTCTGGATGGTGCCTTTGTATGTATTCGCAATCGTTACAAACTGTGCTTAGCACCCAATCGTTGTTTACGAACTCGTGCGGCATGCGTGCATTCATTTTTATGTGCGATTGTGGCTGACGACGATTGTTATTCGAGTGGTAAAAAATGACGATTGGGCTTGTGCAAATCTCTGATATAAAGGGTGATTTTTTTGAGGTTATGATTTTCATGCATTAGTATTTGACAGATCACGTGGGATTTCAGACATGGTGTCAAAGAGAAAGATGCTCAGTATGCTTTGACATTTCATCATGAATAGACTTACTAACGAGCAACGCTTGCAAATCATTGAATTTTATTACCAAAATCAGTGTTCGGTTCGAAATGTGTTTCGCGCTTTACGTCCGATTTATGGTCTACATAATCGACCAAGTGAGCAAACAATTAATGCGATTTTGACCAAGTTTCGCACTCAGCTTACTTTATTGGACATTAAACCAACCACACGAATGCGTACAGTGCGTACAGAAGAGAATATTGCGTCTGTTTCTGAGAGTGTTGCTGAAGACCGTGAAATGTCGATTCGTCGCCGTTCGCAGCAATTGGGTTTGTGTTATTCGACCACATGGAAGGTTTTACGCAAAGATCTTGGTGTAAAACCGTATAAAATACAGCTCGTGCAAGAACTGAAGCCGAACGATCTGCCACAACGTCGAATTTTCAGTGAATGGGCCCTAGAAAAGTTGGCAGAAAATCCGCTTTTTTATCGACAAATTTTGTTCAGCGATGAGGCTCATTTCTGGTTGAATGGCTACGTAAATAAGCAAAATTGCCGCATTTGGAGTGAAGAGCAACCAGAAGCCGTTCAAGAACTGGCCATGCATCCCGAAAAATGCACTGTTTGGTGTGGTTTGTACGCTGGTGGAATCATTGGACCGTATTTTTTCAAAGATGCTGTTGGACGCAACGTTACGGTGAATGGTGATCGCTATCGTTCGATGCTAACAAACTTTTTGTTGCCAAAAATGGAAGAACTGAACTTGGTTGACATGTGGTTTCAACAAGATGGCGCTACATGCCACACATCTCGCGATTCTATGGCCATTTTGAGGGAAAACTTCGGAGAACAATTAATCTCAAGAAATGGACCGGTAAGTTGGCCACCAAGATCATGCGATTTGACGCCTTTAGACTATTTTTTGTGGGGCTACGTCAAGTCTAAAGTCTACAGAAATAAGCCAGCAACTATTCCAGCTTTGGAAGACAACATTTCCGAAGAAATTCGGGCTATTCCGGCCGAAATGCTCGAAAAAGTTGCTCAAAATTGGACTTTCCGAATGGACCACCTAAGACGCAGCCGCGGTCAACATTTAAATGAAATTATCTTCAAAAAGTAAATGTCATGGACCAATCTAACGTTTCAAATAAAGAACCGATGAGATTTTGCAAATTTTATGCGTTTTTTTTAAAAAAAAAGTTATCAGGCACTTAAAAAATCACTCTTTACAATAATTTGTTGCTTATGAGTTATGTTATTAGCTATGAATTCAATATTATTTAAATGGTTTTGATAAATATCTAAAAAACTCTTGGGTGGAATATATGATACAAAGCAATAAACTGAATGGCTATCTAAAAATTCAATGTTCACACAAATTTGTTCTATGTTATTATCTTCGCATTGAAGAGAAACATTTCGACTTTTTAGATCACTTCTGACCGCTAGCAAAACACCGCCACCTCTTTCTCTTCCAGTGGCAATTTGGTTTCGATCAAAACGAAACACATTGTAATAGGAGTCGAAATATTCAGTGCTGGAGATGTTGTTATGAAGCCATGTTTCAGTCAATACTACAATATCATACTCATGCAATGATAAATCAAGCAAAAATTTTGATGATTTTGTTCGCATTCCGCTGACATTTTGGTAGTATATTTTGTAATTTATTATATTTTTATTAAGTGTTGAATTAATTCACGAATTTTTTGTTAATTGTTGATGTAAAGAGAAACCAGGCGATGTTTCTGTTGTAACGATTTCAATGTTTTCAGAGAGAGAGTGTAGAGATGAAGAGCGTGCATAAACATTTAAAGAGGACTCAGACGTTAAGATGTAACTGTGACTGAAGTTTCTTGTGAGTTTTTTTTGTGTTGAAATTTCTTAACACGAACTCCCGCAGGCCAGTACTTCATTTCAGTAACTTCATTGAGATGACAAGATGGTATTATCACAAGGAAACTAAGAGATTTTAGCTTGGATAAATCAGCATTTCGTTTTGTAAGGGTAAAGCATTGAACATCATCCGAATGCAGCGAAAAAATTTTCACGATGTGTGCTCTGACGTCATCAACAGTTGTGCTCAAATTTAATTTAGAAATGTGGACACTAACTTTTCTTGGAGCAGCACGAAGAGTACTCCCTTCGCATGCACTGCCCGCAGTTTGGCGTTGAATTTGCTGTTTACGATTTTGCTGTTGTTTCTGTTGTTGTTGTTTTTGTTGTGGTTGCTGTTTTTTGTTTAGTTGTTTTAGCTGCTGCATAGGATGATTGGTACTAAGCTCAGTAGGCTGACGTTGCTGTTGTTGGAAATGAAAATCATGCGTCGACTCATCATCACGATGCAGAGCACTGAGCGAAAACGAATTACGAAGCTTATGTTGTTCTAATTGAAGTTTTTGTTGCTGAAGCTCAGAAACTGCGGTCAACTCATCATCGTGGAAAGCACTGACCAAATTAGAATTTAATATTTCCGAATGATCGGCTATTAAGTTCTCTGATGGCGCGGTTGCAGAAACCGGTTTTGAGTTAAATTTTGAACTGTTAGCGGACTCTTTAATAACAGTAAGAGTACAAGAATTTTTTATTACACTTAGTTCTTTTGATATGATTGTCACTTGCTCGTCGATGGCGCTCAATTTCGACATTACACCAAGATTATGTATGCTTGCACACGAATTACAAAGCCAGAATAAGTTTGGATTAAAGTTTACAATATTTAATAGTTTTTTGTCAATTCCTACACATTTATGGTGGAAATTTAATTTACAACCAGCACTGCACTGAATATTGTCTTTATCTGATATCAGATGACAGCACTTGTTACACTTTTGTTCCAGCATAATAAATTTTTAGAATGTTGACTAAGACACGACTGATCGTTAACGCTTTCAATCAGCGAATGATTGAAAGCGTTATTCTCTCGGAAAGATAAGGACACCAGGGCTGTTCGCATGTTCTCAACAAAACACGCTCCTACTTGTAGCTCCAACAAAGTACTACAATGGTTAAAAGTTCAAAACTACTTGAAATTAAATGTTCTTGCACTTCTTCTCTGACATATAGCACTTTTGCATTTTTTTTTTTTGAGCTCAGTTTTAAAATATTCCTGCAACTGTAAAAAAAAATATTTAATATCCCGACCATGACTTCAATTTCAGACACTAGCGTGTTAACTTTTTTCGGTGCTGTCTAGTGGCCCTCAGCCTTTGAGTGCCTCTTAAATTTGTCAAAATTTTTACGTGATTATTCAATGCAATTATTTTTACTCTTGCTAGCTTCCATTTATTTCCCATCCAGTAAGGTTCTAATTTTAAATTCTCAAATATGTTCCTTCAGAACAGTTTTTTAAAAAATGGTAAAATTAATTTTTATTTTTTTGTTTTTTTTTATTTATTTAATCTACTGGGTCAAGCCTTTACATATTACGGTATTTCCTTAAGCTAGGGATAACAAAAATAGTTTATAAAATAAGGTTGAAACAAAAGCAGAGTAATGGCTAAAATCATTTCAAAAATTCATTCAAAAACGTTTATCAAAGCTGGCCTTTCAAGATCTAAATCAAAAATTTATAGAATTACATAGAGTAAGGCATCTGGAGACAGGGTCGCTACGACCATAGTTTGTCCTATGGATCTTGATGAAAAATATACCATGTTCTCTAAGCGGTCTAGCAGGAGCGTGAAATGGAATAAGAGATAAGAGTTCAAGTGCATTAATATCGCACCAGGATATGAAAGAATTAATAATTTTTTGAAAGCTCGTGCAGTCAGAAAACGTGCGTATTGCTGCATTCAAATTCAAGTCCTCAGTGTAAAGCAAGACAGAGCAATAATTAAACAACCGTATTCATAAAAATATCTTAAAATAGCTTAAAAACGTTCAATACTTAAAAAGCTTTTTAATGTTAAAAAGTCTTTTGTTATTCATAAAAATGTTGTAGCTGCTTTGTAGTTAAAATAGGAACACTTTCGATATGAAGTGGGAAGAGTGTCAATAATGGTTTGTGTATTTGATAAATTCAATGACTTTTCATTTATTTGTCACAATTTCGTCAACATTTGGAGGTTTAAACATCAACATTTTTTCGAAGCTACCCTCTTCACTGAAAAAATTGTCATTTTATTATCTTTTTTTTTTTTGTAAATATTTTGACAAATTTTCTTGTTATTATTTTCATTTTGTTTTGATTTTTTTTTATATATTTTGATTTTTTTTTTTTTGGCATATTTTTCAAATGTTTGAAATATTTTTGATTATTTTTGACAAAATTTGTGCTCAAATGAGAGCAAATAATTTTAAAAAGGCTTTATGAGGGACCATGATACAATTATAAGGTAGGTCGGAGAGAAGGCAGGGTCTTAATATTTAAAAACTTGTTCTTCTTCTCATTGTAAATTATCAGTCAGCTGTTTTGAAAAATCGATATCAGGGTTTCGTGCGGTATTTTTTTAAAATACTTTTTTATACACATTTGAATATGGGTTGCTGTGCATTTCTTTGTACGTTTTAATTTCAATAAACGAATAAAATTCAAAGATAACTATTTTTTATCGATCAGTTTCCATAATAATAGTAAGAAAATAAAAATTTTAAATAATATATTGTAATATATTGTGATTTGTTATGTCACTATATGTATTCCATAATTGAATAGAAAGCTTTTGACGCAGGTAAAAAATGTTTAAATGTTTAATATATTAAAGCAAGCTTTTGTATTTAAAAAAAAAAATTTTTATATAAATCAAAAAGTAATAACAAGCCCAAAGCCAAGACTCTAATAGATATCAATAAGTTTCTTTCAGATTCGCTTTTTCGGAAGTTAAATTAAAAAAAATTATTGACCCTCATTTTTTCCATAACTAATCTAACAATTAATCCATACTTTTGGTTGACTTTATGTAAATTTATTTTCAGATATGACCTTCCAATGTTGCTAATAAAGTACATTATTAGAATGATAATTCCATGAAAGGTACCACGCATAGCTGTTAAATAATGATAAATAATAGTAATCATTAGTAATTCGATTATTTTTTTTTTTAAAAAGGGTCAATTAATTGATTAAGTACGATTCTTTTCTGTTTGTAATCGCAATCACATGATTACGATTCCGTACTTTAGACTGATATTCTTAAAATAATCAAAAAAGAATCAAAAATAATCTCTAAAAGTAATCGAATTATTTTTTGATTACTTTTGATTCTTTTTGATTATTTTGCGTAATCTCAAGTAATCGTTATTATTTTTTGATTCTTTGTAGTCGTAATCGATTACTAATCATAGACTTCTAATAGACCCTCAAGGATTATATAATCATTACAATTCTTTTTAAAAAATAATCTAATTGATTACTATTCGTAATCGCAACTTAACAGCTATGGAACCACGCCCTTTTTCCCAATACTGCGCATATAAGTTTTGGTAATTTTATGTGATTACATTTACGAACGATTCTAATTTTAATACAATAACTTTCAAAAACTTAAACATATTTAAATGATTTAACCATTGGATTTGTATAAAAGATTTTTTGCTCATTTGTCTTTATTTTAAATATTTATCAGTAAGGTGGATATGTTGCGACTTTGTATTTTATATATATAAAAACGATGTAAAGTAGTTATAGTACCATGAAAAATTAAATATTAAAACAAAATCACAATAGTAGTTTTTTTAGCAAATCTGTGTGTGTGTTCAAATGTTTTTGTTTGAACTATTTTTGACGGAATTGTAGGTATTGTGAAAAATGCACAAAAGAAAATACAAAAACTAAGAGGTACTTTTTAAAATCTCTCCATATCCGACCTACCTTGTTATTGTATCATGATGAGGGGCATGGTTGAATAAATAAGGTTGTCGCATGGGGGAGAGCGAGTTCTCATTAATGTCAAATCGAAGTTGACAGCTCATACAAAATCTGAAAACGAAAATTAATAACATGAAAAGCCGTTGAAGTTGTTGTTGTTGCTTTTCATTGATTTCGACAATTATGGGTACTGAGAAGAGAGTACGATCACCAGCGAGACAACCTTATGTATTCAACTATGATGAGGGGCATGATACAATTATACAAGGTAGGAGTGATAGTTTATTCGTCTTGCACCAACTGTCAAAAATAGTACAAATTAGAGAACGAATAAATTACAAAAGAAAATAGAAATTAAAATATACAGGCAAATGACAGTCGTTGCAAGACACTGGTGAGAAAATAGCCAGTTGTCACTGCTACCTTGTATAATTGTATCGTGATGAGGGATTTATTGAACGTTTCAGCCATTTTTAAAAATTTTCTCATTTATAAACAAACCCAGCAGTTATTTTGGAGTCAATTGAAAAAGTGAACTAGTTTATTTCTAGCGCAGTTCGCAGTAGCTCTGAAAAACTACAAAAGGCATTCAGTGTAGAACAGTTATTTTTGCTTTGTTTTCAAAAGTATTGCTGACAAAAATAAACGCGTTCTGGCTACTTTTTAAAATTTGCTGCGCACAAGAAAAAATAATAAAAAAAATGTTTATAGACAAAATGTTTTCTGGATTGTGGATGGAAAAGATGGTACAAATGAGATCTTTAGGACTTTTCCATTGCACTAAATTCTTACGCTTTTGATATGTTCACTTTAAAACTAGTTAAAAAAAAACCACTTTCAGGCTACTGCGAAAGCAACCAGTTAAAAATGTTCCTAATGCAACTAGTTGAAATATAGGGAAAAAGGAGTGTTTCTGGGGACAATTGTCTTTTCCTATGACATCAACCCACAAAAAGCGTCAGTTTGTTCGCTGACGAAAGGGTATTGTAGTGGAACTAGTACTGGTCCTTTTTGGAACTAGTTCAGAACTATTTCAATTTTGGTCTACTTTTCTGCTGGGAATATTTTCAATAATTTTTTTGAAATTTTCTTTGTTTCTAATATGTTTTGAAACAATCTTTATTATTATTACCCAAGAGATTTTTTTGTGATTACCATCAAATCTATACCGTAAATGCGTTTTTTATAAAGAGGGTATCAATAGAAAGGTCTTTCTATGTAGATGTGCAATGAGGTATTATTTTTTCTTAAAAATTGTGTATTTAAACAAAAAAAAAAAAGAAGAACAATCTTCTACGAAGAAAGTCAGTGTTCTATTTAATGCCTAAAAATATGTGAAAAAATTTTTCTGAAATTTTTCAATACAAAACAATACTATTGTATTATTAAAACAGTTTAACGAAGCGAAGACGTACAAATATATTTTATCTTGATACACTAGCCACAAAATAGGAAGCTCATGCAAAATCGCTATTCCACGTGCTTTTACTGGCATAGCTCCCAGCTCGGTTGAAGGAGAGCGTACTTTGCACAGCCAATTCAAACTTCCAATACCTCTTCTTGAGACATCTGTATTAGGTGGCAAACCCAATTCTACGCACAAAAGGTCAGTTCGTGAAGATAGCAGCTTATCCAAACGAAGTTAAGTATCGTTACATGGAATTATAACTCGCTCAGGAGACGTGCTAAGGCAAATTTTAGTTTACGACAGAATAGATGTGCTATTAAGCCTTACAACGAAGATATTGTGAGAGCATTTTGGCGTTTTAACGCCATACGGGTTTACTTGTTTGATATATTTTTGACATAATTTGTACTCAGATGAAAACAAAATAAAATTTAAAAATTCTTTATCGAGGGTAAATTGAAGGTTTAATCCATTTTAAAAATTCTCTCATTTATAAAGCATTTAAAAGAGATTTTTCAACGCTACTGAACGTTTATGAATGATGTTTTTAAATTTTTTTCGATTTTTTCCTTATGAAGGCTTTACAAGAGGTTCATAATTATTTATGAATACAGCCGAAATACTTCAACTACGTCATTGATAAAAATTATGAACAGTAAGGGTCCCAGATGACTTCCTTGCGGAACCCCTGACTTAGCATGAATAATATGCGAGTAGCAATTATCAACCTTAGCCATAAGCTCTCTATCCGCTAGATACGAGGATATCTATTCCAAAGGACTAGAGTGAATACCCAGTTTTTCAAACTTCACTAAGAGAATTTTGTGTGGACGATTTGTCGAATGCTTTAACGAAATCTGTGTAGAGAACGTCAATTGCGTCTAATTTTTTTAAGTTTATAAGATAAAAGCTGTTTTTTAACTTTAAAAAACTTGTAAGTTTTTACAAACTAAGCTTATAATTCAAACATTTCTTTATAATTCGATTCAAGCTGAAAAATGGTTTTTGCCTGCATTTCTATATCATCTTCCATTGTTTACCTCAGTATTGCCTATCAACGCAAAAACTTAAAAATGGCGACTTAATGGCGGTTAAAAAACTGCGCAAAATTCAAAAAGTTTTTTACAACAAACAATTGCGTTTAAGTAAAAATTAAAGTTTAGTTAAAACAACAACAACAAAACATACTTAGAAGCTTATGCTATGTTCACACAGAGAGTTTAGTTTGAGTTTCCAGTACAAAGTAAACTCAACTTGTACTGGAAACTCAAACTAAACTCTCTGTGTGAACATAGCATTAGCAGTTGAAGTTAACCAGATAACATTCACAAAATTCTGCCGTTTCTGTTTTTATTTTAAAAATGAATAAGATTTTTTTATTTTTCTTTTATAAAATTTATTAGAATCATAAGCATGCGTTGAAAAAAAAAACTCTTGTTTTATGCGTGTTGGCATATCCAATTGACTTTCACATCCTTGCATGAGTCACGCAAACTTGCCATTTTTTGCAAAACTTGCACTATTTCACTGTCTGCCACTCACGCCCCACACACACACCAACTACTCTACCGCCAACTCTCGTCATATGGTACTGTTAGTTTTATGTGCCAATACGAGGTTTATCGAAAGCACTACTTCGAACGTATCGAATGCCTTCAAGCTGCCTATGTTGCGTTTCCGTTTCCGCTAGTGTGTTCACGTTGGCATCACCCGCCATGACGCTACCATGCCAGCAAATGCAGCACAATTTCTTGGCTAAATTTATGAACCAGATTTTAAAAATGCGCAAATTCTTTACATAATTTTCACCTCACCGCACACACTCAATTCGCTGCTTTCGCCACATTTACCCACCATATTTTCACGTCTTAATTTTTCTTTTGTTTTTTTATTTTTTTTTTTTTTTTTTTTTTTTTTGTTTTCTTGTTCACATTTAAGAAGCAGCCTTTAAGCAATTCAATGAAATACATTTCGAGGTTGGGCTGTTAAATGGCAATAGTTAGTGGTTGCGCCAAATTCTTAACTCTACCTCTTTCGTTTAGTTTTTTTTTTTTCGTTTCTCTTTTTTAATTCACTCTTCGTTTTTATTGTTGACATCGCCTTTCGCCAACCGAAAAAGTGGAATTTTAACAAAGCTTTGTTCAAGCATTAAATTTCTTGTCCTCATAAAGCCTGCCTGAGAGGCTTAGCAAGATGCTAAGCAATTCAAAAGGGGAAAAAAAAAATCCTTAGAAAATGTTTTCATTAAATAAGTTAAGGATAAGGCAAACGAAAAAAAAGGTTGCTCTTTTTGGAAAAGAACAAACAAATAAAAACAAAATAAAAAAAAAACAGCTGCCAAGTAAGACGCATTCTTTTTTTTTACTGTTAATGCTAATGTTGCTCCTTGCTGCGAGCTGAACCAGCAGCATAAAAATTCAGTTTTAATATCATCGTTTAAAAACATGTCCACCATCTTTTGATTGATTGTTTTATGCTAAATTTGTCTTAAAAGTTTGCTTACATATTTAAGCCTTTTTAAATTAAGCATCTTTAAGGTGAAATTGTTTTTAAACTTTATAAAAACGCTTTGAAAGAAAACTTAAGTTTCACTAAAGATTCAGCCTAAAATATTTCAATTTATTTCAATTTATTTAAGTATAGAACGTTAGCATATAAGAATAATGTTTCTTTTGCATGCTGCACATAAGGTAGTTTAACAATTAAATTATTATTAAAATGATATAACAACAGATGCTACACAATTTGGTTTTTTTTTTTAACTTCACCGTGAATGAATTATGGTCGGGTCATGTTATCATGAATACAGCTCTCACCAGCTACAACCGCCAATCTTGATAAGCTTACAGAAGCATATTCTTTCCTAAAGCTTAAAAAAAAAATAAGCCAACAAAAAAGCTTTTGTTGGCTTTATGTTAAACTGTTTAATAGCACACATGTCTTAGACTGTTCCTTAGCTTTTCTTTTTATCTGCAATCAAAGTGCTAAAATTATTGAATATGAAGCACATTTTTCGTTTCCATAATTTATGTGTTCCAGATATGAGTGAAGCACATTCATGTTATAAGTATAAGAAGAAGAAATTTTATAGATTTTCAACGAAAGAAGTGATGGTTAGAAGAGCTTTTAAACGAAACAAAAAAAAAAAACAATTAATTGATCATTTCAGGCCTTGCAGGGACTTTGACTGAACTTTTTATGATCTACTCTTATTGTATAGAGCGTGTTATTAAGGACTTGTAAGCAAATGATCGAAAACTGGACCTACAAGTTGTAATACCATCAAACATCAAGCGGCTAATGTTCATGTTCTCTAAAAAGCTTTCCAAGGCATTTATTTACTCTGATGTTTGTCAATAACTGCAGAGGTCAAAAAATTTATTTCAATTAAAAATTTTTTTGTGCCGAGTGGGATTCGAACCAGTGACCTCGCGGTTTGTGAAATTGGAATTAAACTGTCTAGGCACTTTAATTTATTTATTTATTTATATTGAAAACAAATTTGAGCTCTAAGCCAAATATGTTGACAACAAGACCAACAACAACAACAACAACGGTTCTGTATAGAGCAAAATTTCACAGCAGGCTATTCAGAATATTTCGTTGGCCGCTACACCAACTCATCAGTAGTCTTGCATGACTTTTCACTGTAATCCACTTAAGCTAATTAGGACCTACTTATAATGCCAATATACCCAGAAAGTTACCGGGAAGCTTATTTGACAGAGAGAACGCTTTTACATTAGTAACTGAGTTCTTATTATCTTATGATGCACCCTATGTCAAGGTTAACATTGATCGTGTCATACTTTTAGGCATAGCTTGGCGATTTAAATAAGATCAAACTAGGTTGAGTGGATCACAGTTAAAAGTCATGCAAGACTACTGATGAGCCTTGATGTTGTTGTTGTTATTGTTGGTTATTGTATTCATCGTCTTCATGTTGTCTTGGTGTCAAAACACTTTGGTTCTAGGCTCAAATTTGTTTCAATATAATTAATGAAAGGTCACATTAAAAATTTAATTGAAAAATAAAATTTTAAAACTTAACCTAATTTTATTGAAGAAATTCATCGACATTCATATAATTATATAATTATTCTAACATTTTCGGAAAAACTTTTTCTTTCTGATGAAATTCTTAGGTTTGATAATGATGCCAATATATTGAAAAGATCATCGTTTTGTCGTTTTAATATGTTTTAATTTTAATTTGGATACTTATAATATGTAATAAGAATTATTGCCCATTAAAAATATACTTCTCAACAATATATTTCATGGCACCCTGTAAATTCACCACAAAAAAAAATTATAGAAATATTTCACTAAAAAAAGTATCATTTATCCGTCAATCACAAAAAAAAATATTTAAATATCTCAATCCATTCAGCTGTAATGACTAGATTGGGCTCGGAGCAAGCTTCGGAGCAAGCATCGGAGCTAGCTGAGAGCAATTGAGAGCAAAGGCTTACTTAGCAACAAAAAACGCAATAATAAAGCACACGCATGTGATGGTGTTGGAGGAACAACAAAGCGTGAAGTTGCATGACCAAGTCTGCAAAGGACAAAAATAAATCAAGTTCTTACTCCTGAAGATATGTTTATTTACTGCAAGCAAAATATAAAAGGAATATCATATGTATATGTTAAGGGAGAAGAAGTTTTAGCTTGAAAAGATCCGGTAAAAAGATCAGTTTCGAAAGCTGCCAACGAATTCATGGAACTCGGCAATTCCATCGTTTCGTTCCACTTTCCGACATAATAATGCGATGCTTTTTCATTTCAAAATCCAAAGAATATGAGGATCATCAAGTCAGCAAAGCTAAATAGGTAGGTTAAAAAAGATATTATTTAAAATATTTTACGTGTTAACATAAATATTTTCCTTCTCAAATTTTTTCAGTTGATGTTCAATTTGCTTTAAAGTTTTTTATTAATGTTAAAGAATATATATGAAAAAGTAAGCAATAAATCTACAAAGTCATAAAACTTGTGCTCATCATTATAAACGAAAGAGTGTAAAGTACGAAAATGGTTAGTTATTTGAGGTTATATTCACGAAATTATATTCAATGTTTCAATATTTATGTTTAGTTACATTCCAAACGAATGATTAAAGCTTGTATTAAAAAAAAAATCTCAAGAATATCTTGAAAAACACATATTATATAAGGTGAAATATCATTAAGTTTGAAGGGCTTTATCTTCCAAACAAAGCGAATACCAAACTCAGAGTCTTAACTGAAGTAAGATATTATTACGTATTTTATTGTCAATAAATTTTAAATTTTTAAACTTATGCCCACCAGAGATATTTGACCCCAAAATTAGTTAAATTCTCAAAATTTCCATTTTAAAGAGGCTGTTAAAAAAACTTGGTAAGTCAGAAAGTTGAAAAAAGTTATATTTAGACTACTTGCTAAGATGTAGTTTAAAAAAGAAAAAATAAGTCAACAAGTAATTGCTTTCTACAAAAAAAAATTCTTAAAGTTGCAAAATATAAGGACTTTAACAAAACAGTTTCTCCATTTTTTTAATATGAATAAATTATTTAATTGTCTTTTTTTGTATGTGAGATTAAAGTATAAAGTGTTTTTAATGTCATGTTTCTTAATTCATCACTCTATGTTTAACAGGAGCTGAGAAATTAAAGTAACCGCAAACGCTTACAAACGCATAAATCTCTACAGGTAGCAAGGCAAATATGGCCGCCATTTTGAAAGTAAAGTTGAATGGCATTATTTTCAATGCGGTTCTGATATCCCAATACATTGAACAAATTTCAATAAAAATATAAACTTTTTAAAAATGGTCGAGCAACAAGTGCTGGACCACTTGATATGGACTGACCCATATATAAAAAAAAAAGATGTGTGCTTATGACCACACGATAGAAGTGATAACTTCTCATTTTTCAATTCTAAAAGATATATCTATGTACATAAATAATAACTTTTATTACAGTACAGACTCGATAATCTCAACCCTTGATACACGCAATTCCTCGATTTTTGCAACAGTACGAGACATTTATAAGTGTAACTTATGTAAAAAGTTACTTTCATAACTGCAACTGACTACGCTTTCAATTTTAATATGTTTGGCTTTTTCTTTCTTGATCTATTCGAGAAAAGTTCTTAGCACGATTATAGGTGCGTAGGTCGACATTCACGAAAAAAAAAAAATAAGATGGAGTTTTATAAGATGCATGGGCCACTAAGCCCATACCACAATCGATCTTTTGCGCACCAAATTGTGTTTTCAGCCGTCTTGGCAATGTCAATTGGCCGCCTCGGAGCTGCGATTTTACGCCTTTGGATTTTTTTTTTTTTTTTTTTTTTTTGTGGGGAACCGTGAAAGACCGAATTTATGACAACACTCCGGAAACGATTCAAGCATTAAAAAAATTAAATTTTTCCCTGTTTTTAATAGTATTATAAAAAAAAATTAAATTTTGTTCATTTTATAAAAAAACTCATATAAAACTTTTATTTGGGCCACCCTGTATGTACGTACACACTGTAAAAAGCACAAACCTATACACGCATGATATAAATGTTGAAACACAACAACAACAAAATGCAAACGTAAGATTGCGTAACGACTGCGATGCGACTGCGCACATGTTCGAACATACAAAAGCAGCGGCAGAATCTAACTGTATGCTAACGATTAAATCGAGAAAATCACTGATCAGAAATTGCCAAACGCCTTTAAAGAAGTTATCACTTCAAAAATACTTTTTATTGCTATGTTGCATGAATATTTCAACTTAAACTGAATTTTTTTTTAACATAAGTTTCCAAAACTCGAAAAAACCATTAACTTTCACCAGCTCTACAAAGCGAACCATTTGTTCAATTGAGTTAAAAAACTTTTCTTGTGAACCTTGAAAAATTTTTCAACGAACCCTAGCATTATTTTGCCAAATCACGCCAAAATTGATTTTTCCAACCACTTTTAAAAAATCGAGTTATTGTAGGTCGATGGATCTTCATGCGAAAAAGACACACGCAAAGAAATTTTTCGTTTACCACAACTGAAAAATTCACCAACTATACTTCGTTTGCGAGCTGTGTTTGCCGCAAACGAATATTCAGTTGTCACAACTTAAAAATATATCTTATATATATATACCGCAAGCTATTTCGGTCATTATTATTTACTATATTAATAATCTTTCTCATTATGTCCGTCCGTCTTCTTATGGATTGCACCTCCGTTGCTTTCTCCGTCCACGTATTAAGCAAACTACCAATTTCCTTATATAGTAACAATTTGTCCAAAAAGTAACTCTAAACTATAAGCGTTATATTTATACAACAAAGGGAAAAATGAACAAAATTTTCAGTTGGGAAAAACGAAGTTTTCAATTGCTGCAATTTAAAAATCACTCGCGTTTATGACAAACGAAATTAATTTCCTGCAACTGTATGACGCGTTTCTCGCAACTGAACTGTTATTATGACAACTGTTGAAACGCTTGCAACTAACGATTTCAAGCACGACAAACGAAGTTCGTTTGCGGCAAACTGGCGATAAACGTTTTTTTCTTTGCGTGCACCAATACGGCTTCACGGCTAGGGTTCAAAACAGATTTAGATACAATAGCAGTGCAAATTTTTTCAAAACAAAGGTAATATTAAGAAGATAAAATATATATATATATATATTTTTTTTAACTTCTTAAAGGGCTTTATTTTAAATCACTGCTTACCTCAAGAGATATAAGTTAGACAGCATTTCTGCTATAAATGACACGTTAAGGACGAAAACTTAGTGAGCGCTTTGGTTAGAACGATAACTTAGACAAGGATTGAAAAATGCATTAAGAAAGGAATTAAGATGAGAATGAGGAAAAGAATTCGAGCTAGTCTTGGATTAAGAACTAGGATATGGATTACAATAAGAATATGGACAAGGATTTGGAAAAGGAGTAGGACAAGTATTGGGAAAAATACTCCTTTGGGAGTATTGGGAAGGGAAACTATAGAGATTCGAATAAGAACAAAGACGAAGATACTTTTTCACGTTTTAATCAACGAATCTGTCCATGACACAGCCAACTGCAATCTTTTTATTTTTCATGGACAAACTGAGTGCGTAAAAAAAAAAAAAAAAAAAATAAATAACTGGCCATTTCAGCCCTTGAAAGGACTTTGACCTAGCTTCTTATGATCAATTGTGTTGTGCGTGTTATTAAGTTTGTACACAATTGACCGAGAAATGGACCTACAGGCTTAACGCCGACTCCGAACGGCGATGAACGGAATGTTCTTATTCTCAAGAAGCTTTACATGGCATTTTTTTACTCTCTGAGGTTTGCCATTGTCTGCAGAGAGGTGGCGGCCATACAGAAAAATTATTTTAATTCAAATAATTTTCTGTCGCTGGCTGGGGTTCGAACCTGGGTCTCCAAGGTTCTTTGACATAGCGGCCACGCACTTTAACCAACTACGCCACGGACGCCACAAAAGTGCGTAAAACTCTGCATTAATATAGTTGAGGAAACTAAAAATTACTTTAGCTCTTAATGACACATCATGGAGATATTCTAAAAATTTTATTTTTCCAACTTCTTGTACAAACTAGCTGATTTATGACACTGTTCAAGACGAAAAATAATAACAAGGTTCTGAAAACGAATTATGGTAGAGAAGAAAAAAAAAACAATACACGTGTATCGGCGTTTTGAAAGTTTACGTATGAGTTTTAAAAGATTGGATCCTTTTTAAAAACGCCAAAAATAATGAACACAACAACAAGTATATGGCATGTATGGTAACAAGTTTTGGTATAATAAAATAATGGGAACCGGAGGAGTGGATTAAAATTAACCTTTGTTTTAATTTTGCTTTCCATAGTTTGAATCGAATGGATCTTATCAGCCAAAGTGCATCCGATAAGGTTCGTTGCTACTGCTAAGTATGATGTGCCAAATGAGGTAAAATACTTTTTCATAGAAAGTAAGCCCCTAACACCAAGTTTTGTGTGATATTTTATCATCAATTCTGAATAAGTACAAAATTAACCCTTTAACACATTTTAAGTTTTGACTTATTTCTGACATTTAAGTTGAATTTTCAGCTTTGGTTTATTCATAGACTTATAGTAGAATTTCACGATAAATTTTTTGTGGAACATTTTAACTCATTATATCCTTGATTTATGGGTCTTTTTTGCCTTTTATCACAAAAAGGTCAAAAAAAACCCATAAATTGAGAAGTTAGGGGGTTAAAATGTTCCACAAAAATATTTCTTGTGGTATTTTACATAAATTCTCAGAACACACCTTATACCCAAAATGTAAGGCTAACATGATTTCCTATGCCGATTCACTACAAGAATGTTCAAAAAGGGGGAAAATTAAATCCTCCTAAAATTAGACTCAGACGTAAACTTTCAAAACGCCGATACACGTATATTGTTTTTTTGTCCCTTCTACCAGAATCCATTATCGGAACCATGTTATTTTGGAAAAAATTGATTTTTTTGTTCAGTGTTATTAAGTGGACACGTGGTGATCAGCTACGCTTAGCTGGCAGATCTTAATCCTTTCTTAGAAATTTCCAATAATTATTTCCTACTAGTATCGCCTGTGATCTTAATTCGACCACATCAAAATCAATTTTTCTATTGTTTTTTTTTTATATTTTTATTGAAAAACGTTTGGCAACATTAAAAATAAGTTGTCTGTATCGTGGACACTTCCATAGACTTTGACGTGATAGTGTATCTTATCCTTTTATTTGTTCCCAAACTTGTCTTCATTATTATTCTTATAGTTTTTCTAATAATTGTCCTACAACCTGTCCAAACTCTTGTTTTAATCCATGTCGAAATTCCTGACCTTGTGTTGTTAAAATCCATTATTAATTTTGTTCCACTTTCTTTCTAAATCCTTGTCCTCATTTTTTTCTTAGTGTGTTCGAATCCTTGTCCCATTTCTTGTCCTTATTCTTTTCCCAATATTGTTTTAGGTATGATTCGATCTTTGTCCTATCCCTGGTCTCAGTTCTTGCCGAAGTCTTCTTCCCAATTATTGTCTGAATTCTTGTCCTAAAACTTGTCCAATTTTATACTCTTATCTTTGTAAAATATTTTTCCTACTCCTTATCTTATTCCTGGTTCTAATCTTTGTCCAAATTCTTGCTCTCATTCCTTCTCTTATAATTGGCCTAATGTTTAACCAAATGCTTGTGATTATATTTGTCCTTGTTTTAATTTTAATTCTTTTTTATTCTTTTAGTTTTGCTTTTGCTATTGCATTTGTACCATTTAGGTTGCTTTTAGGGGCTCTATGAGAGGTCGTACGACGCCATTAATTTTTCTTAGCTTTACCTCAGCTGTACTATCATTCTATAAAATTTATTGTAACGCCAATAGCCATGACACGTTTCTTATTGTTGTTGCATTTTTACTGCATTAAGACGGGTTGCATTAATTTTTTTTTTCGTAATGAGTTCATAAAAAAAAAATAAATAACTGGCCATTTCAGCCCTTGAAAGGACTTTGACCTAGCTTCTTATGATCAATTGTGTTGTGCGTGTTATTAAGTTTGTACACAATTGACCGAGAACCGGACCTACATGCCTAACGCCGACTTCGAACGGTGATGAACGGAATAATGTTCTCGTTCTCAAGAAGCTTTACATGGCATTTTGATTACTCTCTGAGGTTTGCCAATGTCTGCAGAGAGGTGGCGGCCGTACAGAAAAAATTATTTTAATTCAAATAATTTTCTGTCGCTGCTGGGGTTCGAACCTGGGTTTCCAAAGTTCTTTGACATAGCGGCCACGCACTTTAACCACAGTAATGAGTTCATAGAACCATTTTATTGTTGCAAAATTCAATTTTTCTGCTTATTTTCTATTTTTGTACGTCTATTCAGAGTGTAAAAAATTCATGCAACAGTATTGCATTTTTAAGCTTCTTGACGACGTCAAATTTTTTGCTTTTGTGTCGTAAGCCCAAGAATGATAGAAATAAGATCACAGGTTCTGAAGGCCCGTTATCTAATGCTCTCTGTCTTGATTGAGTGCATGACGTCACGCAGCGCTTCTTGTTCACAACAACGAATGCAAATGTGCGATCACTTAGGCAAATTGACGAAATTGAAAATAAAATCTTACGGAAAAGTAAAGTAAAAATAACTACTCTTCTGTACAAAAATATGGATATTTTCGAATGCGAAAAAATGTAAATTTTTTAAACTTTCACGATTTTTATCTCCTAAACCATTCGAAACCGACAAAAATTTATTGCACCAATAGGTTTAGAGGACCATATACATATTATAAAAATAAGAAATAAAAAATATTTAGGTGTGGGCCCCAAAGTAAAATTATTTAAAAATCTGAAAATAGCGTTGGATGACGTCATGCTCTCTCTCTCTCTCTCTCTCTCTCTCTCATTTGCGGAACACGTAATCTTGTTTTCTATCATTCTTATCGTAAACCAAGTAAAAATTCTTAATTTTTGCTTTATCATATTTATCGTGCCACATAAACACTCCAAGCAATAATTCTTTGCAACTCCATTGCATGATTGAAACATTTTGGATCTTCTAGCGGCTCTCTCCGCGGTCTTATGACTACATGAATATTTTTATATTTTTATCATGACGCTATCGAAGAGAGAGAAATTAAAAAAAGCGGCAAAACAAACAATGCTACACAGTTCCGTTAAAGTGTATAACCGTTACCGCATCATTATGTTATCCGAAAAGAGCACTATCGTTCGTGAAAGAAGAGGGCAACAATCCTTTTGTATTGTTCTCGTGCATAACAGCAACGATGTTTAACAGAACTGTGGCGCTATGTATTTTGTTGTTGTTTTCTCAAGTAAGAAGGTTAGAGAGATTTAAACTACAGCCGTGGGTATGAAAATGCGCACAAAAATTTTTAAATACAATTATTACATAAAATATTAAAGTTTTTTTTGTAATTTTTATTTTTCGGTGCATCTGTAGCACAGTGCCTTTCCAATGACAAAAGCTTCATTCCCTTTTTTTTCTTATAAATATTAAAAAAGTGTACGACAACATTCGATGTTTCCGTATTAATATATAAGATTTGTCTTTGCATGTATAATGAAAACACCACTATGACGATATCGTCCTCCAACTTTTTGCGGTGTTGCAAAAACATGCTTGTTTTTGACTGTTCTCAAATTAGTACGAAACTAAAACAGGCAGTGTAAAGGGAGGTTACGTTACTAGGTACTAGGTAAAACAATACAAATATTTTTTAACAAACTCTTCTTTATTATTTCTTTTAAACGTAAAACTAAGGCCCCAAAAAATTAAAGATTAAAAGATGTCTTTAAAGGTGTAAAAAAATAGCTTTGATAAAATCATCATAGTGGACACATAACGTAAGCAAAAATATTGTGGACACAGGCAGTGTAAAGGGAGGTTTTAGGTAAAAGCGCATAAAAAAGGCATATTTTAGAAGATGTTTCCTACAAAAGCTTGTTATATGTTAAAAAAAAAATTTACCTCAGTACAAGATAAAGGTCCATGTGACGGCTTGGGAGGCACAATTAAAAGACTTGCCGCAAATACTAGTCTGCAAAATGTCAACGATAATATAAATACACATAAAAAGTTTTTTAATTGGGGTTCAAAAACGCTTCACTAAAGCGAAAATAATACAAGGAACTTTGACCCACCACTCATTTATTTCAATAGAAAAAGGAAGAATTGAAATTCCAATCACATCGACAGCGCCTACATCAAAGATAGTTACAGTTTATAGATATATAAAAAAAATACAAAACAATAAATGTTTGATTTTATAAATTACACTACTCAACAAGGTTTTCCACAACGCTTGCATTCGTTGTGTTCGCCCCAGCACAGAATTTGTAAAAATAAAAAAATTAGGTGGCAACCCTATTATCCATCTTAAATTTTAAAATTCCGATATCAGATTCAAAATCAGCGACCCCCTAAAACTGTTATATAATGTTTAAAAATATTTTAAAAAATATATTGTTAGGTGGCAACCCTATTGTTAAAATATCATAATTTTGAAATTCTGACTTCAGATTCGAACTCAGCGACCCATTTTTACCTAGTGATTAAGAACAAATCATTGTATGTATGCATTTCTTAATTTAACTGCAATAAAATATTTTTTTAACAAAAAATGGTTTTTGCATTGATGTTAAAAAAGTTTGTGAATTATGACTTTTCTTTAGGAGTGTCATACTTGAAATTTTTGTAATAAAATTCTCTATCACATAAGAGGGCTAACTTTTTCTCTCCCATATAATTATTTCGAGACATAGGGCTTCAAACTTAAAATATGTTTATAAAAAAACGCAAAAAAGTGATTTTTTTTTTACCTGTTTGAGATCATAACAGCCATATCACTGATGCTATTGGCACATATTATACCTTAAAATTTTTATCTGACTTTCCTCTACTACACTCAATTAAATTAAAATTCATTGACTGAACATGTAAGTTTTTACAAGCATTTATGTGAAGTATATGTTCCCAATAATGGATTTTTTAATTTTGCCATTTGAAAAGAAAATTGGGGCCAATCGAAAAAAATCATTATGATATTCGGATTCTATGAAAAATTTTACTATAGAAAATGTTATCGCAATTTGTTGTGGTGAAAGTTTTCGTAAATTTGTGGAGTAGTGTTATTGGCTTTTTTTTTAATAAAATACATTTTGTTATACCTACAGACTTTATTTTGGATGATATTTGGTATTAACACAAAAAATATGAAATTTTCAGTAAAAAGTAAGAAATCGTTTGCATATCAATTCATTCGTTAAAAAAAAAACATTGGTTGGAATCCAAACTAAAATTTTGTGTGAACCTTAACAATTGATTTATTATAACGACAGTATGTTCAAAGGGTGAAAAATTTATTGCGAACACCATGAAAAATATGATAGAAAATTTCAGGCCAAGAAATTTAAAAAAATTTCATAAAAAGTATCCAAAATAAGAACACCACAAGAAAGACCCATTCAAGGTCTTTAAAATATATTTCATTTTTTTTCTGTACAAATCACGGTTTCGAAGTTACAGCTGTTTGAATACCTGCACTAATTGTATTGTTGGAGATGTTTTGACATTTTTTACAGTGTATAGCTTAAAAAAAGGAATTGTTTTCGCAAAAATAAAAAAATACAATTTAAAATATTTTGGTCAAAAACAGTCGAATTAATATGGAACTATCGAAATTTAAAAAAAAAATTGATTTTTGTTTTTTACAATTATATTTCGTTAAGAAAGATGGCGTTGAAGTTGTACATTGAAAGAAAAGGTGAAAATCGGGCCACTTCACAGCTCGACTCCGGATTGGCTGAAAAAAGAAAAATAAGAATTCATTCATAAAAATATACCTGAGTTCATATCTTTTCCGAAATAAAATGAAAATATGAAATATTAAACAAATTATGAAGAGCGAACAAAAAAGTGTTGAAAATGTTATTTTTGACCCTATTATTGTTGTTAAGATCAAAAAAAATTCCCATAGTCGCTCACTTTGCATACTGATTTAAAGAAACAAAAAAAAAATAAAAACAAAATAAACAAAAAAAAAATACATCGGTCGATTAGTTTTTTTTTTCGTAGTGTGGCCAGTTTTGTAAAAGTGTGTTTCGAGAAAACACGTTTAAAGTAAAACTTACTCTTTACAAGTATCCTGGCGCACCGGGTTTATAAGCGAAATTTTTATTATTAGCGGGATTGATTTAATTTTCTTTTTTTTACTTATTCTTGAATAGTTGCACAACAAAAATCAATTGAAGAAAAAAATTCGATTTTCAAAAAAATTTTGCCTTAACATTTACCTCCCTTAAAAATATGACATGAATTTTAACTCCCCAAGAAATTTTTTTTTTTCATTTGCATATCTTAAAGTAAAAACTACATCAAGAAAGGTTTTTTAATAGCATTAGCTACTAAGGCCTTCCGCTTCCCCAAGATATTGTTCACTTTTATCTATTCTACTATTTGTGAAGTTTAAGATACACGTAACTCTCTTTACTATCAACCATATGTGGCTCAAGAAGCAACATTCAAAAGCTTTATTTTTAACATAAAGTCATTTTATTACCCTTTAAAGTCTTTAAAGCTTTCAGCTGTTACCCGGTACTTTAGATAAGTTTCCATTTATAACCTTCCTAGCAGTAATTTCCCAGTTTATAAAACTTGACCATTACGATTAAGTTAAAAAAACAAAAAAAATTCTAAAACATTTGTCTGAAAGTAGCTCAGATTAAAAAGAAAAAAAAAAGAAGAAAACTGAAACAATAACAACGAAGCGCTAATTACTGCTTATTTTTAAATGAGTTGGTATCCAACGCGCTTG
Source organism: Pherbina coryleti (assembly GCA_943735915.1). NCBI lineage: Eukaryota > Metazoa > Arthropoda > Insecta > Diptera > Sciomyzidae > Pherbina > Pherbina coryleti. The sequence goes on from OX030951.1 coordinate 22,470,107, forward strand.
TTGACTTCCGTTTCCGCTGATGCAATTCCTGGTCAGTGTTGTTAACTGTGATTTTTGATTATGTTAGTTTTGTTGTTGTATGAGTAACTGTTGTAACTATAAAATTTTTCTTTTTTTAATTTTGTGCACTTTAAAATTTTGTTGACTACACATTCATTTCACTACATTTTCTTTTTTTTATTTCAACTACACCGCAATGGTTTAAAACAAACCTTTTTAATGTGCCACAAATATGACGGTTACATGACAAAACATCCGTTTCCGCTGTGTTGAATGAGTGCCTTTTATTATTTTTTCATTCTCTTTTTGACTTTTTTGTGTTACCAATGTCAACATAAAAATACTAAATACAACAATAAACACTTAAATGCATAAAAACGACTGAAACAATTTTTTTTTGTGCGCGACAACCTGCTGATAGCAAGAACAACAACTTTAACAATTGTAGTGCGCGTATAAAAACAACAACACTAACACAAAAGGTTTTCGCGTTAATAGAATAGCTCTATAGACAGAATAGATAAAGATACGCAACAAAAGCTGTTAATTTGTGAAATATTAGCACTTATTTCTTTCGTTTTTTACTTTGTTGTAACACAAGCTTAAGCTTAATGTAGCACTTCCGGTTTGTTAAAATTTTGCAAATAAGTCAGACAAACATATTGAATAAATTTAATTTTAAATGTATTATATTTTTGTTGTTTTTTTTTTGTTTTGAAAATTTAAAAACTAATAAACGAAGCTTAGATTTAAATACGAAGAAGCACGAACTGCATGTCAACACGCGCCAAAATGTTGCTAGCGACTGATTGGCAAATCGTGGCGAAAACAACGAAAAAGTTCTACTAACACGATGTTGTAGGTGTGCGGCATAGAAACATAAGCACACACAGACACAAACACGCACGAGCACACTTGTGCTTATAAAGACACTTATACACACATACACAAATACACGTACAAGCCATTGAGAAAAGCAAAAAACGCGCACTCTCATCTACCTGCTTTGAGTAGCAGCAGCTTTACGTTAGTGGTGTTATTGTCTTGCTTTAAAATTCGGTGTTTTTTTTGTTGTTGTTGATGTTTCTATTATTATCCTTGCTACGCTGTTATGACTTGTGTTAGTGTGCTTGTGCATGTGCTTGTGTATTTGTAGTTTTAACCACATCCTGGCGACCTTGCCATCAACTTTAATAATTGACTGTCTAAGACAGAAGCGTGGAAACACTTGTTTAAAATGAAATAAACAAAAATCATCTGTTAAGAGCTTTGAATGAAAGCAGCAAAAACTTTAAAAAGCTACGCTCATAGTGATTTTAAGCCGTCATGCAGCGCCTTAAGAGCGTGTTTTAAGAGTAAGCTGCAAAGTGCGCTCTTAAAGCTCTAAGGGCGTGTTACAGAAACAGCTGTTTGGGACTTTTAGTCGCATTATTTGTTCTGTAACTTAAGAGCTTTTGAAAAGTTCAACAGCTGTTTGGTTTTTATGTGGTTGGCTTTTGTCAACAAGCTTCTCTGGTGAAACACTTGTTGCCATCAAATTGAATTAATTTTGCTTTTTTCTGCTATCTTACAAATTCAGCTTTAACTGCACCACATTTTAAACTTTTCATTACCACAAAAGCTTTTATAATTAACTTTATAAGCTTCAGTGAGTGTTGTTGAATTTGATGGAAAGTTATTTAAGGTTTATTCTCTTTCTTTTTTCTTTTTTTGTGTGTGTGCAGCTCATTTGGAGCGAAAAAATTCGAAATATGTTCAAAAAGTTTTTTTTTTTCACAAATTTAAAGCATTTTGTAGCTTATTTAAAGAACATTAAACAGCTGTAGTAAGAAAACTTTTCATTAAGAATGCAAGTGTTTTCTAAAAAATAGAGAGTAATATTCAAAATTTGGCGTATTTACACCTTGTTTTTTCTAAAGTATGACAAATATTTTAATTTTTCTACCCATCTACTCGTATTTTATCATGACATACGAAAATAAGTTTTGAGTTAGTAAAATTTTTTTCTCAAAAATTATCTCTTCTAAAAAAATGTTATTGAAAAATTCAAGGCTTCTTTATGACTGGTATGAAATGTCTTTTGTGTGCTCTAAAGCTCAAAAATTTTCTGTTAATATTAGATTATTCCAAATATTCGAAAAATTTATGAAATGTATGAATTACCCTATTATTATAGTACATAAAAATATAAATATGTATATTTTATAACTATCATAATAATATTTTAATGATATTTCGTCTAATCCATTATATTTACAAATGAAACTTTCATTAAACCGGCTTTATTTCAAAAGTTTTTCTTCTTCATTCAGTTGAGGTAGTTCACAGCAACTCTTAGCAATACTGCACAGAACACTACAGCACAGCTTAAGATTTGTAGAAAGTTGAGAGCAAAAGCTTTTTCTCAAAAAATTGCACCGGTTTTTCTCTTCGTGTTAAGCTCTCTTTCTTCCAATCTAGCCGAAAAAAATACTCTTTGCAGTGAATTGAATTCATTTTATTAACTTCTGAAGACTTAGAGTAGCTCTCTTATAAACTTGTAGAGTGTTTTTCCCAGTGAACATAAATTGTCCGGTAAAAAATGCCGTTGTTTTAACAATACGCTAGTATTCCAGTAAAAATTACCGCTGCTTTAGAACGAAGAACGATTTAGAATTCTAAGAACTTTTTATATTTCAGAACCCAACATCAAATATTTTTTCCCTTAAAACATTCTTAAAACAAAACGGGTTTTTTAATTCCCCAGGTTTTAAGCTTTGTAAGGACTACACTGTACACAATATATGAAACTGTTTCTTTATTTCTTTATTGAAGTGCTTCGTTTTACCGCGCAAGTTTCCAAAAAAGTTGAAAAAGACATTTTTCCAAAATGCATCAGCGTTGCATAAAATTGTTACTCGCTGAGTATAGGTGTTATGATCAGCTATGAGCATGGAGCAAGCTTCGAAGCCAGCTGAGAGCAATTGAAACCAATTGAGAGCAAAGGCTTATGTAGTAATACAAAACGCAACAACAAAGCAAAGACAAAAATAAACACAGAAAAAACACAAAAGCTTTAAATGTAGTGGTGGCCATATTTGGTTATGATACAGGTTATGGTACGAAAATAAATGTGCATGAAATTATATATCCGCGACTATTGTAGCTACGGTAAATTTTATGGAATGACAGTAAATCTGAGGATATTGGCCACATGATAATAATCGGAAGAAAATTAAAAGCGTCATAAGACCTCCCAGGGAACCCCTTAAATGGACCATCGTTGCATTGATATATTGCATGACGCTAAGGATAATATTAATGTACCAAACAAAAACAAAAACAAAAACAAAAACAAAAACAAAAACAAAAACAAAAACAAAAACAAAAACAAAAACAAAAACAAAAACAAAAACAAAAACAAAAACAAAAACAAAAACAAAAACAAAAACAAAAACAAAAACAAAAACAAAAACAAAAACAAAAACAAAAACAAAAACAAAAACAAAAACAAAAACAAAAACAAAAACAAAAACAAAAACAAAAACAAAAACAAAAACAAAAACAAAAACAAAAACAAAAACAAAAACAAAAACAAAAACAAAAACAAAAACAAAAACAAAAACAAAAACAAAAACAAAAACAAAAACAAAAACAAAAACAAAACAAAAACAAAAACAAAAACAAGATTTAGAAAAAAGATTTGGAAAAGAAGTGGGTAGAAATTAAATTCTTGGATTAAAACAAAAATTTGGACAAGAAGTATGACGATTATTACGATAAAATTAAGAATAAGGATTAGTATGAGAAAGTTTAGGAATAAAAGCAAGGACAATATGAAGTCGTTACTTCAAAACCCACGGGTGTGTCCAGAACACACAGTGATGCCAGCAATAGGCAAAAGTCCGAAAATTTGTTGTCGTAAATATCGTATTTGTCGTATTTGGTATTTTTGGGAAGGGTAATACAGGGATTTCCATTAAGGACTTGACAACTTTTTTTTTAAATAAAACCCAAACCATTTGAAATATTTCACAACCTTTATTATCGGCTTGAAGTACAATCAAAACATTTATGAATGGAACTCAATTTCGGTCATATGGCCACCGCGGAAACGTATACAGTGGTTAATTCGTTGGACCCAATTTTCGATGACTCGGCCACACATTTCGGCCGAAACGGCCACTATTTCGCGTTCAATGTTGGCTCTGAGCTCTTCCAACGTCGTCGGCTTGTTGGCATAGACCAATGACTTGACGTAGCCCCAAAGAAAATGTTCTAGACGCGTTAAATCACACGAACGAGGCGGCCAATCGACTGGCCCATTTCTTGAGATAACACACTCATCAAACTTACTCTTCAATAAATCGATTGCAACGTGTGTTGTGTAGCTTGTGGCACAGTGCGGTTGAAACCACATGTCATCCAAGCCCATATCTTCCAATTCGGGCCAAAAATAATCGGTAATCATGGCGCGAAACAGTGGCCATTCACAGTAACGGTACGATCGTTATCGTTGACGAAAAATATGATCTAATGACGCCGTCGGCATGCACCAAACAGCTATTTTTTGTGAATGAAGTGGTGATTCATGAAGCACATGTGGATTTTCACCAATAACGCATATATTGCTTGTTGACGAATCCATTGAGGCAAAAATAAGCTTCGTCACTGAAGATGATTTTGCGATGAAATTCCTCAATTTTATGATTTTTATAATTTGCAGACGTTGTTCGTTTGTGTACTTTACCATGATGAAAATGTTGAGTTTACTAAATAAATTAAGAGTGACAGTTCGATGATTAGTGAAAGGGTGCGTTCAGAAATTTAATTCAAAGTTCTCAAGTCCTTATTGGAGAACCCTGTACTTCCACTACAAAAACTATAGCGACATTTTTTGGATTTATTGAAAATTGTTCTAGCAGGAGCTTTTCAAACTGGACTTTTCTGAGCAAGAAATTAAGCTAGAAATTAAAAAGGCAGCATAAAACTAGCATTTTTAGGCTTTCTACAGAATAATTTTTTTATTTTGTGTTGTGTTGAGAAAAAAAATTTTGTTCTTAATGAGTTCTTAAAGCCTGGAATGTGATGTGATTGAATGGAATGGCAAAATATTTGATAGTTCATATAAAATGTATTGTTTCAGGATAGGCAGGGCTGTAACAAACATTTATGCAATAAGAATACAACTAGCAAGTGCTTAGTTTTTAGAGCAAATCCTTCTGAAATAAATATTTTCAATTTATCGAAAACTGCTATATTGAAATATTTAATATTTACAATTTTTACTATTTTCAAAAACAGTTATCACAACTTTTTTTTCATATGAACTAGGAAAATGAAAATATGATCTTTCAACAATTAATTAATCTACAGTCAAGATCATAAATAGCTAGTAAATTATTCGGAGCCATACCTTTTTCAAGCTTTCCATTACCGTTCACTTAATTCTCAGCAATACACAGTAGTCATATAACCCTTAATCAAATATACCGCAGAAAATCGAGGGCGGTTACCTTAAACCCAAAACTTGACTTAGGCATAAGTGAGGGTTATAATCCTTGACTCGTAGACCTTAACCCAACTGACTCAAAAAAAAAAGATGATGACTAATCAGATCGGTATATTCTTAAGATACCAAAAAACTGTAGATACCGAAAAACAGAAGTAAACCAAGAAAAAGTTACAGTCCGAAAAATAATATCAATTTGAACTTAGCGATGCTTTCTGTGTGTCGAACACAAGGATTTATTAAACAGCCTATAGAGAAATTTCAAATAATAAGGTTTTGAAAAAATGTTTATGTTGGAATTAACTGAATTTATATGGCACGAAGGCTCACATTGACCGATTTTTAGGAAAGTACTTTAGTTTTTATTTATATAAAATTATTTAGACGGCCACATAGGACTCTGCTGGATGTTTTACTTACTGACTTTGACGATTACAAACTGAGTATCCTTTCAACATGTTCAAACAAAAATTTTCATTTCAGAAAATAAATACCTTCAACCACTTTCTCTTTGCTACCGTTTATTATGGAAAAATGTTTCATTTTACTTCAGTAGTTGGTGTTGGTTATCAGCACAAAACTTAAGTTGTAGTTAAAAAGTTAGAAGAAATTTTATGTTAATCGTGCCATTATGAGCGAGAAGTTTGTTTAGCTACAAATTGTAAGCTATACCAGCTGTGTGCGTTAGCCAAGTTATAATTAAAAGAATTGTCACATAGAAACTTACTCCATAAACAAAAAAAAAAAAAAAACAAAAAAAAAACAGTTAAAATTTAACAATAATTATTTATAAAACTTCCATCAATCAAAGAGCAGCTGAATTTATGCGAATCTTAATCGAATGTCATTAGGATAGGAAAATGCCATGACTATTGCATGGCTAAAATAAATCTTAATATTTCAGCAGTTGCTAGAATATATTACAATTTTTAAAAGCACAAAAAAAAATAAAGAGAAATCGTTTCTGTTAGGTAAAAGTATACCCACAGGATTTTCTTTGCCATCTCAAAGTTTAATAATCGATGGACAAATTTTGGTTTTTTTTTTTTTTGTTAATAATTACTTTGATAAGTGATACCAATTAAAATAGAAAACTTCAGTTTTTGCACAATATTATCCGCAAATTATTTAAAAATTAATTGTTCATCTTAAATAATTCTTACATTTTTCATGGAGCTAGCACAACCGACAACAAAAGCTTAAGATCATTGTCGCGAGAGCAACTTTCAACACTCCACAGCTGCCATCTTGTCGTTTGGAGAGCTGCTCTCAATGAAATTTCTGCTGCCAAGAAGTATTGCAAAAAGTTTCAAAGCATTGGTTTTGGTGACGATATTCAGCTTTGAATCTTATCCCTTGTGATGGCACAAAGTGACGATTTAAGAAAAAAACAAAAATAAATAAATCCATCTTTTAATTTTACCTCCACTTTACTCATAATTGAAAAGAAATAGTCGAAAAATATATAAGTTTCTCACTCAATTTAAAAATGCAACTCAGTTTGGAGAAATTCATAACATTGCATTATCAAAATTTCTCTAATGTTTTTAACCAAGAATGATAAAAACAAGATTACGCTTTCCGCAAATGAGAGAGGGAGCGCATGACGTCACCTAGCGCTTTTGTTTACATTAGCTGCAAGCATTTTCTTTAGGGCCCAAGCCTAAATATTTTCTTATTTTTATAATATGTATATGGATCTCCTAAACCTACTGGTTTGATACCATAAAATTTTTTCGATCTCGAATGGTTTAGGAGATAAAAATCGTGAAAGTTTGAAAAATTTGAAGACCGAATCCAGCGTCGTGCGACATATTTACATAAAGTACATAAGCCTCTTATATAGGTACTATCAAAGAAAGTGTTCAAGGAAGGTACAAGACCTGACACCATCAGTTCGAGGATCATTTGGTGAGTAAATTCAAGCCCATCCCTGCGACATATTTTATAGGAGATGAAAATACTTTATCTTCTCTCAACTCTCTCGGGCATCGACGCAGTGATGGGTACATAGGCATTTTATGAAGATACTACCATGAGAATTGTTCAGGGGAAGTACAAAACCTGACGCCGTCAGCTCGAGTTCTTTCATGGCTCACTCGGTCAGTGAATTCAAGCCAATCCCCATACCATTGTTTTGACGCCCGCCCAATAGAGCATCGCATAACAGAGATAATTTGTTCTTCGGTCGCACCTGTTTAGTCAGATTGTGGAATAATCTTCATGCGAGCGTGTACCTCGAAGAATTCGAGGTGTGTAGTTTTAAAACAAATCTTCACCAACACTTCTCAATCTTTGGAGACACTTCTCAGTCTTCAGTCTAAAGCGGGGGTTAAGTACAAAAATAAAAGGAGTTGGTTGAGTCGTGAACACACTCGTAGGTTTTGACGTGACGTGTTGTTGTTGTTGTTGTTGTTTTTGTTGTTGTTGTTGGTGTTGGTGTTGGTGTTGGTGCTGGTGCTGGTGCTGGTGCTGGTGCTGGTGTTGGTGTTGGTGTTGGTGTTGGTGTTGGTGTTGGTGTTGGTGTTGGTGTTGGTGTTGGTGTTGGTGTTGGTGTTGGTGTTGGTGTTGGTGTTGGTGTTGGTGTTGGTGTTGGTGTTGGTGTTGGTGTTGGTGTTGGTGTTGGTGTTGGTGTTGGTGTTGGTGTTGGTGTTGGTGTTGGTGTTGGTGTTGGTGTTGGTGTTGGTGTTGGTGTTGGTGTTGGTGTTGGTGTTGGTGTTGGTGTTGGTGTTGGTGTTGGTGTTGGTGTAGGTGTTGGTGTTGGTGTTGGTGATGGTGTTGCTTTTGCTTTTGCTTGGTTTTTTTTTCTTTGCTTCCCCATTTGTTGTGCTTTTTTTTTTTGATGCATTTACTTTGCCTTAGCTGCATAGTGTAACTCCAACAAAAGTGATGCCTATACGTCACATTAGGCAGTTCCCTGAGGGGCTTATTGACGCCCTAAATTTTTTTTTGTTAATTTTATCATGTGCCCGAAGTCATCATCTTCATTTTCGATCCGTAAAATTTACCGTTACACCAGTAGTCACAGATTTAAAATTCCATGCAACGTTTTTTCATGGTTGTAGCATTTTTACTGTATTATGTGGTTGCCACCCTGAAACCATGACGACAAGAATTTTTTTTGGAATTTAGTTGGGAAGCGTAATAACACACCTTTGCTGCTGTAAAACAAAATTTACCACAGCGCGTCTCCTGAGTGAGTAATAATTCCATGCAACGATATTACATTTCTGTTACATATGCTGCTATATTCACGATCTGGTGGCGGCGGAATTTTTTTTTTATTTTTGTCGTAAGGCCAAGTATAAATCCCGCATTTTTTTTTCAAACATTTATCGTAGCTTATATATTCGCTGAGTAAAAATTCAATGCAAAGCTGCTGCATGAATGTTGCATTTTCGATCTTTAAGCGGCTCTCTCTGTGTCCCCATGACGTCAGAAATTTTTTGTATAATTTTGTTGTGAGGGCTTAGAGCAGGCCTTTGTTGGTGTATCATCTTTTTAATACTGGCACTAATACTCGGCGAGTTATAATTCCATGTAACAAATTTTCAGTTGCGTTGCTTAAGCAGCTCCCATCGCGTCCCGATGACGTTATGAATTTTTGTTTTGTTTTTGTAACGAAGTCAACGAACAAACCTTTACGAACCGTACCATTCTTTTAGCCATAGCTCTTATAACCAGCGAGTAACAATTCAATGCAACGCCGATAAATTTTGAAAAAATGCATTTTTCAACTTTTGTGGAAACTTGCGCGGTAAAACGTAACATCGTCATGTCAAAAAAAGTAAAAGTGAGGTGATATTACATGGGCTTGTGGGCAGACGAGATCTCTGACGAAGATATATTGTAATGCGCATGCAGAAATGCCTCAGAGAATAGTTCTGTCTAATGTAATATATCAACTTAGAAGATAATAACTCTTGTGCATTCGTAGTTGAGTGGTGAGTTCAAAAAAAGAGTTCAGTGTAGAATCACAGTAAGAGTTCATGGTAGGATAATATCGAAATAATATAGGAAATATCGTCCAGATTGGGTTTTTAACAATCATACACATATAGAATGTGGGCGTGATTGACACATAAGTAGAAGGTGGGGAGAACTGAATATGATAAAATTAAACAAAATAAATAATTCAAAAATATGTTTTTCAATTTGATAAAATATTAGCGAAGTTATATGCTCAAAATTCAAATTCGTAACTTTCAGACACCGAGGGAAAAAAACCTATTTCCGTGATCAATGACCCCAAACAATTTTAGAAAATATAGGCTGTATATTTATGCAAGAAAGCTATAATCATTCGTTATGTGGTGTCATGGGCTCTCAATATTATTGATGATAATTACGGACTGTCACCAGTTTGTTTTGCTAGATCCTTTATATTGAACCTGAAAAAACTATTTTTATGAGTACCTCTATCCAAAGGCGTAGCCAGGGAAGAAAGGGGGGCGGAAGTTGCTGAGATTTTTTATTCAAGCGATGGCTTTGAAAGTAGTTTCTATATGTAATTCCTTTTTAATCCTTTTTAATCCTTTTTAATATGGTAAAAAGATATGGTAAAGATATGAGAGATATGGTAAAAAGAAATTTATTGCCACCCCCCATAATTTTCATCTTGCCTACGCCCTTGACGCTATCGTAGCTAGTTAGCTTTTTTATTTTTTTTTTTTTAATTTTTGCAATACATTTAGATATTTGCAGAATTTTTTCTGCTCCAATAAAGGATTCTTGTGTTAAGAAAAATATTTGCAGAGCAAATAGAACTTCCTTTGAAAACTTAAATCTATTGAATTCGCACAAAGCAGAATTGTGAAATATAATTTCCAACTTCAAAATCTTGTTCAGTCAAAATGCACTTTTGTATTTTGTAAACAAAGAAAACTGCAATGAGCTTGAAGTGACAACAATCCATTTCATGCTTGTGATGACATTGGACTGAATTTTTTAACACAAAATGAAACTTAAGTACACTTCATGTTAACTGATAACCTCTAGAGAATGATGTTGAACGAACATTTTTCAAAAAGTGAATGAAAGGCAAAAAGTGGTTTCAGCTGGATTTTGCAACGTTGCAAGACGCAGAACAGTAACAGAACAGAACAGTACAGAACAACAGCACTGACAGATACAGTAAATTTACGAGCCCAACTGTTTGAAGATTTGATTATTTTTGCGAAATCAATTGGAGAACAGAACATTCTAGAGAGGTTGTGTCACTAGATTGGACTGTTTTCTTTTTTTTTTTGTTTTATTGGAACAATGAGAAAAAGCGATGGGCGATGTTGACAAGCCACACACAAGCGATTGATGCATTGGCGTTTGTCAACAAGGCGCAGGCTACGGATGCATGAAAAAGTTACACCGTGAATTAATTGCATTAAAAGACATGTACAACGTGAATATATTGCTGACAAAAGGCTGGAATTTGATTTCAAAAATTTGTATTCAATTTATAACTAAAAGGCTTTAAGAATTTTTAAAAATTTCTCATTTGTCTGCACCAACGTTCTCTTAAGAATTTCAATGATAAATTTATCCATTGAGAATTTTCAAAGAAACTTTTAAAATTAATGTACTTATGGCTCGGAGGTTAATTTAGAAAATGAAATTAAAGTGAACTTAATCTGCTAATTAAGATTCTATCTGATCTTGACGTTTGACATATGGAATGTGGGCCAATAGGTATCTGACAAAAGTTGTATCAAAGAAATGGTGTGACACGTCTATCTACTATAAAGCTCTTAGCAAAACAGTTGGCATTTCAAAATCTATAGAAAATATTTTTAAAGGCGTTTAAAAATGTTTTGACTCTGATGCAAAATTGATAACTATCGCATTGTGGGATGCTGTATTTGTACAGAATTCTAAGTTTTTTTTATTATCTAATCAAAGAAAAATGCAATTAACAGTAGCACCGAAATTGATCAATATAGAGCTTACAAAAGTAAACAGAAATTAAAGTTTTAATCGCTATGTTAAGGGGACATATAGGTTACAAATTTAAAAAAAAAATTTTTTTTCGGGAATTTTTTTCATAGAAGGAAAAAAGATATCCTTTTCAAATTTTGCACATATATTTATTAATATTTAAAGAACACAGAAAAAATTTATTTAGAATTTTAGAGGAGGTTTTTGACGTTATTTGAGTTTTTTTAAAAAAATGTCAAAAAATTGACGGTGTGCAGGATATCACCAGTCTGAAACATCTGAGGAAAACATAAAAAAAAAAAATAAATTAATCTTTGTTTAAGTGGCCACCGCCTGAACTAGGATAATTTTTATCCGCCGAAGAAAAATCGGCCATTAAACCGATATAGAGGTCAAATATTATACTCCCAAATGAGATGAAAGTGAGCTTGTGTTCCTCAAGTAGCATTGCTTATAAGCTTTGTTGCTAAATTTTTTAATGAGTGATCTACGTAATGAATGTGCTTTGCGATCAACACACGACCAACACAGGTCATATATCGCAAATTTCTTTTATGTCAGCTACGAGAAGGACACACATACATACATAAAAATGAAAATTGCATTCGTCTCAAGTTCTAGCTGACACTCTCAAGAAATGTTGATGCACTCGTGGGAGGGGAAAAAAATGTTATTCACTATAAAAGCTTTCAATTAACTGTCATCGGGCTAAAGTCGTCTGCATATAATTAACATTAACAGAGCTCTGTTAACTTCATAAAGCCTCTTCATAATTTATGCTCTTTGCTCCTACTCTAATGAAAGTGGGGGTACTATATACATTTAGAAATATATAGTTATAGTTGACTATATAATATATAGTTGATTTTGTATGTATTAGGTTATAAGTATGGAGACAGTTTTATTCAGAAAATTTTTAGGTGAAGGTTTTTCGGAAATGACTTCAAACGCCTACTTAAAAAGAGGAGCTGTATTTTATGATAATTTTGTTAAGATGGGAATATGATAACGGTCCCAGTATAATAAGATTGGTATAGTCTAAAGGGTATGGTATAATGGGTATGGTATCTATATATAAATAGGCGTAGGCAAAACAGTTAAGAACCATTTTCTCCCGTGGTTCTCGACTTATTTTGATAATTTTTTTTTTTTTAATCAATTATAGTAGAGAGAAGGAGTGCACTGATTATGACAATTGGGCGTGGCATATCCCATGCAACCCAGTTATATAGCTCACAGATTTATAGGTGACCTCGGAAATAGGTATTCGACCACAAATCACATGAACCATTCCACTGGTTACGTTTTGTGGGCGTTTCAAGAGGGACGTGGCACTTTCAGCAGCCCAAATTTTCGGTATAACTTCCGAACTATAAGTCACAACTTAATGAAACTCGGTAGGAACTTCCTATTTAGTCATGTTCTTTGACTGGACAAATAAAACGAGCATTAGACAAGGGAGCGTGGCATCAGCCATACAATTCAAAGTTTTTATATCGAATAGCTTTGGAAGTAAATGCTGAATAACAATGAAACTCAATATGGAGTTCTCACTTGATGATATCCTTCTACTAGAAAGTAGAATATGGGAAGTAGGGCAATGGGACGGGCATTGGCTCCGCATATATAAGCCAAATTTTTGATATCGAATAGCTTTGAAAGTAAAAGTCACAGAACATGGAAACTCAGAATTGAGTTACTATTTGGTGATTTCCTGCTGGTGGTGAGTATGGTATGGTATGAATTCGGTTACGTTTGCACATGAGTGAAGAAAGAAAAACAAATGTTTTCAATAAAAATACAAAAAAAAAAAAAAAATCAATTTTTAAATGGTCGAATTTCAACCAAAAGCAACACTAGAAATGGTTATTGCATGATGAGCTTGGTATGATGGATATGGTGTGGTAGATATGATACCTAAGATATGATAGGAAGGGTGAGTATGATATATTTGGTATGGTAAAAAGACGTTGTGGTGACTATATTATGATGAGTATGGTAGATGATGATGAGTTTCGTATGATACAAACATACCTTGTGGTGGTTATGAAATAGTGAGTATGATGGATATTTTATGATGGATGTTGTAAAATGGATATGATGGGATGGGTGTGATATGATGGGTATTATAGAATGAGAAGTATAATGTGTATACCATTATAAGAATGGTATAATGGGTGTGGTAAAAGGGTGTGTATGATAAATATAGAATGATGTGTATGGAATAGTGGATACTGTATAATCGATGTGGTATGATGCATATGGTACGACGAATATTATAAGTTGGGTATTATAAAATGATTAATATGGTATAAAGTTTGTGTTATGATAGATGTGGTTTGATAATTATTATTGGATAAATAAATTGATGTGGTATGTGATGATACACTTTTTGTGATAATGAGAACGGCATGGTGGGTGTGGTATGATGAATATGGTTTAATGAATACAAAATGATGGGGATGGTAAAATAGTTACTATATGATAGATGTGGTATGATGGATATGGTACGATGGATATTGCCATATCACTATGTGGGTGTGGCAGAATGGATGTGGTATGATGAATATTATATGCTAGGTGTGGTATAATGTGCTATATGATGTGTTTCATTGATAGATTTCATTGTAGACCATTCATATCATTGATAGACCATTGATAGATTTCATGGGATGATTACTGCGGCGTAATGAGTGTGGTACAATGAATATAGAATTATGGGTACGGAATAATGCGTACTGTATGATGTATGTGGTATGGTAGATAAGGTATTATGGGTATTACTTTAAGATGTTTAGTATGGAAAGATAAGTACGATATGATGGGATGTAGTGAGATGATTAATTTATTTATAATGGGTGTGGCAGTAGGTATATGTTATGTTGGATATGATATGAGTGTATTGTATGATGGTTATGGTATAATGAGAAAAGTATAACAAGCATTGTGGCTGCTATGACTGACGAAAATGCGTGGACCATTCGATGTAAATTTTTAAAGCCGCGAAGTCCAGGTTTTGAATCTCAGATGATACAGAACATTTTTTTTTTATTGAAATTAATTACACATTTGAATTTTCAATATAACTAAACGTGTTATCAGGAATAAAAAATTTCAAACTGCGCCATAGCGCAATTGAGTTATCACATTTCTCTGATACGGTAAACTACGGTTAATTTCAAATGCCAGAAAAAAAATTTTTTTGTTTGCTGCGCTTCACATGTCTACTGTATTACATGTAAATCGTTTTGAAGTATTTTAGTCAATATTATAAGTTATTGAAGCACATTAGAGGAGAAGAAATTTATTTAAACAAATTAATATCCTAACTCTGAAGTTTTCCTTTGTTAATTTATTAATTTAACAAAACATTTTTATCCATGAATAAAATTGGAAATTTACTGCCATCAGACAGTCTAAATGTGAGTTATTTTACTAATTCAAAAAATGTCATAAAGTGACGTCATAAATTGTTACGAGCATAAAATGAGAGCCAGTTCATTAAAAAATTTTTGTATTATTTTTGTCCACTTTTTGAGCACATTTGTTTTATATATATATATATTTTTTTTTTATTTTAAATTTAAATAGCAATTAACTTACCTGCATGAATTTCCGCTGAAAAAAAGTGTTATAATAATATTAATTATAAAAATAGAAATGAATTGTCGAAATTTTTGGTCAAGTGCTCCTTAAAATTATGTTGCTTGCTATTTGTTGCCTTTCAACCGTGTAAAAAGTGATTTTTATGACTACAATATCTTAATTTAAAATCTCTTGAATACAATAAATTCAAACTTTTAAAATATTTATAACATCCATACAGGCACACACACACAGACATATACACACGCACACAAACGCACACAGAAAAACCATGCTTGTTTTACATTAGCATTCATTTAGAATCCTTTCATTGTGTTTTCTTAGAATTACCCTCTGTTCATTGTGTTTTCTTAGAATTACTCAAATCCATATGGAGTTAGTGGCTTGCTGTGATCATAAACGTTTGTCTTCTCGCATCCACACGTGCACATACTTATACACACACTCAAATCCAGCAAATCCAGCAAATCCAGCAAATCCAGCAAATCCAGCATTATTGCCACATATTCGCTTACTTACAAGCTAACTGGTATATATTTTAACACACACTCACACACTCTAAAGGCAAGCCATAATAACGGAAACCAAAAAACTATGCATCCTTAGCATCATAGCAAGTACAATTCTATATGTTCTCTAAAAAATATACAAAAAAGCAAAAAAAAAGAAAGTTCTTCGTTGTACATGCAAGCATTTCATTTCTGCCACACAAAGGATTCACATTGACATAACTTACCTCGATGGTGATGTGGTGACCACGTGACCGGAAGTTATCATCAGTATTACGCAAGTTCTTTGAATCAATTTGCACATTTGTCTGCATTTTGGCGTTCTCTGTGTGTACTAGTTGCTTGTTGAAATGTTCGACAAAAACAAAAATAAGCAAAAAAAATAATAGACTGCTTTTCGTATTTTCACTGTGTATTTGCTAAATTTCTGGCGCGTCTTTGTTGTCCTTTATATTGGGTTGTTTGAATTTTATTTTTGTTTTTTTTATTTTTTCTGCTTTCTATAACAGTACGATTCAGTTATTTTCTATTGGTGCGCAGAATTTTGTTTTCAAACCATAAGGATTTTGTCTGTTGCACACAATTATTCAAGGATAAACCGCATAGAGAAAGTAGAGTAGTGCTTTGGACGGTTGATGGCGCTGCAATAAAAAAAGCAATAGCGTAGGAGTGAGCAAATATATTAAATTCTTTGTTAAGAGGAAAAAATATTTTTCGAATAATTTATGTAAATTTCAAATTTTTTTTTTCTATTGCTAAAAGAATGCGGATGAATGGCTAAAAAGCAGTAGTTCTTTTAACGAATTGGGTTTCGGTTGGTGTTAATTTTGTACTCGTGAAGCAATTTGAATGGAAAAAAAATTGTTCCTGATAAATATTGTGAGGAAAAATAGAACGGACTGAATAATAGAAAATTGGTGAGAATAAATAGGCACCCGTATTTATTCATATATATTTATTTTATACATATTTATTTTATATATATTTATTTTATGTATATTTATTTCAAGTTCAAAAGGATTTATATAAATCTGAGCGAGTAACAAAAAGTTCTAAAGAATAGAAACTTTTATCTTAGGTTATTAGAATAAGATTATTTTATTATTTATTTTATTTATTTATTTCATCAATGGAACAACAATTTCCTTACTGACTACAAGTAATAAAAGAAAAAAATATATTAAAAGTAAATTTAAAAAAAGATAACCATAACAATCAATAGATAAATTTAAAAGTAATAGATAATTCATAGAGATTAACGATAATAGCCATATAACATATTTTTAAAAACCAATTTAGAGAAAGAAAAATCAATTTCAATATCTTTAGACAACCTGTTGAATTCAATTAAGGCACGATTAACAGGTGCATTTGTAGCGTAATTGGTTCTAACCATTCCAACATAAAATATATCATAAAAGCGTAGACTTCTACAAGAAGTATTGAAATTAATCATACTTAAAAGATGTGAACTATTGCCCCCCGTATTACGTCGAAGACGAATAATAGATATAGAATTGTTCTTCTACTTTGCAATGATTTCAAATTTATAAGTAAACACCTGACATTATATGAGGGAAGTTCACTAAAATTTAAAGACCGTAAAGCATAACGAGTAAAAACTTTTTGTAAACGTTCAAAGCGATTACCATGTAGAGCATAATACGGATTCCATATTAATGAAGCGTATTCAAGTTTCGATCTTACCAACGAAGAATAACGAGTTTTATTCGTGTATGGGTCTGAAAAGGCACAACTGTTTCGATTCACAAAAGCCATCATAGCATACGCTTTCGAGATAATGTAATTAAAATGTTGTGAGAAAGTAAATTTATTATCAAAAAGTACACCCAAGTCCAGTGTATTATCAACTATTTGTAATTCAGAAGTTATATGTATGACCAATATATTATCACGTATTAATAATATTTTGTGATTTGCCATAGGCAACTTGCAAACATTTATTAACGTTTAGTGAAAGTCGATTTTGGCAACACCAAGCATAAACTTTAGACAGTTCATGCTGTAGAAGATCTGAGTCCGACTTATTCTTAATTGGCATGTTTATTTTAATATCATCTGCATATAAAAGGTAATTGCCTTTAGAAAAACAAAAACTTATATCATTTATAGACAATATAAATAACAAAGGTCAAAATACTACCTTGTTAAACCCCTGATGAAGCTGAGAATGGGGCCGATTTACCATTATCAATAACAACACTGCATGTTCTATTTGTTAAATAGGACTGTAGCCAATGTAAAAAAAAAATGAGTGAAAACCCAAAGGGTGAGTGAAACCAAAGTCAAGGGTAAACCGAACATTAGTAGAGAACTCACTGTGAGTATCATCCTCAGATTCATTTTCAAAATTAGACTGAATGTATTCAGCAAACAAATCAGCAGCTTCATTAGCAGTTTTTTGGCTTACAGTTTTGTTATTGTAGCAGATGGGATATTAGCAGTATTTCTATTTTTTATTTTACATATTGCCAAAAGGCTTTCGGGTTCGATATTATGCTGGTTTCAAACCCCAATATAAATTGATTATATAGATATTTATTGAGAAAATAAAATTCCCTCATGAAATGCCTGTATTTTTCATAAAATATTGAACTATTACTTTACTTGTATCTCTTATAAAATTTGTTCCTTAGATTTTTAAGCTTTTGAAGACCCTTTGTAAACCAGGGAAGCTTATAGTTTGAAACTGAGGAATTTTATTAATGCAAATATCGTTTAAAACGGCCTTAAATTGAATAAAACATGCTGAGACATCAACACTAAACATTGAAATCCAGTCAATACTATCAAAAATATTATTTAAAAGATTGATATCACATAAGTTGTAATTGAAATTAGCAGTACTAATAGTATTTATTGATGGGAAAACATAAAATTGTAGTTCTATCACTAACGGAACATGATGTATGTCAGCAGCAGAAAAAGGAAAAGCATTTTCAAAAAGTTTAACTTTACTATTACTGCTTATAAAAACCAAGTTTAAAATTCTATTAAGCTTATTAGTGATATTATTGATATGGACCAAATCAATACTTAAAAAGCTATCAACAAGATAAATGTCATTCGAGCTAGTTACATTCGACGGAGTAAGAATTATTTTAATTTTCTTAAAAAGATTTTATGTACGACGCGTGTTAAAAAACTAGCTAGAAATTTCACGGACTGTGTTGGTTATATTGCCACGATTTTTTGGTATTGTTATGTTGACAAACATGTATAGAAAATATCTATACATTTTCAGCCATATTGGTTACATATTTTCTGACAGCTGTTGAAAGAATAAAAACAACCCAAGCAAAATACGTGTAATTTTTTAACAGCTGACAAAAAGAATATATATCCAATATGGCGGAAAATGTATACAACAATAACGAGACCGACAACGGCAAAGACAACGGCAACGACAATGGCAACGACATCGACAACAACGACAACGACAATGACAACGACAAAGAAAAAGACAACCACAACGACAAAGATGACGTCAGAGACAGACGATAACGACTACGACAATGAAAATGACAACGACAGCGACATGTACAACGACAACGTCTTCGTTTCAATGAACAGATTATTTCCTTTTCGTTAGATTTTTCATATATAAATTTTTATCCATGCTTTATATAAGACATACATATTTTTAAATTGGTTATTCTGCTCTGAAAATCTAAAATTCTTCTATTACATGATTTCCCCTCAAACAGTGAACCAATATCCTTTCAATGTCAACCAAAAACATAAAAACAGCCATAACCATAACCATAAGCATAAGCATAACCATAACCATAACCACAACCATAACCATAACCATAACCGTAACCATAACTATAACCATAACCATAACCATAACCATAACCATAACCATAACCATAACCATAACCAAAACCATAGCCATAAGCATAACCATAACCATAACCGTAACCATAACCATAACCACAATCATAACCATAACCATAACCATAACCATAACCATAACCAAAACCATAACCATAACCATAACCATAACCATAACCATAATCATAATCATAATCATAACATAACCATAACATAATTTTCGTTATTTTTTTAACATAAAGCAGATATATTAAAAGACAAACATTTTGAGAATTTATTCTCGGAATTTTGAATATTTATAAAAAGAAGGTTATTTTTAACCGACTTCAAAAAGGAGGAGGTACTTAAGTTCGTTGGTTTGTCCGTTTTTTTTTTTAAATGTATGTACATCGATAACTCCTAAAGCACTTGCCCGATTTCCATAATTTTTTGATAGATACCATGAACGCGGAGGTCCTTTTTTAAAAAAAGTGGGCGATATTCGACAAAGGGGCGTGTCAATATTTAAAAAACCCTATATTTCAGTTAATATTGACACTAGAGTACTGAAATTTACAGTACAAATACTGGGGTAGGCAGAATTATTACAAATTACGGTCAATAGAGTGGGCGTTATTTGACAAAAGGGTGTGGCCATATTAGAAAAACACTGTATCTCAAATAGTATTGACACTAGGGTACTGAAATTTAGTACAGGGGAAGACACAATTTTAAAGAATTACTGTAAATAAAGTGGGCGTTATTCGACATAGGGGTGTGGCAATATTAGAAACACACTATAAATCGAATAATATTGACATCAGGGTACTGAAATTTAGTAAATGGGTAGGCACAGTTACTAAAAATTACGGTAAAAAGTGGGCATTATTAAATAATATTATAAAAATGGGGTGTGGCAATATTATAAAAATACTATATCTCAGTTAATATTGACACTAGTGTACTTATATTTGGTATGCAGGTAGGTGGGTAGGTAGAATCATTACAAAAGTGAGCGGGATTGTACATAGGGTGTGACACTTTAAGGAAAGTACTTTATATAGGTTAACATTGATACTTGGGAACTGAAATTTGGCACAGGGCTAGGTAGAATCATTATAAAGTACGATAAATAAAGTGGGCGGATTAAAGTGGGGATAAGAGAAAGAGCGTGGCACTTTAATAAAAATCGTAAAGAGACAGAAATGGAAAGTACCCAACAAACTTTCAGGAATTAATAAAACAAATTTTTTAAGAACAAAGTAATAAGAACATAAAATTGTTCATATTCTCTAAATAGGAAGAAATAAAAACTTTTTTACAAAAAAAAAACGACTTCAAAATCACTACAAAGTAAAAATAATTTTAAATAAATTTTTCCATTAATTTCTTGGTCAAATTTTAAAAGTTATTTATATGTATTATAATATTGAAAATCTTATAATTTTCATTTTTTCAATTTTGTTTTATTATCATCAATATATTAATTGCCTTATGAACATAAAAGCTTTGAAATCGGCGCTAATCTTTGACACACATGATCTTTTACCATCCCTGCACTATTTTAAACTTTTTTATTTGATGCTATGCTGCCTAGCGTGACACTGTAGTAATTTTAAAAGCTTTGTACACATAAACATTCTCACTATACTGGTTTGGGTGAGCTTGTAATGCCGGAACACATAGAAAACATGCATGCATCGATGCTTTTAAAGCATGCTTTTTGAAACACAGAAACACATTTAAAACATGGTTTTCTCTCTAAAACATAATTTGTTTGTTGCACGAAATTACCTGTCAATGCATTGATATTTTTGTGTGACCTGTCAATGAAACTTCAAGCATGCATATTGATGCTTTATGCGCGCATTCTTTGTATGAGCGTCACCACATAAGCTTACTTCTTTTCAACTTAAACGTCAGATGCTTTAATGCGTACATGCCTTCTATGTGTCCCGGCCTAATGAACCAAATCGCATTAAAATCATGCCTGCATATTATACAAAGGGACGTCATCAAAATTGTAAAACCTCTTTAAAATTCCACAAAAATTTATCTAAGACCCTTGATGAGATAAGTATAAGTGATAAGTATACCACCTTTAATGAGCTTAGCACCAGGACAACATTCATTTTAACTCAAAACTTTCATAAATAAAATTTTGAATGCAATTAACAGCATTTGAATAGAACCACTTAACAGACATAACGCTAAACTTAATTAACAGCAGCATAAATGTTAATTATGCTATGTTATGTTAATAATGTAAATGAAAGGTACCAAGCACCCTTTAGTTTTAAGGGTCTGCAGGAAAATAGCTCAAATTATTTCCAAGAAGAAATATATCGAGCTTGCAGCGACATGCTGGATAAAATGTTGCACACAGAGAGCTGCGGTTGTAACGAAGACAAAGCAAAAGTATTAAATTTCATTACAGCGCTAGAACGATAGATGCCATTGAAAATGATAGAGAGATAGATACTCGTAAGAGTTCTGCTGCATGTAAGAAGTGAGTAGAAGGTGGAGGTCAGTGAAAGAAATAGGAGGACAAGGTATTGTAGCATGGTTGCAAATTGTTTAGAGAAGCGAAAAATCTCGTAACATTGTAAATCGAGTTGATTGTTGCTGGTATGATGATGCGGCCATTGATCACTGGTGCGCTTGGCGAACTCTGACGGTAACACGATTTTAGCCTAGAACCATCGATTTGTTTGCAGAAAATTAACAAACAGCAACAGTGGCAAATAAGGGAAAGGAAAAAATCTATTTGAAAAAAATTGATTTTTTTTTTTGTTTCTTTGAAAAAACTTAAAGAGTTTAAGTGTGAATCTTTGATATTAGAGAACGGTAAAACGTAGAGTGTTTTGGTGTTTGGAATGCTAATTTTTAAATTAAAAAATGAAAGTTGAACAGTATTTTTATCTTAGGCAAAAAATCTTCTATCTTCTATGTTGACAAAAATTGAATTTTTCTTTTAACATGTTCTACAGTTACTTGTTCATGTTCTATTTTAGCTCTGCTTGTCTAGGTTTGATGCCACTCTTGTAGGTAGAAAAAAAAGGGAAAATATTTCACAAGGTTTCCTTTATTCAATGTTGATTGCTACTTTATTTTTTCTTTTTTCTTTTCAACTAATAAAAACTGATCTCTAGCTTATTGCATGAATTTGCCAGGCATGCAAATAAGGTTAACTTTTAGCCTCATGTCCTTTTTTTGCCTATTTTTTATGGTTTTGCTAGAATAGACAAAATATGCATAGAGCAGGAAAAATTTGGAAAGAAAACAAATTCTACTCTAAGCTTTGATGTTTCCGAGGAAAGAAATAAGTATTTTAATTCAAAGTCCATTATGCATATACTGCACAATTTTTATTTATTTTTTCTTTAACAAAAATGTTTGACTAAAATTTCCCAAGCGTGTTAGATGGTTTTATACCTTAACCCCTGCAAAAAAAATTTATTTAAATTTAACAATTTCCGTAGCTGAATGAACCTTATTAAACTTTAAAACGCTTGTGCCTTACAATGCTTAGATAAATTTTTAAATAAGTTCAGAACACATGAGTTCACAGGCTTAAAATGAATAGATAGTAAATCTGACTCAAATAAACAAAGTTTTTCATTTTAGTTCAAACTTTAAGTAACTTAAAGCAAAAATTGCTTTGAACATCCACAGAGCTAAGGACAAAAGAAAATTCAAGTGCTTGCCATGATAGCTTACTTTTATCTCAACTTAAATCTTATGTCTGAAAATATTTATACAACTAACTAATTAGAAGGAAACTTTTTGAAAAGTTTTATTTACTAAATTCTATTTATTTCTTATCTAAACTAGCTCACTTTGACCCCAACACAAACTTCCAAAAAACGCTTATATTTTAGGCTTAATCGCCAATCTATGCAGAACAAAACCATTTGCATCACAACTAAAACTAATAAACAACAACTACAACAATAACAACAACAATGGGCTTTACATTATCATAAATTTCAGGAATTTAATAAAATGAAAGCCAGCTACTTTTTGCAACAATGAAATTCATTCAATTGAAATTGATTGGGATATACATGCTATTCCATTGGGAAGGGGGGAGGAGGTTAGAACAAATGTTTGTTGTTGCTTGCTTGTACTGCTGTTGTTATTGTGGTACCAAAATAAACCAAACAAAAAGCTATGCATACTCTTCTTTTTAAAGATAGATACAGCGAGATAGTCAACAAAAGAGGTAAGATGACAAACTGACAGCGAGTCGGACACATAACATGGCATTCATTAGATATTTGATGTTGGAAGTTTGATTAATGACGCGACACTGCCGCGTGGGACTCAGTGCCACTTGAGTGATTTATTTATGACGAAACATCAGAATCGATCGATATCAATTTTACAGCCAGTCAGAAACGCCATAACCCCCGTTTACTCACTATGACAACGCAAATTGTTTGTGTGGTTGTGTGTAAGTGTGTGAGTGTGTGTGTTTGTGTGTTGATATTTCCGGTCAACAACACATACAACAATCTGAGAGAGAATACGTGCAAACAAGCATAAATTTACTGTCGGCGAACGTGTTGGCATCAATGAAGCGTATTATTGCGGATGAGAGATGATTATCAAGGTTGTTGTTAAAGTTTGCCTCATTAATTCTAAACTTAAACTAAAATTCGCACCATCATTGCCAGATGGTGTTAATAATTGAAGGAAAGCGATTAAAATACAAAACACTCCTTTTTTCTATAATTACTTCATATTCCATGGATTTCTTTAAATTAAAAATGTTTGTTCTTGCATAACATAAACAATTTTTGATTCTTTAATTGGTTATACGGCTCTTGAAATGAGGGATAATCATGGTTAATTATACAAAGATCCATACTCAAACATCGCAATAACCAGGCCAATAACCATAACCATAGAAACAAACGTTACCAAAATCGAAAACAAAACATAGCCATTAAAATAAACATAAACATAACCTTAACCATAACAATAACAATAACCATAACCATAACCATAACCATAACCATAACCATAACCATAACCATAACCATAACCATAACCATAACCATAACCATAACCATAGCCATAACCATAACCATAACCATAACCATAACCATAACCATAACCATAACCATAACCATAGCCATAACCATAACCATAACCATAACCATAACCATAACCATAACCATAACCATAACCATAACCATAACCATAACCATTACCATAACCATAACCATAACCATAAACATAACCATAACCATAGCCATAACCATTACCATAACCATAACCATAACCATAACCATAACCATAACCATAACCATAATCATTAACATAACCATAACCATAACCATAACCATAACCATAACCATAACCATAACCATAACCATAACCATAACCATAACCATAACCATAATCATTACCATAACCATAACCATAACCATAACCATAACCATAACCATAACCATAACCATAACCATAACCATAATCATAACCAAAGGTCACCCTGAATATAACACCTAACACTGCTGCAGCGGTGACACACTTGGCCGCTGCACCAGTTAGAGCTACGAGCAAGAACGAACCCACTGAAAACCCATTCACAAGGAGCTCAAGAATTCAGCGATCGCCTAACAAAGGCACGTCCGGAGGCAAGCATGTCCAGTCGACCATTAAGACGCCTACTGCAGCAGAGCCAACCGTCAGCGTTGAAGACCCCATCACTGCAAAAATGAGCAAGCTGAAGCTGTACCTCGATAGCCTGGCAGAATTCGTAAAGAGCAGGTCAAATGTATACCACGAAATAGAGAAATTCATAAATCTCACAAGAATGGCATACACAGACCTCGCTACAGAAGTAGAGATAAACGGTTTAAAACACCAAAGGAAAACAGAGACTCCACGTCCGAGCAGTTCTGCTTCCCAATCCGACAAGGACTACCAGAAGGACCCGTTATTTTTGAATGTGTCCAAGGCATCCCCAAAAAGAGTTAGTGAGCGTCAAAGAGGAGCGCGGAGAACACCACCAAAGAAGATGAAGGTCCAGCAGCGGTCTGTCCAGGATGGCACACCTATGCCCTGCATAGGATGTAAATCTCAAAGAATAGGTGGATGGCACACCTATGCCATTTATTCTTTGGATGTAAATCTCCAACCGCAGCAGCATCTATGCCAAGCAAAACGCGACGATGGACTGTGCACCAAGATCATTAGCAAGGCGAAGAAAAGGAAGAAACCACACGAAAAACTGCCAAGAGCTGATGCAATCGTGGTCTCACAAGTCGGTGAGCTTTCGTACAGCGACATCATCTCCAGAATGAAGCAAGAGAAGTCGCTAGAGGCAATCGAGGAGAACGTGTCAAGAGTCAGGCGCACAGAAAAAGGAGAAGTGCTGATCCAGCTGAAACGCTCAACCACGCAAACGACACAGCAGTTAAAAGAGGAATTCGACACGGTGTTCAAAGGCCACATGGAGACAAAAGCTCTATCCCAAGAGATGCTGATCGAGATAAAGAACCTCGACGAGGTCACAATAGAGGAGGCACACAAGGCAATTCAAAAAGCGCTTGGTGATAATACCGCGGCCAACGTTAAGTCACTGCGCAAAGCGTACGCTGGCACCCAAACGGCAGTTATCAGCTTACCAGCGCCACAGTCGAAAAAACTGAAGAAAATCGGGAGAATTAAAGTTGGATGGGTTATATGCAGAGTCCAAGACAAGGTTGCTCCAACCAGGTGCTTCAGGTGCCTTGACTTTGGGAACCCCGAAAAAGCTGTGCTAATACAGACCGGAGCGAATGCTGTCTGAAATGTGGCAAAGAGGGCCACAAGGCCAAAGAGTGCGGAGCGGATGCAAGTTGTTTTCTCTGCCTAGCAAGAAACCGCAATGCAACCAACCACCGCGCTGGAAGCTGGAGATGCCCAGCCCGGCAGGAAGCCAAACAATGCAAACGCTAATGAGATTTCTGCAGTTGAATCCCAACAATTGTCGCGCAGCACACGACCTCCTAGCGCAAACCATCACCGAGCAAGGCATCGACCTGGCTATTCTCAGCGAACCCTATGCCGCTTAAACGACAGGGAAATGGGCCTCGGACCTAACTGGGATAGCCGCCATATAGTCATGCGGTCACGTACCTCCGTATTTTCGCCAGCATAAATGCTCAAATGGCTTCGTTCGGGTCGAAGTTGATGGCATGCAAGTTGTGAGTTTTTACCTAGCACCAAGTTTGTCCATCCAGGAATTCATGGAAACTCTAGACGCAATAGCCGAAGATGTGAGAGCTGTTGACGTGCTAAGTCAAAGCACGAATCAGCGAGGGCTCATTCTCCTCACTAGACGTGGTGCTATTGAATACTGGAACTCAGCCAACATTGACCAGTGCAGGTGGAAGTTCCATAATCGACCTGACTTTCTCCAGCAGCGCGCTTATTAGAGAAGCACAGTGGCAAGTAAGTGATATTTATACGTACAGCGATCACAAAGCTTCGCATATAAGCTGAACGAACAACTACATAGGCGAGCACGTAGAAGTAGCTATAGCAGAGCTTCCTACAGAGTCGAAACGAGGATGACGAGGATGTGTTCAGAATAATGATGGTCGATACATATATCCTTGGCACACCGATCGTTATGGCAAGGCGGGTCATGGAGCAAGTGAAAAGAGCTTGCGATGCTGCAATGGTTCGGAGACGAACCAGCAAGCGACACTACAACCCAGCCTACTGGTGGACTGCCGAAATCGCCGATAAACGTGGACAATGCCTGCAAGCAAGAAAGCTGCACTACAGAGCTAGAGGTACTCACCGCTTCGACGAGCACCATGAGAACTACCGAATGCTTAGGAAGGTACTGAAAAAAGTGATCAGCAAAAGCAAGCGCAAGTGTTTCCTGCAGCTATGCGACGAAGCAAATGCCACCACATGCAGACTGGTTATGAAGAAGCTAAAGGCGTTCAGGCGGCCAAGACCGACGAACCCACTGATTTTGGCCCCTAATGTCAGTTCTGTTTTGACATTTATGTAGTAAACACATGCGAAATACACGTTAATAAACAATGTTACGCTACACTGCTCCAGAACGCGGAATATTGCTGACCACCAAGAGGAAGATGATTTTTCATCAAAAATAATCATGAGTGATGAGGCCCATTTCCGTCTTAGCGGGTACGTAAATAAGCAAAATTTACGCTTCTGGGGCACTGAAAATCCGCGTGTAACCCACGAAGAGCCATTACACCCGCTCAAAGTCACTGTATGGTGTGCTGTTTTCGCTGGAGGAGTCATCGGACCTTTTTTCTTCGAAGACGGTTACTGTGAATGGTGAGCGCTACAGAGCAATGATCAACGAGTTCTTTTTGCCGCAACTTGATGAATTGGGATTGGAAAACATGTGGTTCCTACAGGACGGTGCAACGGCACACACTGCACGTGCCACAACCGATATGCTGAAGGATGCATTTCCCGGGCGCCTAATCTCCCGATTTGGCGATTTGCACTGGCCAGCAAGATCGCCTGATTTGACCGCTCCAGACTTCTTTTTGTGGGGCTTTTTGAAGTCGCGGGTTTATGTCAACAAGCCTCAGACTCTTGCAGCTCTTAAAGACAATATCCGTCAAGAATGTGAGGACCTATCGCCGGAAGTTTTGACCGAAGTGATGGAAAATGCCATAAAAAGGGCTCAAATGACAATCAATTGTGCGGCGGCCATTTACATGACATCATATTCTCGACTTGATGTAAAAAAATTAAATGACCAAATAAAAATAATCCACAAGAAGAATCAAAGTTTTTCAATTTTTTTTTAAATTACAGCCAAAAAACATCGGAAGGTTATTTTTGCGCCACCTTGTACAAGCACTTTTACCTCAACAGGCAGAGATGCAACATACCGAGGAACAGAGCGAGTTGCAACCCACACCGATGGCAAGTGAAGATGAGATCGTGCCAATAGCAAAAGCCATAAAGGACGATAAGGCGCCAGATGCTGATGGAATCCCGAACCGAGCACTGAAGCTTGCCATTTTCTCACAGCCGCAGACGTTTGTGCAGTTATTCAACGCGTGTCTGACAGAGAGCATATTCCCTCTGGAGAACACAGTGGAAGATCCAGAAACTAGTGCTCATACCGAAGGGTAGTAGAGCCATGGAAGACCCTTCAGACTACAGGTCGATATGCCTGTTCGACATAATAGGCAAGATCTTCGAGCGAGTGAGGTGCAACCGCCTCGAACAGGCGATGCAAGCGAGTGCAGGACTCTACTCAACAGTTTGGGTTCTGGAAATTTCATTCCACAACCGATGCTATCAAGCTAGTCACTGGCACTGCGCAGGAAGCTATTGAAGGTAAAAGATGGAGAAGGGGAGCAAAGACATACTGTCTCATGGTAACGCTAGACGTACGCAATGCATTCAACTCGGCTAACTGGAGTCAAATTATGACGGCACTCAGGGACTTTGGAGTGCCACGATACCTCATAAGGATTATTGACAACTACTTTCGCGAAAGAGTTCTACACTACGACCCAGAAGAAGGCAAGATGACGTACAATGTCTCCGGTGGAGTACCACAGGGGTCGGTTCTGGGACCCATGTTGTGGAACATAATGTACGATGGTGTCCTCAGGCTCGCTGTTCTAACAGACGTCAAGATCGTCGGCTTTGCAGACGACCTAGCGGTTGTGGTGACTTTCCAGAATAATGCCAAACACAACAGGCCCCAAACAAGCACGAAGGACTTTGCTATTTAATGTAATCAGGTCCATTACGATGTAAGGGTCAAGTGTTTGGGCAACCAATCAAAAATTGGTCGCAACACTGATAAATACCGAACTCGTTTAAAGTAAAATAAGTATTTTATATTTAGCCCGTATATCACTTGCATAGGTCCACCATCTTTCATATGACAACGAAATTTAAATTTTGATTTCCACCATCTTGCATATGACAACGAAATTTAAATTTTGACTACAGCACCTTCACACAAATACGGCAGAAATCGGTGAGTTACAAGTTCTGTAATTCTATAATTCTCGTACATTCAAACAAAAATGTTAAAAATGTAGTCAATATACCTACCACTATCGCGCAAAGGCTTAATTCTTACTATACAATCTCTATCTACCTCATCCTATTGTATTACAATTTGGTTGCTCGACATTTTTTCCTCTTGAATTTCCTCATATTTTGACGCCATTTTTTGCACTTTAAAAGAAATTTAATAAATAAATTTCCAACTTTATTTCTTACTTTTCCACATTTATCCTTAACTCCGAACAACATAATCTGCCCACATTGAATTTAACAAGCGAGAAATTAAATTTTCATCATCGTTGCTGGCGTGTTTGACACGCCAACATTTTCTGGCCTCGCTGAATTCTGAAATTTTTTCGCATTGTAAGCAAAAGGTTTTATTTATGCACAAATTTCAGCCAAGTAAATCAAACAGCCGTTAGATCCTGGCTGCTGTAAATGCGTGTGTTGGCAAGTTGCAGGGGGGCCGTTTTTTGTTTTCTTTTTATTTTCTTATGAGCACGTGGCTTATACTCTTATTTTGTTTTAAAGAAAAATCATTGCTCGGCTTTTTCGCTTTACAAAGGTCACGTTTTTGAAATTTTTTTTTTTTATTTCTTAGATTTTTTTTTTCGGTTTTACCTTTCGACATTTCTTACTCTTTGTTCCTACTATTTTAATACTGAATAAAAAAGAAACGAAATAAATCTTTAAAAATGCAACTTTTGTCAGCAACAGTCTGCTTTATATGCAAATAAACGTATTTTGTCAACGTATTTGCAAACAACTGTCTGTGGAATCTGAAGTGCACCACAAACACCGCAAGACACGCAGTGTGGATGCAAATGGAAAATTTTCTGCAATATATTTAAGCAAATCGAAAAACCAAAGCCAATTGAAGTGAAATTTCACTGTTGTGCAGTAAGGCACAAATTTGTGTGCGCGCTTGTTTTCACACACACATACACACACAAAGTCTCTGGGTACTAAGAAATTCAAAATCTCTTAAAAGCAGCACTACAAAGTACGAGAATTCACGAAATAATTTTTTATAATTTTTATTATTTATGTGAGGCCTTGTTATAGAGTTTCTTTTTATATTTGACGTTTAACTCTTCAAATCTGACAAAATAATTGATTTTATAGGTTAATGTTCTCAACATTTCATTTATTCCATCTGTTTCAAGTTTTGTTCTCCTTAAACTAGCAGAAGAAAATTATTTGAACTGAATGTCTGTTGTTTTTAGTTTTTTTTTTTTTTTATTATATTGCTCTTTGGAAAATAATAACGAGTGAGAACAAAGTTATTTAGATAGTTTTTCAGATAAGCTAGTGATTGTTTGAAAATGTCTTCTTTTAAGTTTCAATTGATATGAGTTTGCTTAAAGTTTTGCCAAAACACAAAAAAAAAATAGCTTGAGGCGAAAAGCAACAGCAAAAGAGCTCTACTTTACGCTATTGGAAAATACAAAATAAAATAAAAACTTTATGGCCAACGTAAGATAGTTTGTTGACTGAGATCAAGCAACAAAAAAGTTTGACTTCTATTCGAATAGGAAAAATATATAAATTTTTTTGACTTTGTAGAAAAAGACATTCAAATTCTTTTTGTTTTTCTTTGCCTCCATAATAAGCTATTAAGTTTGAGTCAAACTTTTCTGATTTGTTTGGGCCTTAAAGTCACCAAAAGATACATAGTCTAAATATTTTAATTGAAAATACACAACATAATTTTTTTTCATCTAAAACATCATGATAATATGTCTGGGGTGGCATATTTACGGAAGTTGTACGGAGAGCTATCCTATTCTTACATTTGAACAAAGACAGGCTTATTGCTCCCAACACCTTGTTTTATGGTAGGAAATTTCATTATTGGAAAAGACAAACTTTAGACAATTTTTATTTAGACTAAGAAACATATCCTGTACTGATAAATATCTTACATAAAGTGGGCGTAACCAGAATAGCAAAAAAAAATGTTATATTTAAAGGATCTTCACTGAGAGAATACTTATTGCAGAAAAGTCAAACAGGTCTCTGGCTGGGATTGATTTCAATAACGTGACACAACCACTTAAATAAAATTGAATGCACGACACTTAAAAATATCTTAGGAAAGTATCGACACTTTAAAAACTCTTACTAAGTCCAGAGAGCATAAATGTCCTTAGAAATGAATGTGAAGCGTGCGTGATTAATTTCAATGGAAAATAACTGACATATTGCAAGAGAAAATAAGAGGGATATTTAATCAAAAAAGGGTCAAACTTTATTCTAATACACAGTAGACTTTAATTCTAATACTATTAGACAAGTAAAGGATTTTGAAAAAAATTTACGGGATTTGCCCTCATTGAACAAAATTATTTACACCAATATGTAAGACTCTGTACAATTATGGCAAAAAGAAATTTCTAACAAATAACGCTGTTAAAACGCTCAGATTTTAATTAATTTACCCACTCAAGAAATTTATAACCATAAAGGTATTAAACAATACAATAAAGGTAAGAGATAAGATGAATTCAAGAGATAGTTCAAAGGAAACAGAAGATAAAGATTAGGAAAAGAAAAAGGAAAATAATAAGGATAAGGATAAGGATAAGGATAAGGATAAGGATAAGGATAAGGATAAGGATAAGGATAAGGATAAGGATAAGGATAAGGATAAGGATAAGGATAAGGATAAGGATAAGGATAAGGATAAGGATAAGGATAAGGATAAGGATAAGGATAAGGATAAGGATAAGGATAAGGATAAGGATAAGGATAAGGATAAGGATAAGGATAAGGATAAGGATAAGGATAAGGATAAGGATAAGGATAAGGATAAGGATAAGGATAAGGATAAGGATAAGGATAAGGATAAGGATAAGGATAAGGATAAGGATAAGGATAAGGATAAGGATAAGGATAAGGATAAGGATAAGGATAAGGATAAGGATAAGGATAAGGATAAGGATAAGGATAAGGATAAGGATAAGGATAAGGATAAGGATAAGGATAAGGATAAGGATAAGGATAAGGATAAGGATAAGGATAAGGATAAGGATAAGGATAAGGATAAGGATAAGGATAAGGATAAGGATAAGGATAAGGATAAGGATAAGGATAAGGATAAGGATAAGGATAAGGATAAGGATAAGGATAAGGATAAGGATAAGGATAAGGATAATGATAAGGATAAGGATAAGGATAAGGATAAGGATAAGGATAAGGATAAGGATAAGGATAAGGATAAGGATAAGGATAAGGATAAGGATAAGGATAAGGATAAGGATAAGGATAAGGATAAGGATAAGGATAAGGATAAGGACAAGGATAAGGATAAGGATAAGGATAAGGATAAGGATAAGGATAAGGATAAGGATAAGGATAAGGATAAGGATAAGGATAAGGATAAGGATAAGGATAAGGATAAGGATAAGCATAAGGATAAGGATAAGGATAAAGATAAAGATAAAGATAAGGATAAGGATAAGGATAAGGATAAGGATAAGGATAAGGATAAGGATAAGGATAAGGATAAGAATAAGAATAAGGATATGGATAAGAATAAGGATTAGGACAAGAATAAAGATATTCTTAACCCTCCGTTGTACACCGATTTTAAAACCTTCCGCTGTACACCTCGGATTTGACTGGACCCCTATACATTAGGGCGTATCGAAAAATTTAGATTGTATTCTAAGAGGTCTCAAAAGTTGCATGGGGTTGTCGAGATCGCCAAACAAAATTTTTTTATAAAAAAAGGATGTCTTCCTGCCCCGCAAGGACAAAGTTGTTTTTTTAAGAAAACAGTAAAAAGTAACGACCTTAAAATGCTTTGACTTTTATAAAAAAAACTACGTATGTCTTAAAGATAAAGTAAGAATAGGCTTAAACTAACAATATAATGAAAAAACACGATGCAACTCACGATTTTTATCCACAGTGTCCTGTGTGAAGGATATTCGAAGCTAAAGTTGAAATCGATATAGCACAGAACTTTTGATTGTTACCCAATAGTCAAAATTTTGGAGGTATTGATTATACTGTTAACGTATTCCTTAAATTTGCCAAATTAATAATTATCATAATTTTTGCATATGCATTTTCCTATTTTTGAGAAATGTATGTATACTTGAATGAAATTTTTTAACTTTTTCAAAAAAATGAACATAAGATTTTATATCTCGGGTACCAGAAATGATACCGAAGAAACTTTGCTCAATTTGTATTCTTCAAATATTCCTGAACAACATCATGTCTAAAAGTATTATTTTAAAATTCCAGCTTAAGGCCACAATTTTATTTTCTACTTTGATATTTTTTGATGAAATTGTTAAATTTCATGTTAGGAAGTATTTTTTATTTTTTTTAAGTATCAAAATAGAAAATAAAATCGTGGCATTAAGCTGGTATTTCAAATTAAAACTTTTAAACAAATTGAGAAAATTACAGTCGATACCATTTCTGATACCCGAGATAGAAAATCTTATATTCATTTTTTTTGAAAAAGTTAAAAAATTGCATTCAAGTATATATTTCTCAAAAACATGAAAATGCAATTGCAGAAATGATAATAAGTATTAATTCGACAAGTTTAAGGAATACGTTAACACTATAATTAATATCATCAAAATTTAGACTATTGGGTAACAATGAAAAGTTCTGTACTATCTTGATTACAAGTTTAGCTTCAAATATCCTTCACACAGGACACTGTGGATAAAAATCGTGAGTGGCATCGTGTTTTTTCAATATATTGTTAGTTTAAGCCTATACTTACTTTTGCTTTAAGACATTCGTAGTTTTTTTTAGAAAAGTCGAAGCATTTCGTTCTTACTCGTTACTTTTTACTGTTTTTCTCAAAAAGCAACTTTATCCTTGCGGGACAGGAAGACATCCTTTTTTTTCCTTAAAATTTTTTTTTTGTGATCTTGACAACCCCATGCAACTTTTGAGATCTCTAAGAATGTGAAATTCGAAAAAAATTTGCAATTCGATACGCCCTACTATACATTTGTATGCTTTTGTATGGAACAAGCTGGTATATATTTTTAATCTTTTACCTTTTGTAATGGTTTGGGCGTCTACCGAGCTACCTGGAGAAGTGAAAATAATTCCTAAATATCTTTAGGTTTTCAAAGAAACATGTTTCTTTTCAATTAATTTTGTTCTTTATTTTTAATCATATAAATGGAGATTGAAGACAAAACAAAAGGAACTATAAATTAAATATGATACGTACTCTCTCAGAACCCATGTTCTGATGATTGCAAGCCAAACATGTCTACGAGAGTTTTCAATGTTGTTGGCATACTGGGTTTGAGCATGACGCACAGAAGAAACGAGTTTTACGACGTAATTTGTCCCCTCCTTGTAAACAAAGTCGTCAGTCTCTCTTCGATGCGAGTGTATCGGCTCCGCTTTTTTGGTTGATCGTAATATTCGATGGAATATTTATTTGTCTGCCGAAAAATAATTCCATTGCCAAACAAGTAATAACATTCGGATTATTCATTAAATTTTTGATGTTTGTAAGTACCAATATGTTGGATAGCGTAGTAAGAAAATTGCGTCTTGCATCGCTTTGTCTGAACCCAGCCATTTCCTTACAAATGTTAACAGGAATTATTATGTGTGCGTAAGCATAATAGAATATTTACAATGAAAAAGTAATGAAAACTCAGGTAGAATGGCCAAAATGCATTATATTCCAAATGTTTCCATACAATATATATAAAGGTCTGGCCAGACCCGAGGTCTACATTCAAAGGTACAGTTTTTACATGTACATTTTTCGTTCTGTTCGAGTACCTTTTCTTAACGGCTGTTTTTTTAAATCGATAGAGAATTAAATTTTAGAAAGCTACCTAAAGCTCCTTTCGATATCTAAACTAGAACTATGGTAAAAGACCGCTCAAAATTGAAAAAGGTCTGGCCATACTTATATGTACAACGGAGGGTTAAGCATAAGGATAAGAATGAAGATAAGTATAAGGCCAAGCTAAAATAATATTACATAGAAATTTTGAAGTTTTATGTTTTTCTTCAAAGGATAACTTAAAGTGAATCGAAAACTCATTTCAACTTCATTTTAGACCTTGAAACGACTTTGACAGAGCTTGTGATCGAATTTTGTTGTGCTTGTTATCAATTTTTTATACACAAACGATCGGAACTGGGCCTACCGACTTTGAGAGGCTAATGTTGTAACGGTCGACTACTGTTTAGTGTAGCTTCAGCATAACTTTATTTCGAAGATGTTATAATTCTTATTATGTTTATAATATTACAAATTTAATACAAAAGATAATAAATTGTAAGATTGTATTTAGATTAATTCTTTACTTTTGAGTTTTCGTGTCATTATATAAGAAGAAAAAGAAACCCAAAGTTAAGGATATCAGTTGTTCTCGCTGTTTTACTCAGCTGCATCATCAACATTACGCTAAGCTTTACAATGTGCATATTCTCAGGATGCTTTATATGGCGTTGCTTATATTCTGTTGTTATCTGCAAAGAGGTGTTGGTTTGGATATTTTTCATTCGAAACGATGGGTCACAGACAGAAAATGTCTGTTATTGACCAACTTATGCTTGAAATCCAAAAAATATCCGAAAAACCTGATCTTCCAAAAAATCTCAAAAATACTTTACCTTATAAGCTTTCAAACAAAGGTTGAGAAACTATAAAATTAAAAAAAAAAATGTTTTTCATTTGAGACACCTTAGTGTTCGCGTATCAGAAAAAATCATTTCATACGAACAAACTTTCCTGTGTCTGGTGGAGGATACCAACCCCACGATTCATCGAACTGTCCACACACGAGTACTTTAAAAATTGATTTGGAAACATATATGTAACGTATATGTACTTCTATATTGGCAGTACACTCAAGGTACATTCGCCAACATTAGAGTGCAGATATATTGGTATATGAGCGAGAAAATATGTATAAACGAATGTACCGGAAATTTTATTTTATAATAAAAAAACTCAGGAGCGGTGCTTTCATTGTCAAAAATTTCATTTAAAATTTTTGTTGTTTGAATTTTTTTGTTTAAATTTTGTTTGCTTGAATTTTTTTTTTTAAAATTTAATCATATTTTACGCGTTGGTCTTATAATTGTTTTGTAATGGTGCGTACCTATGATTTATGCAAAACAAATATGTTTGCTTTGTTTTGTTTTATGTTTGGGGAAGAAATTTTTCTTAACAACCGCCCCTGTGACGATTTGACATTTTCTTCTGTGTAGTAATTTTCATATATTGAAATATACTAATACAAACAACAAAATCATATGTAGGCTATCTCTCTTTGATTTTGTAGTTGAAATTCATTGAAAATTTGGGTTGATGCCAATATAGAAGTATTACATATGTATATGTTTGGAAAGTTATATTAAAATTACTTATATTAAAATCGAGTTTCCTTTTCTTGTTTCTATAAAAGAAATAAAAAATGTTGGCCCATACACCTTCTTTTAAAGAGGCTTTGATAACTTTCTTAAAGAAACATGAAAAAGACACGAAAAATGTTTATGCTCTTAATTTTTTTTTAAAGAAATTAATTTATTTTGAGTTTGCATTTTGCGAGAAATGATCTCATTTTTATCAGTTGACATAATTTTTTTGTCTTAGTAAGCGATCGTCCTTTTCGTTGAGCTTACAATTTTTAATAAAAAGTAGGCCAGATTTTGCAAAACTGTTGTAGAATATTTATATGCACTGCCATCTCGAAGGCATACCCAATGCGCAGCAAAAGTAAGTCATAGACTTTTTTATTTAAAAGGAACTAAAGTGCTTCAGTAGATGCGGGAAATAGTCTGAAATAATGCTGAAATTTATTCCAACTAAAACCTAGACAATGAAAATAGAACACATACTATAGTTAATGTCTAGAGGACCATATCATCAGCATCTTATTTTAATGATTTTTCGGGAATACTCTTCAGCTTTTGCTTTCAGTTTCTATTGAAAAACTCGTATGTTTCTTCAACAAAATTTTAATTTCGTTAAAAAGTAATGCTTATAATCTGTCGCAAATGGGAAGCAGGAGACAGAAGTACGTTAAGGGTCCATTTTCAAGATTTTGGTGGGCTTTAACACGCAAAAACTTGAAAGTTGTCTTCAAAGTTCAGTATCTTAAATTGTTGTTTCTTGCTCTTGATCTATGAAAACAAGCTACGTTTGTAAGTTCAGCAACACTTCTGCAGCTGGCGCTAGCATCTAGCATGAAATAGCTTACATCATGGCCCGATACTTGATTGGAAAGACCTTTGTAACCTAATACAAGAAATGGTTTCTTAATAAAACAAAAAAACCTTGGTTATGATCATATTTTTTCAAAAACCAACAGCGCGATAGGAATTTTTTATGTAGAAACTGATTAGAGTAGTTTGCAAAATTTGGAAATGCTTCGCACCTTTTGAAGTTTTTAAGCAAAAATTTCTCGATGATTTTAACTTTGGACTCGGTTTTGTCACATTAGATGCACTTTTTGAAATACGGGGTGTTTCGAAATATTCCTTTCTTTTATTTCACTTACAAATTCGTTACTTTTCAATGAAATGAAATGATTTAGAATAATTTGGGAACATTTTTTTTTTTGGGAATACTATTTTATGCTTCGAATCCGAAAGCTTAATTCTTCACAGATCATAAGTTAAAAATTACAAAAATGTTTTTGTCACTAATTCCTTCATTTTCTGTTATTTTTGTATTTCTATTAAGTATGTTCTTTAAAAAAATCAATGGAATAAAACCCCAAATGTGCCAATTAAAGATAAATTCCTAAACCTTTTTGGGCATTACAGGGCATGAAGGTTTTGCTTGTGGCTTAACCTAAAATCATCATCATCATCATCCATTTACACTTAGATGATGAATGACAGAATAGACTACATTTTGACACGCTAACGGAAAAACATTAAAGCTTCATGGTCATTGATTTCTTAGAATAAGAATATTCTAGCAAAAGCTTTCAATCTATCTACATAATATCCACAATAAATTCTGCTTGAATAATTTTTTTGTCGATTTTGCAATTTTGAAGCCTCATTAGTTTTTCAATTATTTTTCCATACTCATACTTTATTGTATACACATACATATATAAAGAGTGTTTTTCCCCGTCTTTCTCGCTTTATTTTGTTCTGCATCAGCAGACAAAAACACATGTCAAGCATATCAAGAGCGACGATGGTGTTAAAGGTCACAAATTGAACATTTTGTGAACTTAGGGTGAGTATAAAAGATGCAAGAGATGAAGAGGTGAAGAGGTAAAGAAGCTGGTTGTGAGTAGTTTTCACAAACAGTTGTCGCGGTCATAAAGGATTTGGCAGAGAATAAAAAAAAACTGGAAAAATATAGACAAAAAAAAACTTGATTTTACGCTCCGTTCGTTTGAACACATTGTTCAATACACTTACACACACTTGAACAGAAATAAGCAGGCAGTTTGGAGCATAAGTGTGTGCATGTGAGTGTTTTTGTGAGTATTTGTGTTTGCGTGAGTATTGGTGCTCATGTATTTGTGATTGCGACGCACGCTTGTCGCTCTGTTTGTACAGGAAATTTAACTCAAAACACGACAAAACTTAAATTATTTTCTCGCATGTTTACACACACACAAACACACACAATAAGGACCTACTCAAATCGCGCGCTTTATTTATATTTGTCCGTGTGCGTGCGTGTATTTTGTTGTGGATACGCTGCGGTAAGTTTTGTTGAATGTGTGTCACTTATATTTACATATTTGTAGGTTGTGGCAAAAGCGGTTTATTTTTGTGTATTTTTTGGATGTTTATTGTTATCAGCTTATTACGAAAAAAAACCCTTTTGTAAGCCTCTGAAAAATTTTAAAACAGTCTTCTATGTTTTTATTTAATTCTATTTTTTTTTTTTTTTTGTTTTTTTTTAAGGATCTCAAAATTTATGCGACTGTTTTTATACGATAACAAGTAGAAGGCTAGAGGCTATGATGCCCAAAGAAAGTGGGTGTAGAATTTCTATTCGTTTGGCTAAATATTTCATATCAGATAAAGACTTCCGCAAAGTCAGAAATTTTACTTTAAAAAAATGGTTAAACTCAAACAACGAAACCGCCAATTTGTTACATGAAAAATATTACTCGCTATGTAAGGGCACTGCGGTAGAAAGGACCGTCAAAAATGTAATACTCCAGTAAAAGCTAGTTCTTTGTCTTCATAACAAAATAGACAAAAAAATTCATTGTGTCAAAAGGCCGCAAAGATAAAGTCACCACAATACACGAATTATGCAACGGCGTTGCATGGAATTATTACTAGGAGGCTATATGAGCAACGGTAAATATTATAAAACAAAAACCAAGAATTTATACTTGGCCCTATGACAAAAATAACTTATGACTGCAACAGAAACGCAATATTTCTGCATGGAAAAATAACTCGCTCAGAGCCACGGTAAATTCTTTTACACGACAACAAAGAATGATTCTTTGAAATTATAACACAAACGAAAAACTTGAATGACATGAACCCATGGATTTTACTCCATAATTTACGCCATATGATAAATTTTATGAAACGACAGTAAATTTGATCAAAATCAAAATCAACATCAAAATCAAAATCAAAATCAAAATCAAAATCAAAATCAAAATCAAAATCAAAATCAAAATCAAAATCAAAATCAAAATCAAAATCAAAATCAAAATCAAAATCAAAATCAAAATCAAAATCAAAATCAAAATCAAAATCAAAATCAAAATCAAAATCAAAATCAAAATCAAAATCAAAATCAAAATCAAAATCAAAATCAAAATCAAAATCAAAATCAAAATCAAAATCAAAATCAAAATCAAAATCAAAATCAAAATCAAAATCAAAATCAAAATCAAAATCAAAATCAAAATCAAAATCAAAATCAAAATCAAAATCAAAATCAAAATCAAAATCAAAATCAAAATCAAAATCAAAATCAAAATTAAAATCAAAATCAAAATCAAAATCAAAATTAAAATCGAAATCAAAATCAAGAGCATAAAAAACTAAAGGAAAAGTAAAGAGTGATTTTTTAAGTGCCTGATAACTTTTTTTTAAAAAAAAACGCATAAAATTTGCAAAATCTCATCGGTTCTTTATTTGAAACGTTAGATTGGTCCATGACATTTACTTTTTGAAGATAATTTCATTTAAATGTTGACCGCGGCTGCGTCTTAGGTGGTCCATTCGGAAAGTCCAATTTTGGGCAACTTTTTCGAGCATTTCGGCCGGAATAGCCCGAATTTCTTCGGAAATGTTGTCTTCCAAAGCTGGAATAGTTGCTGGCTTATTTCTGTAGACTTTAGACTTGACGTAGCCCCACAAAAAATAGTCTAAAGGCGTCAAATCGCATGATCTTGGTGGCCAACTTACCGGTCCATTTCTTGAGATTAATTGTTCTCCGAAGTTTTCCCTCAAAATGGCCATAGAATCGCGAGTTGTGTGGCATGTAGCGCCATCTTGTTGAAACCACATGTCAACCAAGTTCAGTTCTTCCATTTTTGGCAACAAAAAGTTTGTTAGCATCGAACGATAGCGATCACCATTCACCGTAACGTTGCGTCCAACAGCATCTTTGAAAAAATACGGTCCAATGATTCCACCAGCGTACACCCCACACCAAACAGTGCATTTTTCGGGATGCATGGCCAGTTCTTGAACGGCTGCTGGTTGCTCTTCACTCCAAATGCGGCAATTTTGCTTATTTACGTAGCCATTCAACCAGAAATGAGCCTCATCGCTGAACAAAATTTGTCGAACAAACACATTTCGAACCGAACACTGATTTTGGTAATAAAATTCAATGATTTGCAAGCGTTGCTCGTTAGTAAGTCTATTCATGATGAAATGTCAAAGCATACTGAGCATCTTTCTCTTTGACACCATGTCTGAAATCCCACGTGATCTGTCAAATACTAATGCATGAAAATCATAACCTCAAAAAAATCACCCTTTAAAAGCAAAAGTAAAAGTAAAAGTAAAAGTAAAAGTAAAAGTAAAAGTAAAAGCAAAAGCAGAAGCAAAAGCACAAGCAGAAGCCGAAGCAGAAGAAAAATCAAAATCAAAATCAAAATAAAAATTAAAATCAAAATCAAAATCAAAATCAAAATCAAAATCAAATAAAAATACAAATAAATAAAATCA
Source organism: Pherbina coryleti (assembly GCA_943735915.1). Classification (NCBI taxonomy): domain Eukaryota; kingdom Metazoa; phylum Arthropoda; class Insecta; order Diptera; family Sciomyzidae; genus Pherbina; species Pherbina coryleti. Next base: position 22,511,651 of record OX030951.1, read on the forward strand.
AATCTTGAATAAAAAACTAATTCAGGACAAATATTTGAACAAGGATTTGAACTAAGACAAGGATTAGAACCAAGAATAAGATAAGCAGCAGGTGAAAGATTAAGTAGAACATGGATTTGGACACGGTTTAGGACATGGATTCATACGAGGATTTGGAAAAGAATTATAACTAGGATTAAGACAAAGATTAGATAAAGATTTGAACACTCTCAGAAGCGAACTTAGGACAAAATTAGGAAAAGGATTAGAGCAAGGTAGGGATTAGGAAAGAAATAAGGATTTAGACACATTAAAGACAAGATTTAGGACAAATATTGGGACAAAGACTTGGACAATAAGTGGGACAATGATTAAAAAGAAGATTTGAACTAGTATAAGGCCAGGAATTTTGACATGGATTAAAACAAGAATTTGGACAAGAAGTAGGACACGTATAAGGCAAATAAGAATAAGGACAATGATAAAGATACGATATCGCTTCTGAACGTGCAGGTTTTGTCATGACTTTTTTACGAAGTTTTGATATTGAAATTATATAAAGAATAGAGTCTTCTACAATTCGGAGAAGATTCTTTATAATTTCGGAAACTGCATTCTTAATAGTTTTTTGTATAAAGCTAGCACTTGTCTTTAAAAACATAGCAATTCCGGTCGACTCATAAGTTTTTTAACTCCACAGCTAGACTGCAGTTGATGTTTGTAAACTTTGACATTTCATATGCTCTCCACTGTAGTGTCTTTATTTGTCATTCACTCACTGACAATGAAATGTAGTTTAATATCTTCTAAGTTTTGTGATAAATTTGCTCGTCTAAATAAGGGTCACTGGAAATTCTTCGCATGTGTTAGAATTTATAAAAGAACCGTTTAAAATAGCTTGGATATATCTTGCGCATGAAACTCATTTTTATGTGAGACAAATTTAGACAAATGTTCGTTTAAGTGTTCCATACATTTTTTTCTCCACGCATTATATTTGCCTTTCCTTTTTCTTTTTTTTTTTTTGTACATGATATAACTTTTATCGCATGCAATATTTTTTAAATTTCTTCGACTGCGACCATTTCTCTTATTTTCTTATCTTATTCTTAATAAGCGTTAAAATTCTAAACGATACCAAAAGTTAAGTGGATATTTCATAAAGCTTATAAAAAATTTTATATAATGCAAAGAACTACGAGTGGCAGAAACAAGCTTGGACATAACTAGAAAGAAATTATGTTTTAATATTAAATTTTTTTTTTTAATTTTTTATAAAAGTCCACTTTAAAGTATATGGTTTGGATTTCTTTATTATGGGGTAGATAAAATAACCCCTTCAAATGTTGACTTTAGTAAATAAAAAAATCTTATTCAAATATCTAGATAACTATACGAGACACTCGTATCTCGAATTGAACAAAGATAATTTTTACTTCTGATTCCTATCTTGAAAACGTTACGTTTTTCTGCACCTACGTACGTTTACGATACGTTTTCCAACAGTTTGGATAATGCATTCTTAAGAAATGCAACGGCGTTACATGGAATTATTACTTGCTTAACATTGGCACTACGATTAAACCAATGGCAGGAGAGTATGATTCTTTGACCCAGGCTAAAATTAAAAAAAAAACGTAACTTCGTCACGTCAAAATATTGATGTCATCACAAGTTTGAGGGAGATTCAAAGTAACGAAACTTTGGATCAAAGTAACGAAAATTGTTGCATGAAATTATTACTTGCAAAGTAGGCATGGAACAATATAATTTTTGCACGCCATTTAAGGCTCGTTCTAACGAAAAAAAAAACAAAAATTATAATTAAAGATGTCATCAGTCACTGGGACCGCCTGTGTAACGAAAATACAAATTCGTTGCATAGACTAATTTATTCCTTAGTGATTAATCTACGCTATGCTTTATCTAACCACAACTAAGATTGGTTCTTTGGCTTCATAAAGAAAATAAGAAAAAAATATGACGTCGTGAGACCATGGAGTTAGCCGATCAATGCATCGAAATTGTAACAGAAATGCCAGCAAAACGTAACCTGGAAAAGCCAAGAGCAAAAGCAAAAGCATAGCCGGCACACAGATTTTGCAAAGACCTAGAATAATGATTAGAACATGGATTTGGACATGGATAAGGATAGAGATTAGAACAAGAATTTAGACAGCGATCAAGAAAAGAATTTCGACAAAGATTAAGTCAAGGAATAGGATAGGAGGACAAAGAGAAGGACAGTGGATAAAACAACGATTAAGACAAGGATTTTCACAAGGAGTACGACAAGAATGAGGACAAGGCTTAGGAGAAGAAGTAATACAAGATAAAGTACAAGGACGAGTATTAAAACAAGAAATTGGACAATCATATATAAAAAATTGGGACAAGGATGCAAAAAAATATTAAAAGAAGGATTATAAAAAGGATATGGAAAAAAATGGAAAATGATTGGGAAAAAAATTTGGATAGGGATAAAGATATTATGAATTTGGGTAGGGATAAAGGGTTGAGACAAGCATAAGAAGAAGGATAAACAAAAAGACAAGAATTTTCAAAAGATTAGGACTACAATATAAACAAGGATAAGGATAAAGGCATTTATAAGAAATATAACATCCATTGTCACATTAACCGTTCGCAGTCGGGATAAAACTAGTAGATTTAGTTCTTGATCATCTGTATGTGTTCTGTCATCTGTAAAATTTAAAAATAACACTATTCAACACAAAAAAAACAACAAGGTTCTGACAACGGATTCTGATAGAGGGGACAAACAAAAATATACGTGTATGGGCGTTTTGAAAGTTAAAGCATGCGTTTTATTTTAGGGAGTATTTAAGTTCCGCCCTTTTGAACATTCTTTTAGTGAATCGGCGAGAAACTATGTGACCCTTACATTTTGGGTGTAGGATGTATTCAAAAAATGTAAAATACTACAAGGAACACTTTTGTGGAACATTTTAACCATCCAACCTATCAATGTATGGGTATTTTTTGACCCTTTTGTCATAAAGGGCAAAGAAACCCCATAAAACAAGGATAAAACAGGTTAAAATGTTCTACAAAAATATTTGTCATAAAATTCTAATATAAGTCTGTGAATACACCAAAGGTGAAAACTCAACTTAAACGTCAGAAATAAGTCAAAACTTAAAATGTATTTAAGGGTTAATTTTGTACTTATTCAGAATTGGTGCTAAAATGTCGCATAATACTTGGTTTTAGGAGGTTAGTTTGTATGAAAAAGTTCACCAAACAAAAGTTAGAGGCCTAAAATGTTCTACAAAAATGTTCCTCGTAGTATTTTATATAAATTTCCTGAACACACATACCCAAAATGTAAGGGTCACATGGTTTAAAATGCCGATTCACTATAAGAATGTTCAAAAGGGGAGAAGCTTATTTTCCCCCTAAAATAAAACCCATTCGAAAACTTTCAAACCGCCGACATATTTTCTTTTGGTCCTCACTACCAGAATCCTTTGTTGAAATCTAGTTATTTTGGAAAAAAATTGATTTTGTTGTTCAGTGTAATTTGATTATAAGAAGCTCGGTAAAAGTTCTTTCCAGTTCATTCGTAGTGGCCAACGTGAATTGTAGAAGCTCGAAATTTTTATCGTTCTATTCGAAGGTTTTTACAAATTACTCATATAATAAGCGAGATATGATAAAAAACATTTTCAAGAAATGTTAAAAATGTTCGAAATTAATAAAAATTCGCAGCGAGAACATGATAAAAATCATATTTAGCCGTTGTGTCTAAGGTTTTTTTTAAAAACTCCTGAACGTCTTACTCGTGGTAAAGGCTGTGAGAGTAGTCAGTAGGCACACAACTCTTGTAGGGTGAAATGGGTGAAATTTAACTTGCCAAGCGCTAGTGTTACATGGTTCCTTTAATCTACCTTAAAAATGTTTTAGGATACAGCTTAAAAACGCCTTTTGGAAACGACCAAATAACCATTGTCTTAAATGAGCATTGTTTATTTTAAATGAAATTTCATTAAAACCATCTGCGAAGTATAAAGTCGATTTGTCATCGTGTACAAATTATTTTAAATTTACCTTGTAGGTTGCTTTGAACTGCTATAAAGTGAGTGAGCTGTATGTGTCACACGCTTTAGGGCACACCTACCATGGATTTTGCACCAATGGTTACAATCTTCAAACGGATTCTAACATATGATCTAGGCAATGACGCTTTTTTTATTTTATCTTTTAGCTACAGTTGTAGGTGTGTTGTTAGTTTGTTTGTTTTTTCACTACATTTTAGAGACATCAAAATTTTGACTCATTTGACTCAACATTATGACTCTTACAAGATTCTTTTAAGGCTCATATACATGGATTTTTATCGTCATAATGCGCTCAAAAAATACTCTTTTATGAGTACATTTTCGTAGGTTATGGTCTTTAAAATATAATTAATAATAATGACTGCTTAACGTCTCATTTTGGACTCAAAATTAAGACTCATATTTAATACTCTTTTAAGACTCATAATAAAAACTCTTTAAAGACTAATAATAAAGACTCTTTTAGAACTCATATAAATTAGTTTTTTGGACTCAAAATTAAGATTATTTAAGACTCATATTTAATACTCTTTTAAGACTCATAATAAAGACTCTTTAGCATTCACTTTAGGAGCATTCACTTTACACATTACAAATTACATAGGATCAGCTGCGATGGTCAAACATACATATGCACCAACTTTTTTATATATTAAGAAGATAAAAATATAACTTTAAAGTTTATAAAATTCTCACAGAAACTAATTGTCGAGTTCTCATAGAACACTTGTATATAAGACTATTTTATGAGGCCCTTTTATAACTACGCATATATTATGCAATATAAGTATCCTTATATATACTCCTTTTGTGAGTCTCTGTTATGAACAATCATAATACCGTCTTATTTAGGAATTTTTAATGAGTTCTTTTTGTGAGAACTAATTAAGCAAGCATAATATTGATTCTTTTAAGAGTCCTATTTTTGAACAGTCATTTTACAATCATATCAAAGACTTCTTAATGAGTCTTTTAATTGCGTAGTCATAAGACATGCTTTAAAATACTCTTTATAGAGTCTTATTTCTGAGCAATCATTTTATAATCGTATCAAGGACTCATTTAGGAGTATTTTTATTGCGTACTCATAAAACACGCATAAAAAAAAATTTTTAGAATCTTAATTCTGAGCAATCGTTTTGCAATCATATCAAAGGGGGCTTAACTTCAGGGTATAATTTAAATACAAAATAATAATAAGGCTTAAATAAAAAAGCTTTAAAGCTCATTGTAATTTTTAAATTTCACAAATTCTTAACTGAAGTGAATTTATTTCCTCATTTAGAAAATATTTTCTTGTGAGTTATGTAGCTCAGAGTATAAAGTAATTGTTTTATAAACGTTAGGTAGTGAGTTCGAGTCTCGACAATGTTAACGAATTTTTTATTTTTATGAAACAAATTCAAATTTTCAAAAATTCACCACAGAAGGTGGAGAAAAAATTGTAAAAAGTTAAATGTTTGATTTTTTGCTATAAAAATGATATATTTAAACGAATACTGTAGCTCAGAGCGCACGGCGATTGTATCATAATCGTGCGGTTGAGAGTTCGAGCCTCGACAGTGTTAATGAATTTCTTCAGTGTTTTTTTTTATATTTATTGAATGATTTCAGATTTTAAAACAAATTTTGTATTGATAAATATAAAAACATAAAACCTTCAAAAAATATTGTAAAATTTTATACAAGACTAAAAACTAAAGAATAATAATTTATGTAAAAAAAATTTTTAATATACCACGTTTTTAAAATCAACTGAAAAGTATTAAATAATTTTTGCTAGAGTGGAGGTCTTAGTTCTCATAAAAATGTGGGGCTCATGCTATAGGGGATATAGAGAGAGACTTTTAAGTTCGTTTTAAAAACGTAATATATTAAAAATATTTTTTTACTTAAATTATTATTATATTTCATTTCAAATGTGTTTAATTGCTTAAAACAGATATTAATTTCATTGTGTCACTATTCCATTAAAATCAATATTTAGTTTGTATTTTTTTATTATTATTATTAAGTTTTTGTTTTTGTTTTTTTTTTTTTTGTTCACTTACTTCATTTGCATAAAATTAAATATGTTGCTTGGAGTTTTTTTTCAAAGCATTTTTTAGGCTTTGAAAATATTTCTGCTAATGTATAAATTAGTATGCACAAAATTAAAAACAAAAAAACAAAAAAAAACGAAATGATGCCAACCTTATGATGATGCTGCCTTAATGAGCCAGTATAAAACCATGCAAAAAGAGCGAAGCGTGAAACTAAATAATTCAAAGTCAAAGCTTTGCAATTAATTAAATAAACACACGGAACAAAAAACAAAAAAACAAAAAAAAACAAAAACAACAACAAAAGAAAAACAAAAAGGTGTAGCAGAATAAATAAAGCTACACAGAACATAAAAAGGTTGCATTAACGAAACAATAAATTTGGGTGTGAATATAAAAATATCTACAATTGCTAGTTTATTAAAGCAAAAATTGGGGTTTTATGGCTAACACAGTTATTTGTGATCCAGGAAGTTTAAAGAAAAACCGCAAAATTTATTTGAACTTTCAATTCAAGCCTTTTTTGCTCCAGTGTAAGTGGAAGTTTTTGTGTATTTTTATTCTGATGCTGGTACGAGGACAATTTGAGAAGTCAGTGACTTTGGAATATTTTGAATATTGTCGAAAAAAGTACCTTCTATTCAAACAGTCAAGGACTTATCAAATTGCCCTCGTACTTCTTTTTATCTTGATGGTTCTAATTTTGTTTTTAATTTTATTCCTTTGCAAGCCAGCGTACTCATTGTAAGTAATTCTGAGCCGTAAGTCTAGGATATAATTTAATGCGTTGCATGCAGGCTGCAAACTTGATGATAACTTTACGTGTTGTGCATTTATTAACTGCGCTCCTTGATGTTATCTCCATCTTAGAGGAAAAACGTAAACTTGAAAAAGATGAGTTCGAGAAGAATGGCATGGTGGAATATATGAATATAAATCATCTCTGACGCAATTTTAAAATTAACTACATCTGTTCCACTGTTATCAGAAAATGCTGCTGCATATTCATGCATCTGCTAAAATATTAAAGAGCAAATCCTTTAAATTTAAATTGGATTGCATTGCTTTGTGCAGCACTGTTGGTAGGTAATGCGTGATCCATGTCGATTTTCGCACATACACACACTGGTGGGCACATCATAGCTATACATTGAAATGAAACACAACTGAACTATATCCGTATCAATGTCAGTTGTAGATGTATGTCGAGTGCAGCGCCATGAAAGCTTCAAAACTAATGCATGTATAAAAATAACATGAATACACACACACACTAACCACGCATACATTTTCACACAGGCAAGAGTGCAATCAAGCCGGTCCATTTAAGTAAGCATATTAAAGCTTGTATTTATAATAAATGAGCAGTTATGTGGTTTTAGCTGAATAAGTGGAAGCTTTTCATTGTTGCAGCTGCGGTTGTTTTATTAAGATTTGAATTCGCACAAAAGGCACTCAAACTAGGCATAAACTTAGGTAGTGGTAATAAATTTATATCATAGTCTCGTAACTATTGTTTATGACGCTCAAAGAGTTTAAAATTTTTTTTTTTATTTATTTTTTTATTTATTTTAAATATTTATTTATTTCTTGTATGGCTTTCCGCCAGACTAAGAATCTCCTACACATGTTTCACTTGATCGTCGCTTCCCTCACACTAATCTATCACCCCATTTCGAACCAAGGCAGTCTTGACTGAATAGAAATTACACCTGAAATATTTGGTTAAAAGCTAAAAAAAACAAAATATCACTTCTTTTTGACATTATTTTTGTCAGTTTGCAATTCAGTATTACATTCGTATAGGAAATAAGAACTATATGTTTTTAGTGTTGCATATTTGCAAAAGCATAGTAAGTGCATTTTTGTATATTCTGTTAGTGTCGAGTGAAAATATACTCTACCATTTTGCATATGCTATGATGCAAGACCATTACAAGCGTATAAAGTACATTTCTGTATATTTTGTTAGTGTCAAGTAAAAATATACTCTATCATTTTGCAAATGCTATGATGCCAGACCATTTGCACGAGATTGTGAATTACAATTTCTGAGAAATTCAGTTATTGTGCAGGGATCAAGCTGCGCTGCAATGTGACATTGAAAAAATAAAAAATCTAAAAAAAAATTCAGTTGGTTGTATCATGGAGGTTTTGGAGTGACAGCGTATCTTTATTCTTGTTCCATTCCTTTACTTTTGTCCCAAACTTTTCTTAATCTTTATCCTTATTCAAACTCTTGCTCTTTGAATAAGGAAAAGAGGGAACTCTAACATTTGTTCGAATCCCTTTCCTAATCCTTGTCCCACTTTTTATTCCAACCTTTATCCTTAATCTTGTCATAAGTTATATATAATTGATCGAAAACTGGACCTACTTGTTTTATACCGACTCCGAACGATTAATGTGCATAAAGGCGCCTCACAAAAAAACTTTGTCCGGGTCCCCTCCCCCCCCCCCCCCCCACCTCAAAATACACTTTGGTCTATGCTATGAAGATTCCCCAAATATTTTGGCTCTAGCAATAGCCGTCAGCTAGCTAAAATGGTTTGAAAAAACCTCTAAAAATCCTTATCGCCATGATATTTTTAGTAGAAAAAATTGTCACAAATAGTGTAAATCAAAGAGTTATAGACTCTGCATCAAAAGTTTTGGGAAATTTGCCCTAACACAAAAGATATTTACTTTTTTGCAGTGTTTTTTTATATATATATATATATATTTTTTTTTTTGCAATTTTTATTAAAATATGTATAAATCCTCCATCTTTTGTCTGATTTTCAATTCCGAGGTATCATTGGAAAGGTGTTGACTGCTGCTCTTCATTCTAGTCACTTATTTACCCTTTTATGCCTTCATGTCATTATTTACTATCTGAGGTCTGCCATTGACTGCAAAGAGGTGATGACCGATGAGAAAAATTAATTTCAATTGAAAAAAATTGTTTGCGTCTGATGGCGGATTCGAAACTCGGATTTCGCAGCTCTCAAATTCACACCTAGTGATTCACGCACTTTAACCACCACACTTCTATTCCTAATCTTGTCCAAAATATGAATCATTGTTCTCATCCTTTTCCCAATCCTTGACGTAGTCTTCTTCCCACACCTTGTCTAAATACTTGTCCTAATTCTTGTCCAATTCATTGCTTTAATCTTTATCCAAATCACTGTCCTACTCTTTGTCTTATTTTTGGTCCTAAACATTAACATTAACATTAATATTAACATTAACATTAACATTAACATTAACATTAACATTAACATTAACATTAACATTAACATTAACATTAACATTAACATTAACATTAACATTAACATTAACATTAACATTAACATTAACATTAACATTAACATTAACATTAACATTAACATTAACATTAACATTAACATTAACATTAACATAATCATTAACATTAACATTAACATAAACATTAACATTAACATTAACATTAACATTAACATTAACATTAACATTAACATTAACATTAACATTAACATTAACATTAACATTAACATTAACATTAACATTAACATTAACATTAACATTAACATTAACATTAACATTAACATTAACATTAACATTAACATTAACATTAACATTAACATTAACATTAACATTAACATTAACATTTACATTGACATTAGCATTCACATTAACATTAACATTAACATTAATATTAACATTAACATCAACATCAACATCAACATCAACATCAACATCATCAACATCAACATCAACATCAACATCAACATCAACATCAACATCAACATCAACATCAACATCAACATCAACATCAACATCAACATCATCAACATCAACATCAACATCAACATCAACATCAACATCAACATCCACATCAAAATCAACATCAACATCACCATTAACATCAACATCAAAATCAACATCGACATCAATATCAACATCAACATCAACATCAACATCAACATCAACATCAACATCAACATCAACATCAACATCAACATCAACATCACCATCAACATCAACATCAACATCAACATCAACATCAACATCAACATCAACATCAACATCAACATCAACATCAACAT
>OX030951.1:23279323-23369777 GCA_943735915.1 Pherbina coryleti
TGCTGAAATAATGCAATTATGTAGGGTGGAGTGACAACTCGACATTTTCCCACGAATGTGTCGCACCGATTGTCATTTGACTGCATATTTTGCTTTATTAGTTTGCTTTATTAATGCCATTAGCATGGTTACTTTATTTTCTTTTTTCGTTCTATAGTTTTATACTATTTTTGACATATGGTGTCAAAATATTGCACCGACTGTCAAAAATAGTATAATATTGAGGAACGAAAAAAGAAACTAAAGTAACCATGCTAATGGCATTAATGGACGCAGCTCGTGAGAAATATTTGAATATATTGTTTTTTAATTTCAATATTTTTTATATAAATTTCCTTTAGATGTGATAGTTTTATTTTCAAATAGTAAATTTTTAAAAGATATTTAAAAAATTCGTGCATAATTTTAATATATATTTTTATTATTTCTGTTTAAATATTTTAATATTTTATTTAATTAAAAAAGTTTTTAAATGAATTTCAAATAAAGTAGTGGTCAAAATTATAGCGCACTCAACTATTTACCCTTTGAACTTAAAAAATTTTTATAAAGAGTAGACAGAAAATTTTAATTAAGAGTGTTTTGTTATATAAGATGATCATAAATTTAAATTATGTATACAAATTTTATGGCTTTACACTAAGAAGAGAGTATAGCGATAATTAAGAGAACATGACAAATTCTAGTGTGGCAAAATTATAGCGCAGCAAGTGTAAGCAACAATGGAAAAGTACTGAAAGAGAAAATAACGGTAAATTGTTAACAAAACTAGCACTGATCAGTGCATTTTTTTCAGTCTTACAGAGTTATTGATACACTTAGATGATTGTGACTATATTTTTTAATTAAAATCATTATTAAAACTCAATAATGGGTCGGAAAAATGTTACTTTAGAACAAAAAGTATCGATAAAAACGCTTCTTCGGCAAAATTATTCACATACTAAAATTTCAAGATTGTGTAACGTTTCAAGAAAATGTGTTTACAATATTGCCAAAAAAGTTTTGGCGAACTTGCCACTTGATAATGCACCAGGCCAAGGACGAAGTAGATGCACAACTGCTGCACAGGATCGTCATTTGGTTAAAATGTGTAAAAAAAATCGGGCAGCAAGTAGTCGTAATCTTGCTAATGAATGGTCATCTTCCCTTGGAAAGACAATTAGTGCAAGAACAACTCGCCGTCGTCTTGTGGAAAGTGGTCTCAATAGTTACACACAGAAACGCCGTCCATTCCGTAACAAGCTTCAAAAAAAGAAGAGGCTTATCTGGTGTAGAACACATAATAACTGGACCGCAAAAGACTGGGAACGAGTTATTTTCAGTGATGAATCCCATTTTGAAATCATAAATAGAAAAAATCGGGCGTTTGTGCGTCGAACTCAGCAAGAAAGCGATCAACCCTTTTGTTTTCAAAATCGGACACAGGGAGGTGGAGGGTCCATTAGTGTATGGGGATGCTTCAGTGCACATGGAAGTGGTCCATTGCTGTTTTATGAAGGGCGCTTGAATGCTAGAAGCTATATTGAGTTGATTTCTAACACTCTTCCAGATTATTTTAGACAACTTTTTGGAACTGAGGGAAGGCAATGTTATTTTCAACAAGATAACGCACCATGTCATAAGGCATTATTATCTATGAATTGGTTTCAAAATAACAACATCCCACTTTTGGATTGGCCGCCAACATCACCAGATATAAATCCCATCGAAAACTTATGGTCAATAATTGATCGGCACCTTGAAAAGTACAAGATATCAACGCCTAGTGAGTTAAAAAATGCAATAAAGGATATTTGGTCAAAAATTTCAATGAACGAATGTATCAAGTTAGTCCATTCTGTTCCAAACCGTATTAGGTACATTATTAAAGCTCGTGGAGGAAATATTTCTTCATACTGATACTTGTTATTTTTTTTTTCATAATAATTAAATACATATCTTTTTATTGCGCTATAATTATGCCTCAAAAAAATCTTTATTAATGATAACGAACATCGAGTTACTTTTCTTTTTTTAATTAAAATGAACATGTGAATTATGTTATATACAAAAAAAATTAAAGCTGTATTTTAAATCGAAAAATCAATTAATTGTCTTATATAACCTGAGAGTTATTGATTCTGAAAAAGGTAACATGGTAAGTGCGCTATATTTTTGACCATTGCTTTATTTACGTAGTCGATTTATGCAAATGCGTTATTGGTGCAAAAATGACTCGCTTTTTGGATAAATTAAAAAAGTTTTTGGATAAATTTAATATTTTTTTCCCTTAGTGTATAGTCAAAGAACAGAACGTTTTAAATAAAAAAAAGGAACAATATAGAAAGATATTCTTAAAGCTTTTTTAAGAATAAGAATTCGGGTTAATTTTATTCAAAATTGACCCGAACTAAAAATGATGATATTTGCTTCAATGAGAACATGTTATTTTCTGTAAAATCTATGCAGTTCCTTAAAATATCTCAAACTGAAACCTTTATGTCTCTCGACGGGAGTTAGGTTTTAATTTTGAACCCTTAGTTTCTTGCGGAATTTTTCTTAGAATTCTTCGTAGATTTCGTTTTTGTTATACGCCTTTCGCTTTTTTTTTCACCCGAAAAATTTGACCCACCCTAGTGTACATATTACACACAAGAACCTATCAGGGAATTTTTTCTGTATGGTAGAAGTGACATCTTCCATGAAAAAAATTTTCAAAAACATAAATTATACTATGTTTACATTAAAGCCAAAATCCTAGCTCGAAATGATTGATGACGATGTTTTTTTTTTCAACAGTTGAGCAGTTATCAGAATATGTTGAAAATGTAGGTCATTTTTTCAGAATGTTTCGCCTCCATACCATAGAGCCAAATTGTTAATTGATAAAGGAGTGTCTGCAATAAAGTTGACATCGTTTTTAAAAAACTTCAATACATTTTTACGATTTTAGAACAAAAACACAAGGATTCCCTGGGTATTATGTCACATCCCTGGCGCGGAAACAATATGGATATGAATCCCATTGAAAATTGTTGGCACATAGTAGGTCAGAAAATAAGAAAAAAAATACTTCTTTCTCTAGTAGACATGATTTATGTCTTAAACGTCAGGTTTAATATCCTTATAATTCTAAATTAAATCTTAATTTAATATTAAGACCAGTCAATAACTTCATTAGTAATAGAGGCGATGAGAGAAAGTAAAAAATATACTTTTAACTTTAATTTTAATTTCATAATAATTTCAAGATTTCCCTAAAAAAACGGGCTTAAACATGTTTTTGAAATTTATAATTAATTTTTTTTTTATTTTTCTGTTATTTTTCCAATTTCGGTATTTTTTTGTTTTAAATTGATATATAAAAATATGACTCAGTATTCAATAAAAATACTCGTATCCAATAATTATTTTAAAAGCAGAGCAAACATTATTTATGTATACATAACCACATCAAAATTATAATTTCTAAAAATAATGAAAAATTTTACCCTCTGTGGGGTTTTTTAATCTCCGGGTGTATGTAAAAGGTGATTTTTTTGCTTTGCTTTTTCAGTGTACATTTTCCTGTGAAAAATGTGTTTCGCAAATTACGTCAATTTTATAGTCGTTATAGTCGACCCACCGAACAGGCTATTCAAGGTATTGTGACCAAATTTCGCACAAATTTCGCATAAATTTCGTACTTGATTAGACATTAATCCATCAACCCATATGCGGAGAGTGCGTACCGAGAAGAATTTTGCTGCTGTATTGGGCATTGTCAATGAAGATCGCGATATGTCAATTCGTCGCCCTTCTCAACAATTGGGCTTGTGTTATTCGACCACCTGGAGAATTTAACGGTGCAAGAACTGAAGCTTGGTGAATGGGCCTTAGAAAAGTTGGATAAAGATCCACTTTTTATCAAAAAATGATCTTCAGTGACATAGCTCCTTTTTGGCTCGATTGGTACGTCAACAAACAGAATTGCCGAATTTGGTCTGAAGAGCAGCCAGATGCAGTTCAAGAGTTGCCAATGCACCCTGAAAAATGCACTGTTTGGTACGGTTTGTGGGCCGGCGGCATCTTTGGACAGTTCTTTTTTAAAAATAATGAAAATCGCAACGTTATAGTCAAAGGAGCAAGGTACCGTCCGATGATAACCGATTTTTTTTTTTGCCCAAAATGGAAGAATTGGACTTGGTTGACATGTGGTTTCAACAAGACGGTGCCACATGCCACACGGTACGCGATATCATGGACTTATTGAGAGGCGAGTTTGGTGAACAATTAATCTCACGTTTTGGAGCAGTCCAATGGCCGCCAAGATCTGCGATTTAACCCCCTTGACTATTTTTATTTTTGAAGCTACGTGAAGTATCTCGGGTACAGGGACAAGCCAGATACAATTGCAGTCCTGAAAGACAGCATTACAGATGTCATTGGTGAGATACCGGCCGAAAACTAGAAAAATGGCTTTTTGAGATTATGAGCGGAAAGAGTAGCACAAAATGAGGCAGTTACCTAACCAAGTGCTACAATTATCGCAAAAAGCGGGCTTATAACTTCAAATATCACAATAACATGTACATATAACTTTAATCACCATTTTATTTCGGATTAGCCTTGCGGAAAACATCTGATTTCTCACAAACGCTATGTCGAAATGTTGTTTCAAAAGGAATACCATTTTGAGGACTTTAAACCTGTCCTCTTAAAACGGGACAAGATGGAAAAAAAAAAAAAACTACACCGAGCTGAAGAGTTTAAATATAGGTAGAAGACCCGTTTTCATAATATATGGTATCAACTCCATCTCAATCTCACCTTCGATCTGTTTCATTGGACTTAATCCACCCGAATACGGGGCAGTCCAATAGTCGGTGGTATAGCAGCCGTAGTCTGCTAGACTAGCACCCAAACCGGTGTTATCCATGAAAGGCATGGTCGATACCATGGCACTAGCACATTCAGTTGGACCCATTATATTTTCCACTGAACGTCGAAAGATAGCTTGATGCATTGATGACTCCACAAGGTGGAAAAATTCAAGTTCGATTTTTTCAGTGATGAAGAATCAAGATCAAGAATTGTTTAATAAAAAATTGCACCGTATAAATTCACAAAAAAATTTTAAAAATTTCGATTAACAAGTTTTTAAGACACATCGTATATCCCGCACATGTCATATATTGCACTTTTCTCTTATCCCATGATCGGAAGGTGCGAAATTTTTTTCATCACTTCACACAAATTAGCCGATAAAAATGTCGAATAAGTGTTGAAAATGTTTTATTGAGTTTGTAGTTGTTGTTTTATTTCTCGTTTTTTTTTTTTTTTTGTGAAATTTTCTTCTCTTGAATAGTTTCAAAAATTAATCAAGCACACGATCATGAATGTAACAAGGTACATATGGATTTATTAATGAATCTTTTTATTCACTCACAAATCGCCAGATCGAGCCACAACCAACACCTTCTAGTATAGATCTTTGGCACTGATTTGCGAAAAATTTTCTGACAGATTCACATCAGCGCGTTAACCTTTTTAGCACATCAATTAAACTTTCAACCGATCGAAGCGATATAAGCGATTTGGATTTACTTTGATCCATTCAATTGACACTCGTCTGCTTTGATGTGTCTGTGTGTATGCGCGTGCGGCCTTAGGTGTGAGACGACATAGAATGAGCAACGATCGCGTTCCGTTAACTGATCGTCAATGACAAGAGGCGCGCACGATTTTTAATTCCAACAAAGTAAACGTTCTATACAAATATAAATATCCACTTAGATCCGTATCCGTTACGCGAGCGTGTATGTGAATGTCTTCCGTTTAACGGGTTACACGTGAATAACGGCACATTCCCCATTGATATGATTCTAAGACCGAGCAGTTCGTATTGGAATGGTCGAACTAATGCTACAGCCGATCTGGCGTTGTTTGACTGCAGCCAAATACGCATCATTTAAACCAAACCATGCCCCAAATGATGCCACACTCTCACAGACATACGCTCTCTTTTGATTCAATGACGCAGTGATCGTGCTCGGGATTTATTTTTATATGCACATAGATAGAAAATTGCTTTACTTCTCGTTGCAGCCATTTGTTCAATGTTTGGAAGCGATGTCAAGTGATCCACTACATTTCCCTGAGGTTGGGCTTTACTGTATAACCAATCAGCGATTGTCGTGTCACTCTCTCTCTCTCTCCACCATGTGGTTTTGTTGAGGTTTTTCCAATTTATATAGAGAGCAACCAAATTTTGAATTGAGTGAATTTTTAAATCTATGCTAGCTAGGAGAATCGAATCTATTTTAAGAATATTATTGAGTTTCCACAAGATCATACGAACAGGTTTCCCTCACTTAAGGCGGAATTTTTTTAGAAATCAGCAGTTTTGAAATCGATATAAAAGTTTTCAATAGGGTTCAAATCTAGGAATTATGCATTACACTCTGAGACATCATTTTGATTATCAGAGAACTGGTTTTTTGTTTTGTCAATTCAGTGGTTGGTTTTATATATTTAAATGGCCAATTGAGAGATATATTCGAATCAGCGTAAAGTAGTATAACTGTATTTAATGTATTGAAGTGCATTTCAGCACCAATGTTCTCTGTATTCTAAAATATTGGACCTCTGGGCTTATAAGCAACTACAAAGAAATTAATAAAAACATCATTCTGTAGCATAAACCATACAAAACAATTCATGCAACGACATTGCATTAAATTATTACTCGGTGAGAATATGAGTAACGATAAATGTTAAAAAAGGAAAATGAACAGGGTGTTTTTTTTAGGGGTTTGTTTTTCGAATAGAGATAAAACTGGCATTTTGTTGTCAAATCTGGCAACTCTAATGTCATTTATGTTCAGTTTGGTTTGCCATTTCATCATGAACAGGTTGACAAAAGAACAACGCTTGCAAATCGTGCAAATTTATATCGAAAATCATTATTTGGTTCAGTTCGCGAAGTTTACATCGCAAAATTTTGTTCAGTGATAAGGCTCATTTTTGGTTGAATGGCTACGTCAACAAGCAAAATTGCCGCATTTGGAGTGAAGAGAATCCACATGAGATCCTTGAGACGCCATTTCATCCACAAAAACTGACTGTTTGCTGTGCTCTATGGGCTGGTGGAGTCATTGGGCCATACTTCTTCCGAAATAATGCTGGAGAGTCAGTTACCGTTAGTGGAAACCGGTATAGAGCCATGATAACCGACTATTTTGTTCCCGAATTGGATGGCATGAATGTGGATGAGTTGTGGTTCCAACAAGACGGCGCTACATGCCACACAGCGCACGTCACAATCGATTTATTGAAGGAAACATTCGATGAGCGCATAATTTCGCGGAATGGACCTGTCAATTGGCCACCAAGACCGTGCGATTTGACACCATTGGATTATTTTCTTTGGGGATATGTGAAGTCGCTCGTCTACGCCAACAAACCAGAAACGTTAGGGGACTTGGAGGCCAACATTCGTGGCGTTATTGCCGACATACGGCCCCATATGCTCGAAAAAGTGGTTGAAAATTGGACCTGTAGAATTGACTTTATTCGAGCCAGCCGCGGCGGCCACATGCCCGAAATCATATTTAAACATTAATGGCATAAAATTATCCTTCCAATAAAGCCAAATTGATGGACATTAAAACGATTTTCTTGTGTTTTATTTCAATTCGAAGTTCTATACCTCTAAAAAAACACCCTATATTATTACACCTCACAAATAAAATAGAAAAAAAATTTTATCGCCATGATTTCAGGGTGGCAACCACATAATACAGTAAAAATGCTACAACCATGAAAAAACGTTGCATGGTATTTTAACTCTGTGACTACTGGCGTAACGGAAAATTTTAGGGAACGAAAATTAAGGTGAGGTCTTCGGGCACATTATCACAAAACAAAAAAAAACAAAAAAATTGACAGCCTCCTGAGGCCACTCAGAGAACCGCCTGGTGTGACGCACATGTATCACTTTTGCTGTATTAATTGCATGCAGCTAAGGCAAAGTTAATGCACCAAGGAAAAGCACAAGTAAAAGCAACAACACCAATACCAACACCAACACCAACATCAACAACAACAACAATACCAACACCAACATCAACAACAACAACAACAACAACAACAACAACAACAACAACAACAACAACAACAACAACAACAACAACAACAACAACAACAACAACAACAACAAAAACAAGAAACACAAGAAAAACAACAACACCAACACCAACACCAACATCAATGTCAACACCAACACCAACAATAATAACAACAACAACGACAACAACAACGGCAGCAACAAAAATCTAGTTATGATTTCCACAGTTTTTTTGGGGCAACCAACACTGCTCACAAACAACAAAATAACACAATGAAACCGGACTATTAAACCGGAAAAGACTATGACATGAATTAGGATATTGATTAGGACAAAAATTAAGGCACCCCTAAAACATACCTTTTCAAACTAGGAGAGGGATTCGGTATACTTGATTAAGTCAAGAATTTGGTCATGGATTAAAGCAAGAGTTTGGACATGAAATAGGAGTATAAAGAAACACCGTCATGTCAAAACCTAAGGGTGTGTCCACGACACAGCCAACTCTTTTTTTTTGTGCAAAAACTAATAGCGCCCCATATAAACTTACAGCACAATTAAAAACAAACTGACGTGCTGATCTATAACTTTGTTCAGCAAAAATGGTCTTTACAACGTCCTCTTTCAGAAATTTAATTGGTTTAGTATGTTTCATTAAAAAAGTCTTTTGCACTGTGTTATTTATAATCTCTTCAAGGTGCAAAAATCTTGTCTTTCTAATATTTAAATTTATTGAGTTAAGCTATCATACTTTTACAAATCGTCACAGAAATAATTTACTTATAAGAAACTAAAGTGTAGGTAACAAATATATTTTACTTTATTCCCTTTAGAATCAAGGCATTAGGATTTCTGGAAAATTATAAAGAACAAACCTTTGGTTTTAATTTTCCAAAACCTGCATACTAAGTGCTCTTAAAAGGGATCCTAAAGTAACACAAACCATACATTTTTTTTTTTTTTCGTTCGGCTAAGGACAGTGAAAAACGCCATGTCCGAGTAGAAGGAGCAATAATATAATGATCCACTTAACTTTTTGCGAAATATTACTTTCTTTGATTGCTCTACTTATAACATGACTCAGTTAGTGCTTTCCATTAAGTACTAAAAATTTGAAAATAAATTCGGATGTAAAACTTATATGGTTGTACATTCGAGTGCCTACTGTAAATTAAAGAACTCACTCACAGCATGACTCTTAAGACAGCGTATCAAGGTGGCGCATTTCTGAAGTAACGCCCATATTGCAGACTATGTGAGTCACATAGTTACGGGAATGGTGGCTTATTTAGCAACTCAGTGAGATTAAGAAAGTTTCCTTCAATGATGTAGGCGTGTTTAACTAAAATTCTTGCTATAGTTCTGCAATGCTCATATCCCGTGTGGGCTACAACATTTAATTGGACTATATGTTTGCTATAACAACTAATGGCCCACCATATGGTAACTACTAAATATGCCATAATCGTGGATGCTGGATGCTGCACCATTGGGGAACCCGGATTTAATTAAAGATTGTTTACTCATACGCAGCTGCATACGGAGTAAATATAATAATTTAATTTACAGCTCTTGATTATCACAAATTAAAGTGTGGAAGATTGTTGCTCCGAAATGTAAACAAATCGACGGGGTTGCGCTGATGCTGTGCTTATAAAATGGAGTATCGTGTGTTTGTACCTTAAGTAATATATTCACGTTATTGCGGCATGAGGTCTGTTGCTTTATAATTGAATCCGCAAATGTTTAAATTTATTCATGCGTTGGTGTTCTGCTTTATTTCAAAAAGGATTTTAATTCTTTTTTTTTTTTATTTTTCGATTACCTGGCGAATCTAGAATCGGACAGCACCAGTGAAGCTGTAGATTCCTTTATTCGAAAGTATGGATTTTTATTGTGTTCTTTCTTGGTTTGTGCACATTTTGTGCTGCTGGTTATGGATTGTTTAAAGTAGCCACTCGTTAGTTTGTTTACACAAAAGGAAAATTAATTGTTTCATTTGGTTTATAGAACACAGGTATTTAAGATAAATCTTAAGATCATAGCGCACTTTTGAATTTTTGTTTTAAAACGGCAAATGTTTACAATAATATTGAAGATTTATGATGCACGTAGCTCAATATCAATTCGGAATAAGTGCGGCGATTCAAAAGAAAAGTTCATATTTTCAGCATGTGGAGTATTTATATTCAAAATTTAATGGATTCGTAGAGGTATTGAGGACTATGTTGAGAGCTGTTGATGGCCATTTTTAAAGGTGTTAATATTTAGCTCTACCGAATTTCTAAAAAAGTACTTAATTAAATCAAATTGCAAAAAATTTTAACATTTCTTATTAAAATTAACAACCAATTTTTTTAAAAAATTCCTTAAAGTTCGAAAATAAGTAAATAAAAAAATGACAGTACAAGACTGTTTAATGAGTCAAACAGGAAGATTACATCGATAGGCTTAAAAAGGTATTATTTTTAAGATCTGGCAGCTTTCGAACGATAACTGTCAAAATTTGAGCCAGTTTCGAAGCACTTTTTATACCATGAAAAAAATTTTGAATTTAAAAAAAAAACGAATTTTCTATTTCAGTCCTTGAAAGGACTTACCATAAGAGCTTTCTTTGATCAAATTGTGCGTGCTAATTAATGTTTTCTACATTAATGACCGAGAACAGTGGCGGATCTAGGTTTTGGCAAAGGGGGAGGGGGGGCTGAAATGTCTTTTTGGGCATTGTGTAATTTTTTTTCCCATACAAAAAATTCTTCAAGGGGGGCTTAAGCCCTTTTAGCCCGTATGTAGATCCGCCACTGACCAAGAACTGGATCTACTAGTTCTACGGCAACTCCGAACGGTGGAACAATTGAAGATGAGCGGAAGTGGCCTTTTTTATTATTTTTGTTTTTTTTAATGCGTAATAGGAACTAATAAAGCTAATAGTGAAAAAAATTTCAGGCCGCTTTCAAGTAATTTTGAAGTTATAGTGGTCGAAAGTGGGAAAAAGGGGCCTTAAGACTTATAGTTTGTTTTTTTTTTAATTTTTCTACAAAACAAAGCAATATCGGTATAAAAAAAAGTTATGCTGTTACCTATCTAACGAGCTATTAATCATTAGAGTCCATGTATTACTATCACAAGAAAAATATCACAAGTCTTCCAGGCCGATTTCTCCAACTTTGGAAATAACTTCTCAAACTTCTAACTCAACTATAACTTCTAAACCACTTGAGAGCGGCCTGAAATTTTTCTGGAATTGGACTTTTTCCGTTCATTTATGCTAGAACGGATAATCTGTATATTCAGGGATATGCCGGCCTATCAGAAAAATTAATTTCAATTATAAAATGTAGTTGCCGTGGACACACTCATTGGTTTTGATGTGACAGCGTACCCTTTCTTTCCAAACTTTACCTCATCCTTTTCCTTGTTCTTATATTTGCCCTTATTCTTGTCCAAATTGTTGTTTTTACCTAATTTCAAATTACTATCCTATTACTAGACCTATTTCTTGTTTGAATACCTTTTTTTTACTCTCGTCACACATATTTTCCCAATTTTTAACCTAAATCTTGTCATTGGTGTGTTCAAATCCTAATATTATTCTCTATCGCTATCCTTGTCCTAATCCTTTTTTTTTAATCTTGTCCTAAATATGGCTTAAGTGTGCCTCAGTCTTTGTCATAACCCTTGTTCTATTCCTTTTCCCAATCCTTGTCTGAATCCTTGTCCTTATCCTTATCCAATTCCATGCTCTATTCTATGACCAATTCTTTGTCCTACGCCTTATGTTATTCTTGGTCCTAATCTTTGTCCAAATCCTTGTCCTCATCCCTTTTCTAATCATTGTCCTTTGTTTTTCCTTTTGTGTGGTACATGTAAAGTTACCTTAGCGTCATGCAATATATCCATGCAACAATGGTGAATTTAGGTTACTACAAGCGATTCTCTGAAAGGCCTATTAACGCCCTTAATTTTTATTTTATTTTATCATATGGCCGAAAACCTTAGCTGTCGTTCGATAAAATTTACCCTAGCGCCTATAGTCACAGAGTAATAATTCCATGCAAAGTTTTTTATTGTTGTTTGCATTTTTACTGCATTCAGCAGTTGCCAACGTGCAGTCGTAACTCCAACATTTTTTTTTTTTTTATTTTCGGTATGAGTACAAAAAACCAATTTTTGCTGTGAAAAATTTTTGCCGCTGACGGATTGATGCGGATAAAATTTTTCGTAGAACTTCTACTCAGCGAGTAATAATTTCATGTAACAATATTGCATTTTTGTTGCATAAGTTTCTATCTCCGCGACCTGACGACGTCATTTTTTTTTTATTTTTATCGTAAACTAAGTACTTCACTTGCAATTTATAAAATGTACTGTAGCGCATATACTCGAAGAGTAATAATTTCATGCAACGCCGGTTTATGATAGCTGCTCTCTTCGGTGTCTTATAACGTTAAGAACTTTTCGTCTATTTTTGTATTAAGGGTTAGTACCAGTCTTGTACTGATGTAAAATGATATTTACCTTATCACCCATATATAACGTGTTATAATTACTTCCTTCACTTATCTGGCGCACACAACCGTAGGTCAGTTTTAGCCTCGTATAAGAAATTGCGCCAGCCATTTCTGTTTTGCGCTTGCTGGCGCCAGTTGGTCAGGTTTTCCAACACCTGATCCTTCCAGATCCTTCCAACGAAGATGTGAGCGTCCTCTTCTGCGTTGACCACCACCGGGCACCGAATCGAATATTTTTCGCTGGAGCGTCGTTTTCCATTCGCTCAACATGATCTAGCCAGCGGAGCCGCTCGATTTTAATGCGCTTAACTATGTCGATGTCAGCGTACAGCTCATACAGCTTGTGGTTCCATCGAATTCGGTAATCGCCATTGACGCAGATTGGACCGAAGATTTTACGAAGAATCTTTCTCTCGAAGGCTCCCAAAGTCTTTTCATTAGAACTGCTCAACGTCCAGGTTTGTGCTGCATATAATAGGACGGGCATGATTAGTGACTTATAGAGCGTGAGTTTTGTTCGTCGAGAGAGAGCTCTGCTTCTCAATTGCCTACTCAGCCCAAAGTAACACCTGTTGGCAAGAGTTATCCTTCGTTTTATCTCAATACTGACATCGTTGAAAGAGTTTATGCTGGATCCCAGGTAGACGAAGTCCTTAACAACCTCGAAGGAGATGTTGTCAACAGTGACGTGGTTTTCAAGACCCTGAGACTGTTTATTTGTTGACACTAGGTATTTCGTCTTATCCGTGTTCACTGCAAGACCCATTCGACTCGACTCTTTTGATAATCTGGATCGATATCATTAGCATACGCCATCAGCATAATACTTTTGTAGAATATCGTGCCACTGCGTCTCAAATTAGCAGCTCGGATGATCTTCTCCATCATTAGGTTGAAAAAGTCGCACGAAATGGAATCACCTTGTCTGAAACCTCGTTTGGTATCGAATGGAGGAGTGAGATCCTTCCCGATTTTAGCTCTGCTGCTGGTGTTGCTCAGTGTCATTCTGCAAAGACGGATGCTTGCAGGAGCTTTGCAGAAATACCAAATTCAGACATGGTGGAGTAAAGATGATTTCTTATTGGACTGTCGAAGGCAGCTTTGTAATCGACAAAAAGATGGTGTGTGTCGATTTGTTCTTCTAGGGTCTTCTCCAAGATTTGTCGAAGTGTAAATATCTGGTCTATGGTGGATTTACCAGGTCTGAACCCACACTGATAAGGTCCAATCAGCTAGTTTACGATGGGCTTCAGTCTTTCTTAATACGCTCGACAGGAACTTATATGGGATATTAAGAATTCTTATCCCACGGTAGTTGGCGCAAATTGTGTGATCGCCTTTCTTGTGGATTGGTGTTATAATTACATGTCACAAATTTTCAGTTGCGTTGCTTGAGCAGCTTCTTTACGGGACAATAAAAGACAGAATCGAGTTATAAAGTGGATTAAATAGTTGTAAGCCCATTGAAAATTGCATTCATTGAACCCATTAAATTACACTAACTCTTTCTAAGATTTTAAATTTTAAAACAATTTAACTCGAACTGGCAGTTCCATATAGTTTCAATTAAATAAAAGCTATCCAGAGGTGTTGAAACATTTATGCGAGTAGAGTAACTTCCACTTCCGGTGTTTGCTGCAAACAGTTTCCTTTCAATGTTTCATCAATAAAATTTGTATGTTTTGCTCACTGCAGATAAGCTAGAAGAAAGTCACACATTTATGTGGAATGCATTTTTGTGGCACTTCATAAAAATAAATGGGAAACTCTTTGCGGAGTTCTTCAAGACTGCATCACGATATCCGGCTGCAGCGCCAACGTATGCAATAAAAATTCATTTTGAAAACATTTGTTTGCGTTTTGGTTTTTTTTCCATTATGAACTTTATTTTGTTTTTTCTCTCTACACTTCAATTATTGCACTAAGCAATAGAAGTAAAATTCATTCATAATTAGTTTTGAAAATAAAAAAGTAAAATTATTGAAACAAAAAAAAAAATATCATTTAATTCTAAGGAAGTTCAAATTAAACCAAAGCACGTGTGGTTAAAAATGCAGCTACGAGTAGCATCAGCGAGTAGCCGAATACGCCAGCAGAGTCGCGTGCTGTTGGTATTTCGTTGGAGTTGTATGGCAAGAAATTGCATCCGGCACCTTCGCACGTGTAACAGTTTCTATCATCAACACACAGTTTCTTTGCTTGAGCGGAGGACAGGCAGCCGCGCGAGAAGGATTGCGTTGTGTTCTTTCCTAAAAATTATTAAAAAAAGTTAAGAAATCTACCTATAATAAAACAAACAACACTCACCTGTGTTACGAATGAAGCATTTGTCTCCCAGTTTGTAGATTGGGCAAACAGTTGGTCTGGCAAGAACTTCGATGGCGCAGGGGCTGGTGCCATTGCCCTCACATTGCAGGCACTGCGGCCGATGTGTGGGAAAAACTTGACGATTACAGCCCTCCATGAAGGAACAAATCAAACACTCCATCTCATTGTTGCAACGTGCAGCTGTTGAATTGTCCAGCTCAGAGGCACAGCCTCGTACAGTGTTGCCATCTATTGCGTGATTGAATGAATATTATTGTCATGCATTACTTGTTAAATATTTTTCTTTGCACTAGCGGGACTTACTTGATATTCTAGTATAGCATATCGATGAGGAGTTGGAACATTGTTTAGCCATGAAGGTGTCAGGATTTGTGGCGCATTTTGGATCCGTGGCGGAGTTGCACTGAACACAAGCTTCTGCAAAATTATATCAAAAATTATGTGTTAGAAGGCGGTATTTGACATATGTATTTTAAAGTTTATAAATATTTTCTTTTGCATAGAGTTAGAGTATACTTAGCGTAAGAAATAAATTAAACTTTTTCTGAAAAGGAGGTTTTTGAATTAAACACCTTCTCTTTGACAACGAATAAGAATTTCCCTATTAACCCGTTTCGGCCCAAAGTGGCTGAGATTTTCAGCTTTTTTCGACAATGTATTTGACATGGTAAACATTGGAAAAAAAAAATTAAGTAACATGTATCCTATATTTTCGAGAGTACTCTTTTCCATTCCATAAGCTTTTTAATAAGCCATTTCAAATTGATTTGAAAACTATCTGTATTTATAAACGTTTAGTATATTAAACAGGGTATTGTATGCACGCGATCCCGTTTATTTGGGTAAAGGCTCGTGGGCGACGGAGCCAGGCTATTAAATCTCTAAAGACTCTCATGAGCTCGCAGATGAGTCGTAGGAACTTTTATGTGTTCTATGAACTCATTGCTTCTAAATGTATGATTCGTTGGCAAAAAGGATACGCTATGACTATGTTTGGTTATATGTGGTTCATTTGAATTACTTCGGGTTTTGCGTACTTTTTTTGAAAACCAATAAATGATTCTTTGAAAAATTTATTTTATTTGGAGCTTAGATAATTATAAAATTTTTTAAGTGGACCTAGATAATTATAAACAGAAGGCAAGCGAGCCTTTAAAAGTTCCAATGCCGTAATTTGTCGATCCGTTATCCCTATGAAAGTTTTTGGCCATAAAATCATCGTTGTTCTCGTCCATGTGCGCGTACGTTTTGGTAGATACACGGAATGAGATCTCATTTCTGAAAGTCCCACCAAAAAGCTCGAGGTCATGGGCGAGAGCGAAGACATTTTTAATAGGTTACATGTTCACGAGCACGTACGATTCCTTGCGTATCTTTTTTTTGTGTACGCTCACAAAGGCGGGCAAGCGGACAATCCCGTACTCTACACTGAAAAAAATTTAAATGCAAATCGTGTGCAAAGTTAAATTTTTTCATTTAAAATTTGAACACATGTATCTCAGAGACTAGCAGAAATATAGTCATTCGAAAAAACTGCTTGAATTCAAAAATTTATTGCTCGGGTCCCAGGAGTTTAGGGTGGAATACACCCAGTCAGTGTTTTTATGCAAGATTTCTAATGCAATACTAATTCTTAATGTTTTGTTTTACATGTAACTAATCAATTTTTTTAATAAAAAACATAAAAATAGTAAAAATAATCTTGAATCTATTAAAAACCAACACTTTTCTTAGGTTTAAGCAATTATTACCTTATAGCTGAGAGTTTATTATGTGGGTGGAAAACACCAAGAGTTAGTTGTCCCGCAACTCAACAATAGTTTACCGATCCAGGGTTAAAGGTTGGCGACGCTACGATATTCAGTATTTGTTTGACAGCATCAATAGTGAAAGCTCTCAGTGAATTTGTGAATATGAAAAAAGTTGGTCATAGAACCAATTTTTAGTCACGTGATGTCCTTTTTTCAAAGTTTGCATTTTTGGGGATTTTTTTTTTTCGTAAAATACTCAAACTCGAAATTTTAAAAGAGGGAACTAATAAATAATTTAATAACGACCTAGCTATTCAAAGCAATCTCACAATTTTTTGTATTTGTGTTAAGTGTTGTTTCAGAAAATAATTCAACAACATTTCATTGCAATTTTTTTAAAATTGTATTGTTACGATTTTTTTATTACAACCAATAATAATGGTATTATTACCAACGGTACATACAACCATCTGTCCGTGGTGTCCGTGGCGTAGTTGGTAAAAGTGCGTGGCCGCTATGTCAACGAACCTGGAGACCCAGGTTCGAACCCCAGCAGCGACAGAAAATTATTTGAATTAAAATAATTTTTCTGTACGGCCGCCACCTCTCTGCAGACAATGGCAAACCTCAGAGAGTAATCAAAATGCCATGTAAAGCTTCTTGAGAATAAGAACATTTCGTTCATTGCCGTTCGGAGTCGGCGTTAAGCCTGTAGGTCCATTTCTCGGTCAATTGTGTACAAACTTAATAACACGCACAACACAATTGACCCTAAGAAGCTAGGTCAAAGTCTTTTCAAGGGCTGAAATGGCCAGTTATTTATTTTTTTTTATTTTTAATAATTGTATGCAATGTCGTTGCATACTTGATGCATTATCGATCTTGCAGTGGCTCTCTCCGTAACCTCATGAGGTCATTTTTTTACAACCATCTGTCTTTTTTGGAATATGGTACATGACAGCACAACTCGGGCACCTGACAGTACATTGTTTTTTGTTCTTTGAACTATTTAAGATAATCTAAGTAGATATACTAGCACAGCAGTTCATCCGAACGTTTCATTAAGGCATAATTCTAGTCTATAAATTTGAAAAAATCGAAAAATGTACCTTATAGTTAAAAGTTATAGTCATTTTAGTGACGTAGCACCCAGACCGCTTTGGGCGGAACGTAAAACTTTAAACACGTTTTTCTCGAAACTACGTTTTTTGATGCGGTTGACATAATAATATCTCAAGTTCTGGTCGACCGATTTATTTGAAATTTGGCATGAATATTCTTTTTATATTCCTCTATCGTATGAACCAATAAAAATTTTTCATTTTCTTAAAAAATTCGGGAAAGTTAAAAAAATGAGTGAGAAAATCGACCTCAATTTTCAAGTAGCCTCCATTTTGCGAAAAAATTGTTTTTTTTTCACTTTTTCTTGTTCATACGATATTGGCATTTATACTGATCAAAAATTATCCATAATTCTATTTTCAGGTGACCAGGAGGGTAGATATCATGACGACCGGGACACGGCTTTTTCCCCCCTCTACTTAATCGACACATAACTTGCTGAAATTTTTAGTATTTTGTTTTTATATTTTTATGCACTCTAAAAATAAACCCATAAAAACATAAGCCATAAAAAATGGATGCTTAAAATATCAATTGCTTTTTTTATGAATCCTCAAAAAACGCTCGAAATTGGTGCTTCTAGACTTGAATTCTACCTTAAATCATTACAATTCTAATTCATTATAATTCTAATTCAATTAAAAAATTTTAAATCGACCTACTTCCATCGAAATAGAAACTATGATGTCAGAGTCTATGAATATTTCCGACGAGACTTTTTAAGATAGCACAATATATAAAATACATATAAATTGCAATATTTATGGATACACCGAGCACAAAA
This sequence comes from Pherbina coryleti, assembly GCA_943735915.1. NCBI lineage: Eukaryota > Metazoa > Arthropoda > Insecta > Diptera > Sciomyzidae > Pherbina > Pherbina coryleti. The sequence goes on from OX030951.1 coordinate 23,297,909, forward strand.
AATTTGAAAATAACTTTGTAGATTACTTCAACTTAGATTAAGAATACTGTGTTATCCATCAACAATCTATAATTTACAAAGAAATCGGAAAATACTGCAAGCACGTTAACGTCACCGAAAATATTTTAATAGATTTACAAGTTTTTCAAACTTATTGAATTTACTGAAAAAAAAAAAAATTGGGTGGTCACGAAACAAGTGAAGTAGTTAGAGTTTTATTTAGGCATTTTTGTGTTTAAGCCTAGTAGAGCCAAGATAAGAATATTTACCCTATTGAAGTTTTTAAAACCAATTTATTAACTTATATCTAGAGCACTAAACGTAAAAGCTTCATATTCAAGATAAGATAACCAGTTCGTAGATACATTAATATTTTTTTTCAAGTTGTCGATTAGTCACATTATGAATTGTTATGAGTTATTATGTAATAACGGTTAATCAAATTGTATTACTTTAAATGTGATACTTATTTTTGTTAACACAATATTTCCAACTTTAATATTTCGACCAAATTTTATAACAAGCTTTCCCTTGTTTTTTTTTTCAATACATTTACCGGAATTCACGTATGCAAGGTAAGCAATAGCTACCAACACCAATAGACTGTAACGCATTTTTTAAGTGTTTAAAATTAAGAACTTTAGACTAGAGCTGACTTCAAGCACCGAACTACAAAGAATAACTGTTTAAAACTATTTTTCAAAAGCATATGTACTTTCGATGAATGCTCTCCCTAAACTGTCGTATTTGCTATCTTATCAGAGGGTCGATGTTTGAATATTCATGAGACAACAACGCTAGGTGTTGGATAAGAACCGGCAACAATCATTGTTAAAAAAATTAGTACAAAATTTTAATTTTAATTTTTTTTCATAAAATATATGCAATACTGCAAAATGACTAAAAAAATATTTAAAAGGTTTGTAATGAATAGTTCCGACTGTATTTATTAAAAGTTTTAAAACTCTTACTAAGATTTTACAAGAAATTTATCGAAAAACGTTATTATTTCACTTTTGAAAAACCTCTTTTAAAGACTTTGTAGATGAGAGAAGTTTAACAATGGTTGAAACCTTTGATAAAGTAATATTAAGGGAAGGGTTCCCTCATTATGGACAAAAATAAGGCAAAGTTTGTATTTTTGAATGAAAAGGCGTACGAACTTTTGGTTGTGATGATTATATTAGTTTATTATCAGAGAATTTAAAAAAGTTGAAAAAATTCAAAATGGCGGCTACAAAATGCACATTTCCGTGGGCCCCTGCGCGCGAAACATGGTGTGCTAACTAAAATTCTGCCGTTTCTTGTGGTGGACCATAGTTGCCAACTTATATTCCCATACAAATTCTCTTTTTCCCACAGCAATTAAAAAAAAATTCCCACGTGGGATATTTTTACTAAAAAATTCCCACAGCAATTAAATATCCCACAAAAAATCCCACAGCCATTAAAAAATCCCACAAATGAGAAATTTTAGAAAAATATATATCGGTGATTAAAGTTTTAAAACATATATTGCGAACTTCTCTAAAGATGTTTTTAAGGGAGATTAATTGTTTAAAAATTAAAGTATAAATAAAAAACAGAAAATAAAATATACAAAATTTTATTTACAAGTAATTGACTGTTAACACTGAGATCAAACGTTTAAATTTTAAATGAACATTAAAAAAATTTCAGTGATTATTAAAAAAACAAAAATTCACATACATATATTATTAAAATTATTATTAATATAATTATATAATGTAATAATTAAAATTATTTATATTAAAATGTGAAATAAATAAGTAAATTCAAGGAAAAAAACAATAATTTTGTTATTTAATTTAAATTAAAAAATGTATGGGAAAAAAATCCCACAAGACTTAAAAAATCCCTCATTGAATTAAAAAATCTCATGGGAATTCCCACATCCCACAGCAATTAAAATATCCCACAAATGGGAAATTTCCCACAAAACTGGCAACTATGTGGTGGACTGAAATCAAAAATTGTTGTTATTACTTAAAGATAATGATATTTTCTATGACTGGAACTAAAATTGTTATTATCCATGTAAAATTCATTGAATAATGAACATTAGAACTAAAAGTTCAAATTTTGCTTGTTTTTTTCCATTTCAACAACGTTAAAAAAATATAAATAAATAATTTTTATACATGATGTTAGTTCAGGGCGTACAAAAAAGCATGCACTTCCAAACAGTTCTTAGATAAAGAGAATCGGATCAATAGATCAGGCCTGAGAGTTTTAGTTAGATCGGAAAACGTGGTTTCGAGATAAGCGCGTTTGAAGTTTTTTTTAAAGTTTAGTTTGGACGTAGCGCGCGTGAGATAGGTGTCTTGCCATTCGAAAAATATTCGTCGGATCGAAAAATCCATTTACACACATATTCTACACATATGTGGCTTTCATTTTTTGCAAAAAAAAAAATCGATTTTTTAGTCCAAAATGAGGGAACCCTTCCCTTAATATTTATTTTTTTTTTCATCTGAGCACAAATATTATTAAAAATATTTAAAATTATTTCAAAATACCTTCTAGAAAAAGGAAACATTTCCGGATATAAACAGGAAACATTCCATGGAATGTAGGAAACATTCCTTTTCGTTTGACACTCCATTTCCTTTTTGGGCACACTATGTCATTGGAGGAATATATTCCTTCCGCTGTGTTCAAAATTAATGTGGAAATACTCCTAGCGCTGGATTCAAAATGAATGTGGAACATTTCTCTCCGTAATCATAACAATGAATGTGGAAACAATACTCGTTAATTTTGTTATTTATTAATTAATTTATTTATTTATTTATAACAAATAAGTAAAAGTTGAAATAAGCGGCTAGGACACAATGATTTTGAGATTTTCCTTTGTCATTGCCTCACAACAAGCAAACTTTTTCACATGCATTCCTAAAGAAGCGGTTTGGAAACAGAATTTTTTTAATTTGCATTGTCTGTCGTTTACGCATTGCTACTATTTCCACATGCATTCTTAAGGAAACGGTTTGGGAACAACATCAATTCAAAAATACCGATCAATTTCTAAAAGATACGATGATGAATGTTTCTCCATCACTTCCATATAGGAATCTTCCAATTTTTCCTTGAGGGTATTTCAAAAACAAACACAATGTTAAAAATGAGATTCACAAAAACTCTTATAAAGGCTTCATAAATGAAAGGATTTAAAAAAAAATGGCTGAAAAGTTTTTTACAATTTAAAGCAATTTTAAATTTTTTACTCATTCCTAAATATTATTGGAATTAGTTATTATATTGTCAATTATATTAATTAAAACTGTTCAAATATTTAAAAAAATTGTAAAATATAGTAAAACATTTCAAATATGATATTTTCAAAAAAAAAAAATTATAACCCAAAAAATTTCAAAATATTTAGAAAAAATTAGAAAATTAAAAACATAACAATAATTTATTCAATGCAGAGAGTAGGTTCAAAAACTTTTGAATATTTGAATGTTTTCAAAATGTTCACAAAAATGTTGACAGAAATGTTGAAAAAAAAGTTGACAAAACATTTTTGAATTTATCAAATACACAAACCATTAACGACACTCTTCCCACTTCAAATAGAAAGTATTCCTATTGTAACTACAAAACAGATGGAATGTGCTTATGAATAATAAAATTTTAAGAAATATTTTAATATTAAAAAGCTATTTGAACTATTGAAGCTATAATAAAAAATTTTTATGAAAACGTCTACTCATGTATTACTGTACTAATATTCTTTCAATGAGTGTTTCTGCAACAAGCAACGATTTGTGGTAATATAAGTTACTCTTTGATACCTATTGATTATTTTTATCGCAATTTTTTGGAATCTTATCAAGTTATCAACCGACTCACCTGTTATTGAAATAAGTTTGGTTGATTTCAAACTCAGATTTAATGGCCATCACACCGTTTGTCAAGTGTCAAAAAAAGACAAACATTCATAAATCGCCTCATCATCCAAGAATATAAATAAATGCAATGTATTTATAAGTATATGTTTGTTAAAGCGTTAAAATACTCAATTTAAAAGTTTTTTGTAAAATAACGGCTCAAGCTTATCTCTCGCATATAATGGCGCATTGCAAGGTGCGTTCCAGTAGGCAAAACTCCCCAAAATGACGTGACAGCCAGTTCAAAGTAAATACAAATATGTTGTATGATTCACAATTATGACTATATACTTTTTCATAGAATTTTTTTTATAGAATTCAATGCATTACGAGAGTTGCTACATATATTACGGTAATAAATATAAAAACCTATTTTTTTCATTAAAAAGTAACTTTATTGTTTTTCGAAATTTTCTCTTTATGATTAATACATTTTTTCATGCGTTCCAACCATTTGATATAACGTTTATCCCATTCCGCTTGAGAAACCTACAAAACATTGCTCTTGAATGCATCAACGGCTTCTTCTGGCGTAGAAAATCGTTGCCCACGCAGTTTGTCCTTGATGTGGGGGAACAAAAAGAAGTCATTGGGTACCAAATCAGGACTGTACTGCCCATTAATGAGCCATTAATTCGATATTTTGAGTGCTCAAAAATACCTTTGTTTGAGCTGATGTGTGGGGCTCGTCTTGTCTTGATGAAGAATAATTCTACGGCGCTTGTTTGTTTTCCTTTATTTCACGGAACAATACACAAATGATTGTGTAGAATTCCAAATTGATCGTTCTATGTCTCTCAGGTGGTACCGTGACTATAAGACCAGTTTTTTACAAGAAACAGAATATTATTTGCTTTACAGTCCTTCGAGCTCAAACAACTTTTGTTGGATTTGGTTCATTTTGAAAGACCCAAATAGTCAACTGTTGTTTACTTTCAGATTCATACGCATGAATTCATGATTCGTCATCAGTCACGATTTTATATTGTATGTCTTTTGAAGCACCGCGATTGTATTTCTTGATCGTTTCTTTGCACCAATCGACACGAGGCATTTTTTGAGCGATAGTCAAATAATATGTGAAATCCAACGTGATCAAATCCTTTTCAGAACTATATGTTCATGTAGAATGGTATGTATGTTAATGGAAGTAATACCCAGGGATGTCTCAATCTCACGGCATGGCACATGACGAGATTTTAAAATTTTTAATGGTTGCATTTTTTCTTAAAATTAATATTTTTCCTGAAATTTTTAGAACTTCCTATTTTTACCATAAAGGTACAAAATTAGATAGCAGGGCCACTCTCATACGTGAATATAAGAAACCCAAAATATATGTATGTTTAAAATCAGCTTCATCCTATCAGAAATTTTTCTTAAATATATCATTCACAATAATACGAGTGTGTATTTTTATACAATATTTGTATTAAGTTAAATTAAAATAGAATTGTATTCAAAAATAATATTTCTGCTCTAATCAAAATACTTTGCATTATAACAGAAAATATTTAAGTTTCATCACTTAAAGAAAATAGATTTAAGGGGTTAGGCCACTCCAGAATTTTTGAAAAATCAACAATGTTTTTTTGAAGCGAAGCTTTTTACGCCTCGTTCTGCGATTTGCTAGAGTGAAATCAGTAAAAACGACACTTTTTTCCGACACCTTTTTTCTTAGAATTGATATTGTTTTTTGCTTGCATCAATTGAACCAGAAAATGTTAAATTAAAAATAATTTCTTGCCCGCTGCAGGAATTGAACTCATGCTCGTCGACTGATACTTTAAAGCTTATGCCATCGAACCAAAACCCTTTGTTGGTAAATATTGCTGATTCAATATCAAGAATTAAATAAAGCTATGTTGCAGTAGATCAAAATAATCTATTTATAGGAATTGTATTGGCTACAAGCCTTCATCTCCTACAATAACCATTAGCCAATACACAATAACCACTATAGATTGTGTATTGGCTATACAAACAAGAGTACTAAAAACACAAATGTTGCTTCTACTTACTACTAGATGTCGTTACGCTACAAACAAATTTAATGATTTTTGTATATTTATACCCTACAACTGAACAGGAGGGCCGGAGAGGGTTAATATGTATTATCAACCCCCATTATTTTTGCAAAGGGAACATTTTTCCCTTGAGGAACTATCCCCTCCGACCTCTCCTTACGGGTGCTCCCATACAAAAACGAAAAACTTTCTTATTTTAAAGTTTTAAATTCAAAAATTATTTTAATCGAAAAAGGGAATTAAATTCTCAAATCTTTGAAATTGCGAAAATGCTTCGCTTCTCTCGTGTGTCCAGTGACGCACCTGTGTTTTTTCAATGGTCCTTATGACCTCAAAAATTATGTCTCAAAAGATTAAAGCTGGGAAAAATTTCTAAGTAGTTGGATTTTTAATTTTAGTATAAGGCCGCCTGGTACTACTACTACTAAAAACTTCAAAAGCGTTTATTTCAAAACTGAATTTTTTGAGTTAGATAGAAACATAACTCAGACAATTTGCAATCGATTCATTTGAAACTTTGAATATATTTTCAAAATTATATTGTGTATGGAATGACGTAGGATTTTTTTAAATATTGAAGAGTTCATCTGTTATAAACAATTCCACTTTCCACTTTAAAAGTGCGCCATTGGGCCGGAAATCAATATATCCAAAATATCGTACCTACTTCTATAGCAGATATTATATATAATCGAAAAAAATGCATTGGCTTTTTATAATTAAAAAATTACAGGAGCGGTTTGTCCGGCAGTGGATGCTGAAACACCGGAGACGTCATCGAAAAAACGTTGCACAGCCTCAATGTTTATATTAATCGCTTCAAAAAAATTATTGCTTACAGTGATATGTACAGTAAACTCCCTTTTTTGGAGTCTCGATTTATTGTGTAGTATTTCTGAAAAAAAAATCCAAAGAGAGCATTTTTTTCCGGCGCCTAGAGTGACCTAACCCCTTAAGACCAAAAATCGAACTCCGATTGTTTTAGACATTCATCAAAAACGAAATAAACTTCATTGAAGGTTTGTGTATAGGATAAAGTTAATAGCTTAGGTTTTTATTTTCAAGACATTTTCATTGGAAATAATAACGAAATATATTTTCAGTGAACAGATTTAACAAGGCAAACATTTTATTTCCAATAAATGTTTAGCCAAAAAATTCATTTTTTTTTCAGCCAAAAAAATAGACGAAAATCTATGAATGTCTTTTGAGCAAAAACAGCATTGTTTCATATCAGTTTATTTTTAGTTTAAACTTAAATTGAAAAATAACACAAGATTCTTTGTATCATTTGACTCGATTATTAGGTAATTTTACATTAGTTTTTTCTGTGTAAATTTGAACTTAATAGAAAAAAATTTTATTACATATCGATGGCTTAATATAGAAAAGGCGTAAGTCGATTTTTTGTTACTTTACAGGAGAAGGAAAGAACTGAATAAAATCTGGAACACTTTGGATATAACAACTTTATCAATGCAGTTTTTATTTAAAACAGGCAACAACAACAACAAAAAAGCGCATTGATTTTTTTAAGGGAGGTGTATTTAAGAATGACGACCGTGGCTTAGTTGGTTAAAGTGCGTGGCCGCTATGTCAACGAACCTGGACACGCGGGTTCGAACCCCAGCAGCGACAAAAAATTGTTTGAATTAAAATAATTTTTCTGTACGGCCGCCACCTCTCTGCAGACAATGGCAAACCTCATAGAGTAATCAAAATGCCATGTAAAGCTTCTTGAGAACAAGAACATTCCGTTCATCGCCGTTCGGAGTCGGCGTTAAACCTGTATATCCGGTTCTCGGTCAATTGTACAATTGTGTACAAACTTAATAACACGCACAACACAATTGATCATAAGAAGCTCCGTCAAAGTCCTTTCAAGGGCTGAAATGGCCAGTTATTTATATGTTTTCTTATGTATTTGAGAGTGGTCTACCAGAACATATTAAAAAAGTAATTTAAAAAAAAAAACGAGCCTTTTCTATATTAAGCCATCGATATACTCCACTTTTTCGGGAATAAGTTATTACCGAGCATGAGGCAACACACATATTTTGGAATTTAAACAGGGAAACAGCAGATTTCTTTTTCTCGTAGCCAAAATAACCTATAGTACTAGCTTTTTGATGGAAGACACAATTTTGCGGGTAGGAAATTTAAAAGTTCTTCGAAATATTTCTTTTTTTTTATTAATATCAAACAACTTTAAAGAGTATTTCTTATAGTACGTTCACATTTTATAACATGCAATAACAACCGAGTTTAGCTACTACAGCTTTTTCGCACATTCTCATCATCAACACATTTAAAGTCACAATCCCAATATCTTTGAAATTATCAACGATATCAATACAAGTGCCTCAAAATAAGCTTATGTGAGAAAAAATTTACCCACCAAAATATGGTTGGGCTCAAGGACAACACAAGACATCACGACTAACCATGCAAAAAAATAACCATGCAATTACACAATAGTTTTTAATCTACTCTTGAGTTGACCTTTAGACAAGTTAGCATCAAAAAAGCTACAATTGTTAACTAATTAACTCATATGGTTTAAATGAGCAGTTAACATATAATTTGTTCTACTATATGGTAAGTAAATGAAATTATTAGCATTTCTACCTCTTCTACGATTAGAGTTAAAATTTATAAGAGAAAGAAGTTCTGGAGAATCGAATACACCGGTGATGAGTTGGTGCAAATAGACGATATCTGCAGACTTCCTTCGCTCACTCAATGATTGCATTTTTAAAAGTTTCAAGCGATCCTCATAAGGAGGAAGGTTTAAAATGTCAAATCCACTTAAGCCCCTTAGGGCAAACCGAACAAAGCATTTTTGGATTCTCTCTATTCGATCAACATGAACATTGTAACTTGGAGACCAAACTTGACTTGCGTACTCCAAGTGAGGACGCACTATTGCATAATACAACGTTGTAGTCGTAATCATGCTATTAAATTCTTTGGCCCAGCGTTTAATAAATCCAAGCATAGAAGATGCTTTTTTACAAATGTTATCAATATGAATGCTAAAGGAAAGCTTAGAATCCATACATATTCCCAGATCTTTAACGACATCCACACGACATAAAGCAGTATCTTTTATTTTATAATCAAAAACTAAATTGTTCCTTTTTCGCGAAAAGGTCATAGTTTGGCATTTATCTGGATTAAGAAACATATTATTTTTAGAACACCAAACTTCAAAAGATTTCAGATCGGACTGGAGTTGGGCTGAATTGTCTTGAGAATTTATTTTTCTGTATATTTTCATATCATCCGCATAAATAAGCAGATGAGAGTTTTTAATGATATGGGTCACATCATTAATGGCTAAAATAAACAGAAGTGGACCTAGGTGACTTCCTTGAGGAACACCAGACAACGCAATAATCTCAGCAGGAATCGTATTTGATAAGATCGGTCTGTCAAATACGATTTAATCCAGTTTACAAAAAATTGTGGAAATCCAATGGACTTAAGTGTAAATAGAATTAAATTGTGTGGTAACTTATCAAATGCCTTGCTAAAATCAGTGTAGATACAGTCGACCTGGCAACCAGATTCAATGGTGTTTAAGCAAAACGTTGTAAAATCGAGCAGATTAGATACCGTAGATCTGCCATCTGACAGTTTAGCAATGGGCCTGTAGTTAATAACATCATTCCTGCAACCTTTTTTATAGATAGGACTAATAAATGATTTTTTCCAAAACAGTGGAAAATAACTTTCGTTTATAGATTTATTAAATAACAAACAAAGTGGTTGACACAAAATTGTACCGCATTGAGTTCACACTGCGGCAGGAATTCCGTCAGGTCCAGCGCTAAAATCTTCATCGATCGAACTAATATATTTCAAAATATCCTCTGAGGTAAAGGATAAAGAGTCCAAAGAAACTCTGGGTGTAGAATTCATATATTCAAAACACCCCTCATCAGGATCAAAAGAATCCGAACAAAATGATTCTTTAAAAAGATTTGCAAATAAACCACAAATAATGACGGGATCGTCAGTAATTCCATCAACAGTTTTGAATGATGAAGGGAATCCATCGGATTTTTTCTTTGTATTTATGAATCCAAAAAACTTCTTTGGATCAGACATATTCTCAGCTTTATATCGTCTAAATATTCATTATATAATGCAGCTGAGCTATTTTCAAATTCCAGAAACAAACGTTTGTAGGTTTCCAGGTCATTTGAGTCTAAACTACAGACATATTTCTTCCATGCCCTATTCCTGTTGTTGCGAAGAGTTTTTAAATCCTTTGTGTACCAAGGGTACGCACAGTTTTTCGCAAATTTGAGGCTATATGGTACGGACTGAGAAAACACAGTAAAGAGCTCCATATAAAAAAAAATTTATGGAATCATCAAAGTTATTTCCATTGAAGTACTCTAAAATAACATTTAGTTTGTTATGAAGTAAATGATTCAACTTCAAAAAGTCAGCTTTTTTAAAATTGAATTCATAAACCTTATCGATTGAACTCGAATTTACTATGCTCTCCCTGTCCGATTTATACCAAATGCTCAATTGTGGATGGTATTCATCTACAATAGTCAGAGCATGGAAGGCCCTCTTAACAATCACATTGTTACTGTCTGTAGTTAAGACCAGGTCAAGAAGTCTTTCAAGACTATTATTAATACAACTAACTTGTAAGTCAGAACATATATTGTCAACAAATATATGCTCTTGCCGAGTCTTCGAATTTGATGCACAAAAATATGTATCATCGTCGGAAGAATGCCATTTTAAGTCAGGCAGATTGAAATCGCCCAACAGTAAAATGTCGTCATTAACGTCAAGTAGATTTATTATATATTCTATGCAATCCGCAAGGCTTGCATAGACTTCTGCACTGCTCTTTGGGAGAACATATGCATTAATAACATATACATTGGAATTACAATGTAACACCTTAACGGATATAAGTTCGATATTAGAAGAGCAGGAAATATCAATTAAGGAACTGACAAAGGAATTCCTTACAGCTAAAACGACACCACCACCAACAGCAGAAATATTGTCAGTGTGTCTGTCCTTTCTAAAAACTTGAAAACTATTGTCAAACAATTCCAAGTCAATAATGCTTCCGTTCAGCCATGTTTCTGTTAACGCGATAATATCCTCAGAGAAATTCTGGGACGCCAAAAATATGTCACGTGTTTTAAAACGTAATCCCCTTACATTTTGATAGTAAAGGGATAATCTACTTAGTTTTTTTGGGTCTGATGGGCGATTTTATTCGTCCTTCTAGACTTATTTTTAGGCATAAACTCAGAAACGAGAATATTATCGGCCCGCATTTTAGAGTTAAGAACAGATGCAAACTCTTCAGCTGCAACCGTTAGAATAAAGGAGGCGTGGGAAGGCTTGTTACCAATTTTTTTGCATGAACAGAAAGCATTTTGCCTAAATAATATATTTCGTTTGACAAACGTCAATACATTTTCAGGTGTTGTGTCGGGCTGAAGACGTGAAATGAATAAGACTACATTGAGCACGTAGTTATGTTAAATCGGAAAACAAGTTCTCAAATGAAGTTGTGATGAAGTTAAATGCGTATAATTTTTGTTGGAAATTTAACGTGTTAAATGATTTAACACGTTTAGAAACTCGTTAAATCACTGGTTTGTGTTCTTGCTAATTTTTTTTTTATTAATATCAAATAACTTTGAAGAGTCTTTCTTATCCCTTATTTCCGTACTTTCAATTAAATACTTTCTCCACACATCGAACTTTCCCTTTTCTCACATGTTCACAAATAGCCTTGCAACCACTATTTTTTTAATTGTATCAATGTTTTGGATAAATCGGTATAGTTTTTTAAAAGATTTCATAATTTTAACCATGGTGGTTTAAATTAAATAGTAACCGGAAGTTGGCCTTTTTCGCAATCGGAAACTGAAATTAAATCTACATCTAAGTTGCAAACCACTTGTGAATTTATTTTATTCCCATGCGTTCCACAAAAAAACAGCTGAAGAAACGTCAAAATCGACTAATCAACAAGACAACAGCTGATAGAAAATTGTTTTTAAACCTTACAAAAAACCACAACTCATAGTATTAGTTTTAAATAAGAGCGGTCAATAAAGTAATAAATATGACCATATTAATTTGTGTTTGTGATTTTTGGAATACATGCTCATATTTGCAAATGGAAGACAAGAACAATTTGCGAAAACTGTCGAAAAAACCATGGAGCTCCACAAGATCAACGCATGCCAACATCAAAAGCGAGAAGGAACATCTTTGTAATGGCAGCGAGCCAAATAGAACACTCCACAGATTACGGCTGATGGTCGATGGCATCGCGGCATTTTATTTGCTGCGCGAAATTGAAATGTTCAACGAGTTTCGTCTGCGTTTGCTTGAGAATCCAGCGCTGCGCCAAATGCAGCTACTTTGGCTGCAATTGGAACCACCGCAAAAGGAAATCATAGACTACAGATGGTAGGAGCAGCCAGCAGTCTAATGCTAAGGTGCAATAATGATTTTTATTATTATTATCCTCACAAAACAGGAACTACATGTTGGAGCACACGCTTTGGGAGAAGATTGAAGTGGATCACATGATGTCGTGGTTGTCTACACTTGGTGGCGGTTACTCGGCATTGGGCGAACAGTTCTCCAGATGTGTATGTGGTAATTTTTATTTTAAGTATATTTCAAGACTTCCATTTAGTTATAGCTTAACGGGAATTAAACAAAATCTAAAATATATCAAATTTCCTCGGATTTTTTTTTAAATACCTTTTGCATGTGCTCCAAATTAACTCCATCTCACTGTTTTGACATTAATGGTCAAAACTAAACTTTATCACATGTTATGTCCGTCCTTAGAGTACTTGAAGATGCTTAAATTTCAAAGCAACTATAGGATCTTTATTTAATTTCCCCATTTAATTTTAGGCCGAAACCGCGGGAAAAATTTCTCTAAAACAACTTGCCATCGGAATGCGTCTGGGCGATCCTTTCGTACAGGCACGTTGCAAGCTCTACTACAGCATTTCCTTAATACAAACCGGCCGTCTAAAGTCAGCTAAACACATTGTTCGTGAACAGTACCAATTTGCGCGGAAACATAAGGAAAACGACGCACGACTGGTAAAGATGTGCAAAGGAATATGGATGCGTATACAATATGAATACGGCTTAAGAAAACTTCTTAAGGAACAACAAAAGAATAAGTACAAATCGCTTGGAGCAATCGATCATGAGCTAGAACTAATAAATAAAAATGTATAATATATGTATTTAGTACTTAAAAGCTGTGCTTTCAATGCGCTAAAAATTTCCTTATACAATCCGAATTGTTTGCCTATCAAGATTATAGCTAATTCAATAAAATTTACACCAAAAAGTATGAAAAGACCTTGGTGATTCTTTTACGTTTTACATGTATTTAAAATATTCAATAATAATTGCATTTACAAATTTTCTTAAACAAAGCCATAACTGTTTGTATTTGGATAGTGGACAAAAAAAAAATGTTTTCCCATTCGCAAAACAGACAAAACATACGCGCGCTGATGATACTAGATATATAAATATATATAATATATGTATTAATTTAATTTCTATTTCAATAAAAAGTACACAATTTTAAAATATGTTATTTTGTTTGTTCAGTGAGAGTGAGTATAAATGTGAGAGTTTTGCCATCATTTTATTGTAGTACTGAAGAGCAGAGGAGTATTGCATTTCCGGATTGGATCTATTCGGCAAGCGTGCCCATTGGATCCCAGGCTGGCAACACAATCGGTACCTGATTGAAAACTTGCAGAATTTCTGGCGGCACATACTTCTTATCGACAACAACTTCAAAGCCAAATTCATTAAACCATTCGGAAGACATGACCAAATAGCCTTTTTCACCACGGTCCTCACCCCATGAGTTCTCGACACGTAATTTCTTTGGAAGGCCCTTGTCCTGCAATATGGAGTTTATATTTGTTTTAAATGTTTTTTTAAATTTCTGATTAAATTTTATAATTTCTAAAAGTAATTGTTAATAAAAAAACCATTTCCAATTGTTCAATCGTTGAATTGATTTTAACTATTGAAAATGATATTTTCATTTATTATGAAAGAAAGCCTAATATAAGAAATAAAAATAGTAAAAAACATATAAACTTCGGCTTAACCAAGTTGTCCAGATTTATATATTTGTGATTGAGCACCTTCAACTCGGACTAGTGATTTTTTCGTTTTTTAGAAAATGTAACCAACTCTTGACAAACTTAAATAAACACATATAAAGGAAACAAAAACACAAACCTGTTGGGTCACAAGGACCATATATTAAATGCAACCTATTAGCTATTCAATCTCTTAACAATAATTTTACTTTTTTTTATTGTCAAAAGAATTATCATAATTTGTACCCTTAGTTTTTGATATACGAAGTAAGAGAATTATGTTTTTTATAATTCTCCTCTATTGTGTCGTTTATTCTAGTACCCTTGAAAGAGTGCAGTATAATAAATAAAGATACATATCACACAATAAATACAGAGCAGTCACAACTCGAAAATACTTGAATTTTCAGGAGAGGCAAAAACTGTTTATGTACATATGTAATATTTTTAAAAAAATTAAGTTCTACTCTATAGGAATTCCATGTAGAAGAATGTTTGCTATGGTTTATCGGTTGTTCTTCAAAACATTCATTTTGGTTAGAGATGTGTACTAAAAAACTGATTTATTGCCAAAATTTCATTTTAGAAAATTTCGAGTTGTGCGTCTTTTGTATTTAGTGTGCGATATGTTTGAGTAAAAGTTAGATGTTTAAACGTTTCCCATCTATGTTTCAACGTTTTTGCTCGTATATTATACAAAATTTCAACTTACATCCACTGAAACTGCAGTAAAGACCATGGCATGTGTCATAGCAGATTCACCAAATATCAGACGATCCGCTTTGCTTAAAGTGTTTTGTATATCAATGTCGAACACTAGCTTAAAATCGTGCCTATAAAAAGCAAGGAAGGCAAGAGAAGTTTATGTTAATAAAGAATGATTCGCGAATAACTTTTTCGTTGTCAACATACACTTGCAGATCCTCAATACCCTGTTTTGAGGCAAAACGTTTGGACACTTCACAGCCAAACCACACTGGTTCGCCCTGCTTCAAACTTTCGGTGACAACTTGCAGCAGCAGCTCAACGGGTTGATTATTATACAATACTGGACGACCGCCAATAACATTGCCTAAACAATCTACGGTGTAGGCTTGGTTATAAGAGCTCGAGGGACGTGGATCTGTGACCAGGCAAACCTGTGGAAGAAAATTTATATTGATATGAATTTTTCATATTTTTGTCTACAACCTTCTCATCGACGTTAAAGTAGGGTTTTACATGTTGAGTATAAAAGTCTATCGGCGTCACTGGACCGATAGATTGATAGGCTTTTGATTTATCATAATACTCCCATGTAAAGATTTGTGATGGAATGCCTAGACAGATGCCAACCACTTTGTAAACTTCGCCCATCATATGTTCAATCGCTTTATTGACTTCAGTATCATTTGGATTGGTCTCCATGAGGTCACGTAGCAGTTTGGCATATTCACGTAGCTACAAAAAGCGGAAAAGTGAATTACTTTTAAGGTTAAGTTTTGGAAGAAACACATACTTTGCTCTTCAGTATGGCATTCATTCGCATGCTGGACTCGCAGCTGAAACTCTCTGGAAAGCACTTCTTTGGCATAAGACCATGTTTGGTTATAAGATTCACCAGCATATCCCATTGGCCACCATCCGATGTGGGATCCTGCAAAGATAAGGAAATAGGAATTGATAACATGTTTCAGAGCAGAGAAAAAGTTTTAAATTTACATTCAAAAGAAAGGAAACCAGGCGCCCATCGACCTTCTCGCCACGCTTGCAAGTCTTCACAATATTATTGAGGAAATAATTGCAACGTTCGATTTTATCCCAATAAAAAAGATAGCCTTGTGAAAACTCAAACTCATCGATATTGTATTGTTTCATAAAAGGCAAACGTATGCAATTTAGTGCAGCAAACAGCCAGCATCTGCCAGAACTCTTTTGATTGGTAATGGGTTTGCCTTCCATTTCGACCTGTAAAAAAAACAACGAGAACGTTAAGTAAATACAACTAAGTACACAAATAAAATTGCTTCGAATTAGCAAAAATGTAAGAGCGAATTGTTTACCTTATAGTTGAACACATGATTGGTTGTCTCCAGTGATTTGCGCGAAAGGCACACATCGAAGGGATCTACGCGAGAACAAACATTCTGCGCCAGTAGATTCTTTGGATTGCCGTAGAAATCTTTGCTCCATTTGGCCAACTTTTCTGGGGTAATAGCTGATGATGAGGCTAAAAATAAAGTTGGGCCATTGTGAATATTATGCTGACGACAGTTGCTAAGAAAAAATGCACCAGCAGCTGCCGGCAGACTAGGCTGCTTGCGAATTGTGGGCAAATAATGTGCAAATAACGATGAGGGGCGTGTGACTGAAAATGCAAACAAATTTTGATATTCCCCATAAAGTGGAAATTAATAGAAATATTCCGAGCCAATTTTTATTGCGACAAAAAAACATTTTATAGAGTCTCTATGAGATGGCAGATGAAGCTGATGACACTCAAGAGTTGTTATGAAATGAGAAGCAGCAGATAAGGAAGTATGCGGTCAACATATCAAAATTTTACCGCTTTTAGCGCAAAAATATAATAAATTAAATCCTCCTTTGAAAAAGCACCCATGCGATCGAATACTTCAATTCCATTTAAGTAAGTAATATTTCCTTTGTATAATTGATAAATTTTGCCATAGCAAGTTTAACTTTCAACGCCCACATTGATGTCTCAGCGACCGCAAAGCCAAACTCATTATTAAAGCAGCCAACAATAATAAGTTAAAAATGCAGCAAATGATGCAATACAACGAACAGCCAGTAAATAATTAAATTTTCTACACAGCACGAAGTCAGACAGCCAAACTGTGTAATCAACAAAAAAGAAAACAAAAAAAAAAAAGCTTCAAACAAATGCAACAAACTCTGATGTGCCACTTTGGATTTGTAATCTTATCTGGAATGTATTAAAACCTGCAAAACAGCAAACAATTATTAAATTAGCTCAACAACTTAGAGCAGCCAGAGCAATGCATCCCATAATGAAGCAGCTCTTGGCTGTTGTAGTTGTTGGTAGGTGTGCCGCCAGTTTAATGAGGCACTTAACGATAGACAATCTGTTGCAATGCTTATATTTTTCTATGACAAATCTTATATTGAATCATATCTTCGTGAGCAGATTTGTATAGAAATGTTTTAAATTTTATTTAATTGAATTTCGGAGAGTTCGAAAATGATGACAACTGTTAAAAAATTAAAATCTTTTGGAACTTTTCAAAAGTTACCATCTGAAAGAGGTAAGATCTGAATCGCAATTATGCAAGGACAGACTGCCTTTTTTTAAAGCTTTAACTGAATTGAAATAGTTAAGTTTGTAAGGCTACTTATTGTAAGCTTTAATTAGTTTAAACATCGTATATAAAGAGTAATAAGTCAATGACTGTTCAAAGGTCTGAAACAAAAAAAAAGATTAAGATAAAAAGTACTGATTAGATAGACCTACCGAAGGCAAACAGCACTGAGCCCAATTCAATCTTTCAAACTTTTACAGCACCAACGACATACAACGCTTGGTTTGACTTTTCTTATTGCTAAACTGTCAAATTTTTTTAAGGTTGCTCTAATAAAGGTGATGGTGACTTTTCACTGCAGTCCAATAGACTCCGATAGGGTTATCAGTTATTGATAGGGGACAGTCAATCAGGATGTATGATAGTCTTAAAGTTGTTGCACATTCAGTATATTGCATTGATCCTGTTTGAGTTAAATTTTTCCTAGTCGAACTTTAACTAAAGTTATGCACTCTTCTAATGTGACATTCACATTGTAGTTTGAGCCAACACGTTGATATTAATGATTTTCATAAGACGTTTGTTAGGTGAAGCTTCTAAGCTTCTGCTTATATACTAATACTTTGTCAGACCCATTTTGCAAAGCCTTTAGAACGTCACGACTGCCAGAAGAAATAAGTCAGTTTAAATGGAGCAATTCAAAGTATTGTACAACAAAATAAAATACTTTGCGTTTGCGGAAAATTGCGTTTTGCTTAGTTTCTTCTAAGTCTAACGCAGAAATATTTGATTCCTATTTTCTGAAATCAGCAGAGCAGTTCTCGTTTTATCATGGTTTTTCAATACATCAAGTATACCATCAATAGTTCGTAAATCGGTAAAAGACGTAGACCCTTTTATGAGGTGCAGTACCTAATAAATGCAAATAAAAACAGTCAGAATATGTCAGGTGAATGGTCTAGACTCTACTCTAATTTGGTGTTCTTTTTGACCACAGCATTATATTTTCAATATCTTCGTTGGAATGGTATCTATATTTACGTTAGAATGGTAAACAGCTTTTTTAATAATGGCTTATACCATTACTAAACGTGTTTGTTACACTTACAAGGCTCACATTGCCGGGTGAAATGAAGTCAAAGAAGACTTCAAAATCTAATTCAAAATTTAATAAAAGAAACAAAAAATTTTATTTAATTTTATAATTCTTAAAAAACATATTTTTTAAGGAATTATATTTTGAGCTTTATGCCAAATAATTCATGAAGCAACAGATTGCTACAACAACAAAAGTTCTTTGCAGAACAAACCGAGCAGACTAGACCATGGTTTCGTCGGACGCTACTCCGACTCATCAGTAGTCTCTGTGGTTTTAAAAAATAAAAAATATGTTTTTTTAGAATTATTAAATTAAATAAACATATTAAAATGCCACAATTTTATAACTCCTGAACCAAAAAATTTTTTGCCTTTAACGATATCAAAATTAAAATAAGATTAGAAGCATTACAATGTCATCTTTTATCACTAAAGAGGGCTACTGACTTAAATATTTAATTTTTTGTTTTTCTGTACGAAATATCGATTATAAAATTTACGAAATATAATGTTTTCGTATCGAACATAACTCAAAGCCTATTTACCTCGATGTTATAATCAATAATTTCTTATCTATAACTTCCAATTAGCTAAAGCATCTTATTTTGTTTTTTTTTTTTTGCAATAAAATAAACGGGAAAGGTGGGTCTAGCAAACTGTGTTCATCATCCAAATTAAATACATACTCAAAAAGTTAATTGCTTTTTGCATTCAAATCGAAGAATAGCTGTTCTCATTTTGTTAAAAAATATTGTGGGCGTTTCAATACAGAAGGCGTAGCAGGAAGGCATGAATAATTTTGTACAAATTTTATTTTTTTAATAAAATAAATCGTTTGCTTTTTCATCCAAACTTGAGTATTTCTCACAACTGAGTTTTTCGCATTTATTGTGCATCAAAAGTGGGCGTGGCAAATTTCACATAGCCTATAGATAGCTGCTTAAAATTACGAACTGATTGGTACCTAAATTGTTCCAATCGGTTTAGTGGTTCTGGCGTGAAAGGGGAACATACCAACAATATCACAACGTTTTTATATAATAGCATAGATATTGATTTTTCCGAAGTAACTTCTGAGAGGAAAGTTATGGTATGACAGTAAAAGTTAACTCTTTGACCACATGACATAATTGAAAAAATTACTGGTATTATTATTCGCTGAGCAATGGTGCTACGGTAAAGCATAAGCAAGAGTAAAGTAAAAGTTATGGCAAAAGAAAAATCGAAAGAGGGTGCGTAGCAAAAACAAAATATAAAAATAAATAGAAATAAAACATAAATATAATTAAAAATAAAATTATAAAAATAAGGTTCTAAGGATTAAAACTAAGATTTAGACAAAGGTAAATACATGAACTTGTATTAGGATAAAGATTTGGACGCACGTAAAACAAGATCTCAGGCAAAGATTGGAATAAGGATTGGAACAAGAAGTGGGACACGTATTAGAAAAGTCACACTTACGACAAAATTAAGGACAAAGATTAGGATAAGGATTATATCAGGCATTTGGATATGGATAAAAACAAGAATTGAACAAGGAGTTGGGGGCAAATATAAGAATGAGAATAAGAACATGTACATGTACAAGTTACAAGGAAAATATAGGAATAAAAAAGGAGAATAATAAAGATACGTTGTCACGTTAAAACTTACGGTTGCGCCCATGACAGCTAACTTTTTCAATTAGAAACAATAACGCAATGAATGGTCTTTTTCAGTAAAAATTATAGATAAACACTAAACATCGTCAGTTTGCAGCAAAACACTTGCAACTATAAAGCGTTTCTTGAAGTGTTTGAAATCATCTCTCATTTTAGATTATTCAGTGTAAGTAAAAAATGTATCAACATGTTTTTCAGACAGTAAAATTTATATCACTATCAAAAGAAAAAAACAATGGGTAAGATAGTTCACTCAAAATACTGTTGAAAATCCATGCTATAGTATTAATTTGGGAACATTTAGATGATAACAAGATATTTTTCGGATAAATTTATAATTTTTTCTGAGAGAAAAATAAACCTGTGTTACATTCACAACTCAATTGATGAAATTTATATTGATTAGAATACATCGTAGACATATTAAATGCATATTAAACAATCCAGGGGTGGAGGACAGGTGTAAATTCAGTCTAAATAAGATTTGCAGTGGGATGGGATTTGAAAAATAGAGTATAAAAGTTTGAAAATTAAAAAAAGTTATTTCAAAGTAAAACAGAAAAAAAGAAATCTTAAATAAATGTATTATCATTTAAAATAAACTAAGAGACTTGCAAAATGATTAGCAAAATTTACGTTATACTAATTAAACAGCAAAGATAAGGCTTCGAGGAAATGCCGATAAAAATAAGTAAAGTCAGAGCCTATAATGCAACAAAAAAAAAAAAATTTAAACCTTTGATAACAGAAAAACTTTACTCTAAAGTTGCACTGCGTTTGATGTTTTTTTAGACTATTTTTTAAAAATGATTCTAAAATATATCCCGGAGCTACATATAGGTACACTCTTGACGCATATAATAAAAAATTGTTTATTTGCATTTAATCAATATCCAACTGTGTAAACAATGGTGAAATCAATAGCATTTTATTAATCAACAAAGTTTGAATAAAACTTGAAATTAGCATATAAATAAAGAAAGATTTATATAGATATTTAGAATAACTGTAAATTCTGGTGGAATATTATTTATATATCTATGAGATAAAGCCATGACGCTATGATAAGCATTTAAACCAGTGTCGGCCAAAAAAATACATACACAGTTCTTTGAGTTTTGTAGTAGTGTGCACCCAAGTGAGAGCAAAGAATCTCTCTTTGGCTTACACTGTGAAAATTTTACTTCGCAAGAGGCTTAAAGAAATTTTTTATATGAAAGTGAATTGAAATTAATGAAATTTCTTACTAGGTAAATAATGTGCAATATTATTTATTGTTTAGGGGACGCATTATTAATAATAATTAATAATAACATTAATATTAATATTTTATTAATAATATCAATATGCATATATTTATTATTAATATCAATATTACATATTTATTTGGAAAGTAATATTTTACTAATAACATTTTACTGACTCCTAATAGTATTTATATTGCATATTACTTCAAAATAAAAAAAACACTGATAGCGCACTCTACTTTCTTCTGACAAATTAAGTTTTGGCTTCCCCAAAACAATTTTTAAAGAAAAAATATGCTAATTCCCAAATTTGGTTGAACATTTTTTTACGTGTAAGCATTTAAAATTACGTAATAAATTGCGCGCATAAGTTGCATAGAAGCGTGGTGTTAACTAGCCAAAAGCGAAACATCGACTGAGCGCTCTTGCTACGAATAATCGGCAGCGTCGGTGTAAGAGCACGACAGCCAGTTTTATGTCGGTGTAATAAACCGAAGTTTCACGAAGCACGCGTGCATAGCCGTCGGCCGACACTGATTTAAACATAGGAAGACCCAAGCGAGCGAGACCCAAGAAACATACGCAACTGATAACATGGCAATGGACAGGTTTTTAATTAAAGCTTAAGCTTTTCTTGAAATCGGTAATCTTGAATGACAAAATTAAAAGACATGACAACACAAAATTTGATAAGAGCACCCAACTAGTTTGATTTTCAATCGTGTTTAATTGTACAATGTATGGGCCAACAACATAGTACGTACATACTATAGAGCGGACGCAGACAAGAGCAGCACTTTCGATGAGTTTTTATTATTGGTTCAGTAGGTTGAAAGCCCCATGAAAAAATAGAAAGAAATAAGCAAAATAAAAAAAATAATCACAAGAGTGCTACAAGATAACCAGCGCAGTGGAACTGGGGCAGAAACGTATGGCGTCAACCGCTGACAAGATCGTAGCAAAAGACGACAGCAAAACAGAGATCGTCGTACGGAAACGTCGCAAATTAGCTGTGCTGGAGCGTCAATCGCATCTAAATGAACGCTCGCAAATTTAGTCAGCAATAATGATGGCATCTTATTTATTGTTTTACAAATTTTTTGTCTATTTTATTTTTATAACTAGGTTGAAATTAGTTGATCATGCTTCCTTTCAATCGTACTTGCTGCTCCTTGCATTTCATCATGCATTTATTATGCCGTACATGCTACATGCTACGTATTTTTTTATTTTTAACTTTTCTCCGTAGTTTGCGGACCAGGGCCTAATTATTTATTAAATTATTGCCATTTTTATTATTTTTTTTTATTTTAAATATGTAATGCATGGATGCAAATAAATTTACTGTTTCTTAACTTACACATATTCAGATATTAAATGTATTCAAATTACTGGCTCACTCTCACTGGGTTTAGAAATTGTTTATTTATATTTTATTACGTTTTTTAAATGCAATATTAAATTAAATTCACTTTAAGTTGATGCAAAGCTAGGAAACGAAAAAATCGAATAACACTATTAGTGAACTCACGAATGTAGAATGGAGCAAAAGAGAAAATGAAAAGCAACTTTTACTTTTTCGCTTTTGCATTTCGTATGGTTGTTGTTGTGGAAAATGACGTTTGATTTTATGTAAGCGCACTCGTTACATTTGAATAACGAGTGAAATGCAGGGTTGCGCTTTGAAGCCGTGTGCCAGGCAGTAAATTTCAAGCAGAATGAAATCAACCGTTTGCAGCAGACCAAACTGATTTGCTGTGTTGAAATACTAGCAATGTATTTATCTATTTACGTAAAACTGATTTTTAATATTTATTTTTTATGATTATTTTTATTATATAATTTTAGGAAGTTTTACTCACAACGATAACATTTAAATGCATTAACCATAGCTGCATGACGGACTTTCAATGATGGAACTGCTTGACTGTTCAAAAACCTCGGATCTTTGTGTCTATAATCTCTTGCAGAGAAGTGTGCTGAACATACAAAAATATTATTGTCTAGATATGTTGATGAAATGCCACATATATCTGCCCATTTTTGACGCATTTCGCTATCCTTTGGGAATCTGTACGAATTTTTGGTAAATTCGAAAAAATTGTAATTTTCGGTTATATTCTATACTATTGAGATACGTGTGTAGTTACTTACGCATGCAAAACTATTTCATTTGATTGCGTTTTTCTTGCATTACATAAAAAGCAGGTACGCACCATTATAAAGAAATTTTAACAACAACGTGAAAAATAAAATTTTGACAAGAAACGTATAAATAAACAAAATTTTAAAAGTCAAACAAGATAAATTCAGGCAAAAAAATAAAATTAAGAAAAATATTTGACAATGAAAACACCACTATTGAGTTTTTTACTTTTTTAATTTTATTTCAGATATCCATCTGACACAGAAAGTTTTTTCAATTGAATTAATTGTTCTGTTCGGTCTTCAACCCTTTGCAGACAATGGCAAACCTCAGAGAGCCATGTAAAGCTTCTTAAGAACATATACATTCGGAGCCGGTTGGAATTAGCATTAAACTAGTAGGTCCAGTTCTCGATCAATTGTGTTCAAACATTTAATAATACGCACAACACAATTTAATCATAAAAAGTTCGGTCAAAGTCCTTTCAAAGGAACTGAAATGGCCAGTTAATATATTTATATGTTGGGGAATAAGCTTTGAGTGACATATTGCTATTACTCGTATAATAGAATTACATATTTGAAAATATTGCACCGTCTGGAGTGAAATTTTGAACTTCAGACAAATAATTAACACCAAATGGTGTTGTAATCCCAAAAACGTTGTTTGAAGTTCAAATTTGTAAGTGTGCAGTTTCTACCCCATTCCTTGTTTATTGAACGATAATTCACAAATACATAGTAGTCAATATCTGCGTTTTTCCAAAATCAAATCCGGTTAGCATAAAAAATTAAACTATTGAGCTACATTTCCATAAATGTGTTGTTAACATTCCGGATGACCTATTTTTATGATAGTTTTACTGATTTCTAGCATTTTATTATACACTGTTTAAGGTTTGCCATTTTATACAGAGAAACAATCCAATTTAAAAAAATCGTCTGTGTCAAGTGGTGTGATTACCTTAATGTCTTTAATCTATTGAAAGAAAAAGTTTCAGCCGTAATTTTCAAAGAGATTTTAAAAAAGTTTAATCTGAAACGATGGTATGACCAGCAATGTAAGAAGGATAATACACAATGTTCTTATAATTATTTTATAAATAACGCATTAATTACGTTTGAGTTCTTTTGACATCCCGCACAATATATATGAATTTTTATTATCCATTTCTTTAGTAATGTTATTGTTATTAATTCGATAAGTAAAGGTTAAATTTAAAATTTTTAATCTTAAGTCCAAATTTTCAGAACTAAGTAGTTAAAATTTTGGACCCAATTAGATGAAAATTCGGCTTAATTAAAGATGAACGAAAACTCAAAATTTATAAATCTTTTGTGGAATAGATGTATTAAGATCTTCTAAGCTCAAATCCAGAAAAATTTCATGCTGCTCTCAATTGGTTTCGAAGTTATAAAGCTTGAAATTTGTCGAAATGGACCTCAAAAACTTGTGATTTTTTTAAAATTTTTGTACAAAACCTAGTATTATGGGTACCAAAAGAAAGGTTATGGTGTTACTTATTAAACGAGATTTCAATCATTAAAATCCATGCATTATTTATGAAGATATAGCATTTTATATATTAAGGACACTTGGCGGTTCACCCTTTTACGAAATAAACTAAACGTAAGTATAAACATCAAATTAAAAAATGTACTTAAGAAAAATGCGGATAGAGGAGACAATGCAGGAATTCGAATCTGTATATAAAAAATATGAAAAATTTATATAAAAAATCGCACGACCGAAAATTCTGCAGGCTTCAGTGCAGCATACGTAAGAAATTTGACTTTATTATTTCTTAACCGTTTACACTATATATGAATGGGTTAAATAAATAGTGATGAGAGATATTTCGCTGAATGAAGTCGTTCCAAAAAGAAACTAATAATTTTGATGCTGAAAACAGCGAGTAGCTGATTTCATTTGACACTTCCTTGCGCGCAACATACAAGAAAATTGTAAAGTAAGTACGAACAAAAACAAAAGAGTAAACTGGACAAAGGAATTTAAGCCTATTTCAAAATTTAAAGATGTTTCCACAGACGAAGTTTCCACAGTTACCAGTGAAATAAGTAAGATTTGCAAGGAAGTCCTGTAGCAATCGAAGAAAACAAAAGAAATTTCGTTATCCTCCTTAAAAATACCGGACATCTTTTGTGAAACGCAGCCAGTAAATGTCACTGCGTTTCATCTGCATCGAAGTTCGCAAGAATCTTCACTGTGCCAATGTTTTTCTGCAGTTTGATCAAAGTCTTACGGAAACGGAATTTCTTAAAATTCATGTGGACAATGATGCCATTCAACTCAAGGAGTACTCGACGGAAACTTGTGCCAAGGTGGTGGGACACTTTTCCATCGAAGCACGCACCATGAGCAATCTAATTGTTGAGGAGTGCAATGCCAGTTTTCGCATTACCATTGATGAAATTTGTGAGGACAGTGGTGAGATAGGGCAAGCAGCATTGCCAGGAATTGTGGAGTCTAAGCCACAACTGCAGATGTGTGAAGCAGTAACGATACAATGCACGAATTGCAAAGGTGCTTTAAGTGAAGAGCAACAATTCCAAAGAATTCTGCAGTTTCCCTCGGGTTCAATCGACATGGGCGAATTCTTCTGCCATCATGGACCTGACTTTTGTCAAGTGTTGGTTCCACAAACTCAAGATATCTTCTATGGTTTTCAGTTCCTGGTGTTAAATGCGTCGTTGCTACGCGAAAAAACCAAAGAAAAGGAAAATCATCTTTACTGTCGTCGCTGCCTAAACTACTTGGGTGAGTTACTATTTGACAGCAAGGCGGCAAAGTTATGGTGCGACAGCCTGCAACTGCAAACAGCTATTGAAGGTGCTGAACCCCATGAGGTTTTCCAAAAGACGTCACTATCGCCAACTTGCCAATTGCTGTACAAAATAATACGCGAAACCACACTTGATAACGAGCCGCTGCATCAAATGCAATTCTCCAAAGTGTTGCTAGAGGCGACATTTCCAAATCGGCAGCGCCGTTTTCTACTACTACACATACTTGAAAAACAGTTAGATGTGCTACGCAATGCCCATCCATTGGCACATGGCAGCTTGCATAACAACAACAATGTGCTGGAAGTGCAGTTGGAAAAATTCAAATGCTTCAAGCTGCTCTATCGCATGATGGATGAGAAGCAATCGGGAGGAAGTGACAATGAGGCGTCGGATGCAACATTGCTGGCATTTTGGAAACAGGATATTTCAATACATTTGCTGAAAGTAAGTCCTACGCTGTTTAGTGAGTTGCTCAGGGAGTTGGAAGAGAACTCATTGCTGCTGCCAGAAATCTATCGCTTTACCAATGATGACTTTCAACTCAGCTACGTTTTTTACAACCTTTAAATGATTGAATATACGAATTTAAAGTTTTATTTAACTAATTTATGATTAAATCAAAGGGATACGCGCTCTTAACCACTTCCATTCGCAAATAACAATAAAATTGTAGGCACAGGTGTGACGTCATATTTGTAAAAAAGTGTTTTATCATAGTCAGTATGTCAAACTAAATGAGAATAATATCATGAAGCTGCGGATTGTCATAGCTTATTTTCTAAAAATTTTAAAAATGTTTGAATTACGATATTTTAATTTACGTAGTGCATAATTATATATGTTGTTTTTTATGAAATGGTAAATTTTGAAACTCGAAAAGTTTTGATTATTAATAGCTTTAATACTCATTCCTAATTGTAGTAATTTTTATACCTATTAAGCTGATTCAAAGAAGCACAAATCTTAAATTTTTCCTATTCCAAAAATATGCGGAGAATTATTGTAAGAATATCGTATGTTTTAATGTTTTAAAAAATATGAGTGAAAAGCTTGTATTGCTTACAAAATTGTTAAACTAATAAAACTTTGAAAATATTTTTGAAGTCATAAGTTGATGTTACAACATATAAGAAATTTTTAAATGTTTTCTAAAAAATAGCATTTACGAGATTTAAAAAATCAGCTCAAAATTGAAAATTTTATAAACTGAAGAATGCAGATTATTTATTTACTAAAAAATCTTGTAAAAATGGACGATCAAAAGATAAGTAGATATAAGATAGATTTGTACAAAATCAACTTTAACGGAATTTACGCGTGAACAAATTTTGGAGAAAATTTGCGCATTTTTTCGTTAACCTTATCAAGTTTGTTACCTGTAAAGACACATTTTCTGGCATTATTTTAACGGGAGGAATATGTTTAGCTTTTCTTTATTTATTTTGAAATGTATTTTTATAATTCATACGCAAACAAATTCTCGGTGAAAATAATGCAAGCAAAACTCCTGTTAAATCTTTTTTGTTTGCAACGTACAAGCTTTCAGTGTAATGTTTAACTGATTGAAATTATTACTAATTTGAATGTTATGTAAACCATATCATATATTTATATACTATATACATATATAAATACACTGGTGGCCAAATTAAAAGTAACCCAATTCAATAAGCTGTTGTTTGGTGCATAAAATATATACTTTAAATGTAAGAATGCAATTATTTTATTTTTTAAATGAAGTCACCTAGACGCGCTTAAAACAGAAAGAAAATAGCTTAAATATGAATGAGTTAATGAATTCTTTTTGTAACTGTAACACTCTTACGATGTATTTTAAAATAACTGGGAGAAGTTAAATTCTTAAATTCGAAGATGATTTAGCAAAGACACGAACCAATATTTATTATCCGTACAATGTTAAATTTGTACTATTTTGTAAAATACGAATATAAATTTGGATACGAATCTAATAAACGACACAACAAAGTTAAATTCGTACTTTTATGCAAAGTAAAAATTGAACTTTGGATACGAATTTAACCAACGACACTACGAACTCAACTTTATTTGTAAGGAAATCACTTCGACATCAACTTGAAAACGCAGAAAAGTTGAAAAATTTATGAAATATTTTAAAAATGTTATTAACTTTAAACAAATGCAAATTATTTATTTTATGTTAGGATTATGGCCATTTGAAATTTTTTAAAAATAGTTACTTCACAGGTTCATGGCATAAATCCACATGTGTTTATTCAGTCATTTATATGCATTATTTAAGCTTTGCGTTTTCAAGCATTAAGACGAATCCTGATTAGATTTCTTAGTGAAAGTCCTATACCGTTTAGTTTGATTTTCAATTCTTTAGAGACTCAAATCTTTCTCTATATACAAGAAATAGCTTTCACCAGTTTTCTTCATAGAAATAAATTAACTCTGCATGGGAATGCGTGAGTTTTACTATTAAAGAGCCTAATAATTGCTCCAAAACTTTGTTGTATCACTTATTTCTAATGAATATTCCCTCAAGCTTTCTATTAAAGTTTTCTAACTATGGTTCTTTGGCATTAGGCAACGATAAACTGTTACCATAGTTCCTTTAGAATCAATTCAACCAGACCCTTAAATCACTTTATCTTAAGGGTCTTAATTATTTTTTCTTTATCATCAATTTCAGGTAAATACAAATTATTACAGAATTCATACAGAAAAATTATATTTTGTGTTGATTATAAACGGTATTGATAAGAAATATTGTGTTCAACATTAACTCTACACTCAAATTGCTTTAATTGTTCCAAAACAAGCCAATACGTTTTAAAATAAATAATTTAGAAAAAATGTTTACAATAAAATCGACCTATTTTACTCGATATTCATCATTTTAAGATAATTTTGGAAGTGAAATAAATGTCTATCTTACCTTAAATAATTCTCTTTCAATAAAGCTCCGTACAAGCGACTAGTTTTTATTGCCTAGTTTTATCCACCAACATAACTACTAACACTCAACCAACAAAATTAAAACAAGCGTGTTTGTTTGTTTCAACTAAAATATACATAGTATTTAATAAAATTTTTTCTTTACATCTACTCTCACATATAACACAAATTTACAAGATCGAACCACGTCAAACATAAAGAAGGAAAACTATTGCTTATTGTAAGAATTAAGGTACATATTTTGATTAATTAGATTGCCAACGAATGTGTTCATTAGATTACTTATAATAAATATACATATGTAGTATATAAATACAATGTAAATACAGTTTAATTGCATAAATTTATAAATTAGCACAAATATTGCTTTGCATTTTATTTTTTTGGTATTTTGTTTTTTTTTTTAAAACAGTTGCAGTGTTTATCCAACCTAAACTCACCTTCGATTTCTATACATTGCAATGGTTTTGTTGTTATAGGCTGCTTGGCTCCTGTCTCTTTTAGTATGGACGATTGGAATAGCTCCATGTTGCCCATGTTGAAGAGATTATATTTCGGCGCGACTTGTTGGGCGCGTATGCGAAAAATGTAGCCTAACTTAAGCGTTTTATAAGTGGCAATTTTCGTAAGACTAGCTCGTCTTTTGAATCACACCAATAAATATTATTCAAGTAAATAAATTTGTAAATATTTTTAAATGTGAAATGTTTGTTTTGTGATGTATTGCTGAGGTGAGTTTGGAGTTTGAGTTTTTGTTTTAATTGCTTGGGAAGTTAAGTGTTTTTTCATTTTAAGTTGCGTCAAGCTGCGTACTTAGCTGTAATGTTGCAATAATTTCACTCTTTGACCCGCACAAATGCGACTAAAAACTTCGACGTTTTTAGTTTATATCTTAAGAATCATGTTTTAAATTGTTATAGCGTCAAAACGTTATAATTGGAAAAATTTACTTAAAATAGGACTAGCATTGATATAGTTGACTACAATTTTGGTGGCTCTACACCCTCTTTGATTTGTTCTCTCACTACTTGGTATACTTTTTCATTTGCTGTGTTTGCGACGCCATTGAAGCTTCCGCCTGATCAGCCTTATTAATGAGCGAATCCAATTTGTCCAAGTGCGAAGTCATTTTCTTTTGTAAGTCCAGCTTGGCATTGCGTATAACTTCTGTTGGTATACGCGGTTGTATATCGTCTACATTGGTGGCATCATTCTTTTGCATTTCATCTAGATTGTCTAAAGCGCTATTGATGTCACGTGAAGTTTCGCATAGTCCACCACTAGCTGTTGTATTGCGTCTACTGGCTGTAGCTGAAGTGCTAGGTGCCTGACTGTCTGGTATATCCACCGAGGCACGATTGAAAATGTTCGACAAACTGCCACATGCGGTCTGCTTGAAACGATTGAGTTTTTGCTGCGTTGACGAAAGTATTGAGTTAAGTTCATCCAGCTTGCCACCAGCATTTTTCAAGGCTTCTTCTTCTTCTTCCAAAAGCTACAGAGCGTTCCCAATTAGAAAAATTTCTATACTTTTAAGGAAAAACTAAAAAAAACAAAACAAATATACAACCTTAGCTTCCGCTGCTTCAGCTTCGGCCTGCTCCTGCTTTAGTCGCTCTGCTCTGGCTAGCTCAAACTGTTCCTGATTGGGTTTGGCTATACCCAGCAACTCCGCACGCATGCATTCGTACTCGTAGGTGCCTTCGGCCATTGTTTTTTCCACTATGAATTATTTTTTGGAAATGCTAACTGGAGACTCGCACCACAAAATTTTACGATGTAAGCTTTTAATGACACCTTTTAATTCGGAAATCGATTTTCGCAGGCATGTATGTCGTTGTTCAACAATTCCCTACAGCAACGAGTTCAGTTATTTGCATAAAAACGAGACTCGTTGGCAGTACCTGTCGGCATAGCGCATGCTCAATTTTTGTAGTTTAAAATTAAATACAAATATAAGTTATTTTTGGGTAGAGCTTTGCATTTATTTTCGTCCTTTATATTCATTACATGAATTTTTTTTTTAATTTTAGACTTACTCCGTTTATGTTTTACTGTAAGCTGCTTCAAGAGTCATCGCTGCGTTCATAGATTTGTAGATATGACTCGGTTAAGGTTATCATTTGGGGTAAGATTTCCGTTACATGCAAGTCCTGCATCTCATACCATTGACCGTTGGCTTTGTGGAGGACGTGCGCTCTAAATGTGCCTTTATTTGGCTCACCATCGTGCACAATATTGGCCACAAGGCTATATTTGGTATTGCCAAAACGCTCGCGATTCTTCATGCCCAGTATATCACCGAAATCAACATTTCTAAGAGAAATAAAAAAATTCATTGGTTAAAATTCTAAGCTTCCAATATCTGTAATTGTTTTTTTTTTGTTTTAGAAAGCTTTAGCTCGCCCCCACCCCTTCCCCCAACTCACTTTATGGGAAAATTAACAATTGTTGGATTCTTCTCCAAAAAGAATGTATTCTTTGTAAACCGCTTGATGTACAAGATAATGTATTGAGGCAGTCGCGTAATTTCGAAACGTTTCAAAAAATTATCCTTATATGTATTGTACTCCTTTTCGGTGGAGCCATTAAACTTTGCCAGCAGCTGATAGAGATTAACTTGTGGTATAATATTCTCCCTAAATTCATCGGTAAACAGCGGTGGTGGTGGCAAATCGCAGGTTAGATAGAGAAAATTTGAGTCTTCACATTTTTCCTGATATTCCTCCGTGGCCAGCAGCAGCGTCTTTTGGGTATCATCCAATTCAACAGGCGGTATTTTGCGTGTGATAATTTTCATTTCGCCCAAAAAAATTTTATAAATTATCGAGGAATCTGGACGCTTACTGCCCTTCATAGCGCGATGTAGTGTGTGTAGGAACCATGAGAGAAAGTCGATGGGATCACCTTGTTCGGTAATTTGAAAGCGTTTGCTCGACCAAAGCACCACGGCTTGCAGCATTTCGTGTGGCGACACGTGTGCCTTAAAGTTACGTGGATTCCACATTTTGCGCATCAGCTCGCCGAATCGTTGAACTAGATTGAATATAGAATCACCAGGTGAACGCTTTATCTTTGCATAGCTCTGTTCGCGTAGAAAGTAATTGCGTAGGGGACCAACATGCGACAACGCATGCAACACTACGTTACAATAATCGTTGGCTTTAATATTATTCAGACCTACCACGCCTGGCAGATACAGCGTGCCATCCACTGTACGCGAGTACTTGACCTGATCGACCCTGTCGAGGTTGCGGATTTCCGGCATTGTAAATGTTGGATTGAGCACATACTTAATATCATCCAAGGAAGAATCGATAATTTCATAATTGTCTGGTAAGCAGTAGAAACGTAATGTCTGCAGATTCAAGAATACATGATGTGATTCCGAGACTGAGTGTGTGTAGGCGTGTGTATTAGTTCCACGTCCCTGAAAGTATTTGCCACACACAAGGCAGGCGTAAACATTGATGCGCGTAAGTGAAATGGAACAGAGTTTCTCAAAGTCAAAATCCAGCAACGGACGATTGATGGTATCCAGATAAGGACAGACTCGGAACTTTGGATTGAACACAGATGGCGTGTCCAGTTCTGTTGGGAATGTTATTGTTAAATTTTGCAATGATTTTTACTTTTTATTTGATACCAACCGTCCTCGTCTGATATGCTTCCATTTTTGTTATGATTGCTGTGAATTTTTACTCTTTTTGCGGTTGGTCCTCCTAAAACATAAATTGGGTTAATATTAAATGAAACTAAAATATTGTTTTTAAAACCTTTTGTAGCCATTAAATTGAAGTTAATTTTGAAAACAAGATTTCTTAATTTATAAAATGCAATCAAAACGCCGTTGTTTATGTTGTTAAGTGTCAAATGTAAACGTTGCCAACGAATGCTTTTGACTTTTAGCGTTGCCAATGACTTATAAAAATGTCATGAGGGTTATTTTCGTTGGCAAGTACATCGTTATAGACTTGTTAGGAAACGACAATATTAAGACACGTCTTTTAGGAAGAAATGTAGATATATCATGGGCAACTTAGTTATTTTGCAAAGAGAGAAATTTCTTCTCTAAGAAAGTGAGTCAATTTCATGTTTGTCGCCCTTCATATTAGAAATAGATCTAATAACCTGAATAAATTGGAAACGACAACATTATTACGACACGTCGTTATTGAAAATTCTAGTCATATCATCGGTGACTTTATTATTTTGAATGCTATAGAGACGAGAAAAAATGCTCCCAAAACATACAATAAATTCCGAGAAATAAATCAGTAAGTTTGTCACTCTTCAAACTATAATTACATCTATTCCGACCATGGTGTAATAATAATAGGGTGTTAGTGAATTTGACACTTCTCTCTCAAAATGATAAATTTTTCGCCCCGCTCCTGTCAAAAACAGCTGATGGTGAATTGGAATGAAAATAAATCAGCTAACGTGCAGTCGGTCGAAGCTCAATGACATGTTCACTTCTTTTGATGGCTATTATCAGTTGAGATATTGAACATTCTTTCATGGCATGCGATATTTTCTTGAAGTAGTCGATGTGAATGCAATACAATTTGCATGCTGGCCAAAGCTTCATGTCGGTGACACCTTCCGGCGCAAGTTTTTGATAAAATGACAAAACCATTTAATGGCGAACTTGGCAAATAGGCGAAGACGACTGCAATAACTTTTTGTCAACACAACACGGCACAATTAATTGAATTAAATAATTAAATAATTAATTGAATAACTTTATTCGCACAACAACCTATAAAAACTATAACACATCATCATTTAGCAACTCAAACAAATAACACAATTTGACAACTATCAACGGCTCCTCTCTTTCGCTCTCAAATTTTTGACAGAGAGAAAGCTATTCTTGGTGTTGTCAAAAATTCACTAACACCTTATTATTATTACACCATGATTCCGACGATGCCAACATTGTCTAATGAAGCTCTGACGTTACTATATTACCATAAAATTCTTTTCTATAAGAAATGCATGTGGCGGCCGTGACTTAGTGCGTGAAGAAGTGCGTGGAACACTCATTGCCAATTCGAGACCAGGTTCGAGCCCCAGCTAACACAGAACATTTTTCAATTGAAATTAATTTTTCTGATGGGCCATCACCTCTCTGCAGACAATGGCGAACTTTAGAGAGTAAATAATGCCATGGTAAACTTCTTGAGAACATGCACATAAGCCGTTCGGAGTTGGCTTGAGCTTAGTTCTTGATCATTTGTATGCAAACATTCAATAACAAACATAACACAATAATAAGAAGCCCGGTCAAAGTACTTTCAAGGACTATTAATTTGAATTTAAGAAATGCATGTTAAAACAAATGTTGATGGGTGACGTAGACTGCACGGTAATGTCAAATTTTATCAATGACGTCCAGCCATCAAAATGATGACAGTTGAATCAAAAGTTTGACAGGTGTTCTATATAAGCATGTTTTTTAACATTTCCGAGAGCATTACCGTCTTTTTTGACTTTGTCTGCATTAGCAATAGCTGCACTGCTATTATCTTTGGCAGTATTTTTGCTTAAAATGTTAAGAAATTCGTTTGCATTGCGATGGCTGTAAAATTTCCACATGTAGTATCGTAACCGACAGAATACATTGGCTATTAAGAAAATAATATTACTATAACATCTGAAAATTTATTAATAAGTAGATTTAGCGGAATTTTGCTTTTTGATATAGCCTTATATTCGCTCAAGGCATACTTACTACATATTTGTGACAACTTTTTCCAAACTTTTGACTGTGCTGTTATTTGGAAAAACTGTCAAAAATAAAAAACGAAATTATTTTCAAGCAACTCAATTAAGTTAGTTTGAAAGAAAAAAATTTTACTAAACAGAATTTTTCAGTCACGGAATTATAACTTGAAAACAAAAAATTGTATGAGAAATTTTCACAATAATCGTTTTTCCATATTTTAAGAAAGACACATAATTCAGAGTTGTTATTTGCACTTAAATGTAACAAACAATTTTAAAAACTGGTAAAGAAATATCGAAACAATTAATATATGCTTCATGTTTTGCTGTTAAGCTTATTTACATCAAGTTTTGTAGCGATTCCTTCCAATGTCAACCTCAGAAATTGCTTCTAGGTAATACAACTTTACCAAGTAGAAATAAAACTCAAAAAACTTTATTTTAGATTAATTTTCTAGATTTTTTTATTTATAAGTCATAATAGAGAAAAAAGAGGATATATATTATATAGAATGAAATATTAAGAAGCACATTTTTCGCATACTTAAATAAACCAAATCTCAAAGAATCATGTTTTGGATATATCAAGAAACATTTTTGTTTTGATTTTTATAATCGAAAAGCCTAGATCAATATAAAATATCTAAAGTTATAAAAATTTCGTTGTGTTTAATTTTGTTTGAAATGATTGTCACTAGTTTTTGTAAAGGCACATAATGTATAACGAACATCAGACGTTTTAATAGATTGATATACATACATATAAGTTTTTATTTTGTGTTTATAAACATTTATAAAAGTATATGATTTGTATAAAATTTTAAATTATGTAATCTTTAAGCTTAAAAGCTTACATAAATAGAGTTATTGCTACAAAGTCAAAAATGAAAAAATAAACGCAGTTATTTTCTTTTGACAGATTGTATGGTTAAGCATAATTATACAGTTATTTATTTTTCAAAACATATTAAATGTTAAGTTCAAAATGGATTCACTGCCGCCAATCCGACACGTCCACCCGTTCGAGCGAAGACTGGTTCGGCATAGCTGTGGCGATATCCTTTCGGTTGCTCTCTCAAGTTTGACATGATTTTAGCGTTCGGTACGGGCGCACCGCCTGTGGGTGGTGGTGGATACTTGTCGGTAGAATGTGCTAAACGTTGTTTTTCCATTGCACGATCGGGGTATTCGGTTCGATGATGATCACCAGTAGCAGAACGAGCCTCTGGCGTGTAATCGCGACGTGTGTCACGATGTTCACGTGTATAGTCATGTGAAAGATCGCGAGTTCTTTCGGAACGTTGGCGCTCGCGCGGCAAATCTCGATTTGCTTCACGTTCGTGTGCGCGATGTGGCAATTCGCGCGGGTCATAACGGTTCTCGCGGTAGTTATCACGAGGTTCACGCATTTCTCGATGATCGCGATTCTCTTTTGGCTCTGAGCGCATTCCGGGCAATTCACGTGCACGAACATCACGTGAGTAATCACGATGCTCATTCACATCGCGTGTGTTGCGTAAATCTCTGTTTTCACGTTCGCGTACGCCATCACGTTCCCTGGGCGGCAAAATGTCGCGTTCCCGTTCTCGTATCGGCACGGTTGGCACTGATTGTTCCCAGTGATCCCGTGAGCGTGAGCTTGATCTATGCACTGGTGGTGGTGGCGGTGAATCATCCAAACGTTCTTCATCACTCCAATCATCATAGATGCGTGCAGCATCGCCTGATACTGGTTCAACGGAACCGCGACGACGTGGCTTGTAGTCAGAACTGCCATCCTTTTCATCAGTTAAATCATAACGACTACCGGTGCGCTCCATGGCGTGAAATTTGTTCTTGGCATCTTTGAAGCGCTCCTTTGGAGAGATGTTGCTGCCTGTGGTCGATGGTGCATAGTCAGAGCGACCATTGCGTGAATAACTAAAGTCTTCACGACGATCATCGTCGTGCTTCGGATAAGATTTACTGCGTTGACTAACTTTTGTATGAGGTGCAACCAAGGCATCATCATTCAGCACCGTTGTGGGTTCAGTTGAAGCCTCGAACGTCTTGTAATGCAAGGCCGTGGACTTCATCATCTTCTCCATACTTTGTATGTACGGAATGCTTTCTGGTTCACGGTATGGATTACGATCGCTGCTACGTGAAAAGCGTTCACGTTCACGTTCACGATCGCGTCCAGAATGGCTACGTGGTTTATTCTCCTCCGTTATGCGTTGGCGATCGCGTTGTCTCTCTGAAGTGCTGCGACCCTTATCCGAGCGATCTGGCGATGCTGCAGGATGATGTGCCGCAGGATGATGCACCGCGGGATATTTTTTATGTGGCGCTTGTTCGAACGGTAAGTCAGCTGGATCTACGTAGCGATGGCGTCCACCATAGCGTTGTGGCTCCTCCATCGCATATGATTTCGTCTGTTTCTGCGATGTATACTCAATAAACTTTTGCTTGTCCGTCAAATTCTCTTTGCGATAACCTGTAGAAGATGTGGCATGTAGTGGCAAGTGCTCATTTGATGGATCGGAGTCATCAAAATCATCCAATTCTTCGACCTTGTGTGCATAGCGCGGTGGACGCTCTGGTGATTCGCGATCGCGTGTATGTTTCTTATTCAGCAAGCGGTTTATTTCATTGTATTTGTCGGTTTCTTGTAGTTTTGTGTGGTCCCGTTCCACACTGCGATGATACTCCTGCTTGTGCTCTGACTGCAATACGCGGTTAAACTTGGCATCGTAATCAGCTGGACGCATTATAATTGGTTTAATCTCATCCTCGCGTGTCCAGGAAGGCGTTGAAGACGGCGTCTTTGAGCGTTGACTGCTACTTGTTGCCGTTGTCGTTGGTTGCTTTTCGCGACTGTGATGACTGACTTTGCTGGAGACGTTCACGTTGTTAGTTGTTGTTGGATGGCGTCCAGAACTAGCGGCATGTGGCGTGTATGGCTTGGCCGGAAGATCACGCAAATAACTATCTTCTGGTGGCTGCATAGCGCTCTTTCGATTCAATTGCGGATGGTGAGAAATAATCGGAGCAGTAGGACGCTCGATTGGTATTTGTGATGGCTTCAGTGCGATGACTGAGTTGTCGGCTTCATTGGACCAGCGATCGTCATCTGCAAGGAGGAAAAGATAGAGAGCTCTTAAAGTTGCAAAGATAAATACGTTTTCTTAAAACTTAATTTTGCGCCTAACGAAGGCCTTAAAAATAAATTATGTGCATTTTCTCTATCATTGTCGACAACTAAAAGAACATCAGTGATTAATACTGACCTTTACCCTATACGTAACCTGTATTGAAATTTTGCTGTCGACAGTTACTATGTTTCCATGGCGAGTTAACTCGGGGTTAGGGTTTTCGTCGAGTTAAGAAAATGGCGTCGCTAACTCGATAGTGTTTCCATGCACAGCATCGAGTTGAGTCGAACTTGTCAATTTCATTTGCATTTTTGTTATTGTTTTACTAGCGAAATGGATACTAAATGGCAGCATTCACTTTGACAGATAGAACCCAGTTAAATCTTACAAGTTTCGTAGAGTTTCGTGGAGTTTCATGGATTTAACGAAACTCAACTCAACTCGCGTTTCCATAGCGAGTTAACCCCGAGTAAACCCCGAGTTAACTCGCCATGGAAACATAGTAAGTGTAGACATTATCTACGGTGGTGTACACAGTATCAAAAACAATAGCACTTCTGTTGACATGCGGACATTGTTGACAATATATAAAAAAAAAAAATTTGCAAAAAGTGATACAGCTGTCAAACGTTGATTTTAATAATCAATATTTACTCTTGTCAACGTAGACTATGGCTTAGACAATGTTGATATAATTTGGAATTTGAGGATATTTTATGGTTAATGGTTGTGTTGATATTGCTTTTATTTTACACATGTCTTCTGTCAATGTTTTAATGCCTGCAAAAAGTTAAAAGTTCGCCAACTTCAGGCATGCTTCAAGCATCAATGTGGGCTACTTCATAAAAATGCGTATAATCACAAATATCAGATGCTTGAAGCAACCATGCCTCCTATGTGTTTCGGCCTATTGTCTTAAGCCAGTGATGATTAGTCGACTTAATTATGTAGTCGATTAACGACTTTACGATAGAAACTTCATTATTATCGATTTTGTCGATAATAGTTACTATCGATTTGTCTACAATACATTCAACCAACTGTCAAAATGATGACAATTTATGTCAGAGACTGTCACCTATTGCGTTGCCAACTAATCTTTTTAATATTTTCGACTGCAATACTGTCGATGGCGTCCGTGGCGTAGTTGGTTAAAGTGCGTGGCC
Organism: Pherbina coryleti; assembly: GCA_943735915.1. Lineage (NCBI taxonomy): Eukaryota > Metazoa > Arthropoda > Insecta > Diptera > Sciomyzidae > Pherbina > Pherbina coryleti. The sequence continues at coordinate 23,337,204 of OX030951.1, forward strand.
TCTATGTCAACGAACCTGGAGACCCGGGTTCGAACCCTAGCAGCGACAGAAAATGATTTGAATTAAAATAATTTTTCTGTACAGCCGCCACCTCTCTGCAGACAATGGCAAACCTCAGAGAGTAATCAAAATGCCATGTAAAGCTTCCAATACTGTCGTTGTCGATGCACTGTTTTAATTGTCGATATTGTCGACAATAATCAGTGCAAATCACTGTAAACAACATCGAAAACTGCCTCAGGCCTTAGAACTGCTAAGTTCTCAGACTGTTCCGAATACAAGTTCGAACTTGGTCTACTTTTTTTGCGTAGCCCTTTGAAAACATTTCATACGTACCACTAGAACTATTTAGCTCCTGTCGCTCTGGACTTGGTGCCAGATCAGAACCAATACCCGATGATCCGCGTGATGATACCTGCTTGACTGCACCGCCAATACCATTTGTACCAGATGATGCTGAAGTTGCCGTTGCAGCCGTTGTGCTGCCCACAATCAACTTATTGCGACAGCGTCGCAACTCTATAGCTGTTAAATTGCCCTTCGAGCGATGTACTGTATCATAGTCGCGTGGAGGCAACAATATTGGCGGTCCATTACCATTAAGTTTGGCACGCAACTCTGCAGCCAAAGAGTCGAAGAGTTCATTATTTTGCTGCAAGGGTTTAAGCATTGGTGGTGACCGTGATACTGGTGAGCCGCTGTGTTCCTCACTACATTCGGACTCACGTGTACTGTTGCCAGTGTCACTGCCAAGCGACGAACTGAAACGCTTGGGTGACGATTCAAGGCGTCTGTGTTGTGATTGTTGTAATTGTGACTGATGATACTGTTGCTGCTTCTGGCTATGTTCGACTTTGTTGTGGGACGACGATGATGTGGCCGCAGATGGCTTGTGACTGGACATGGGCATGGGGGGCAGAATGCCCAATCTAGAGGTGGAGAGAAAAAAAAATGGTTAAAAAGCAATGAAAACAAGAGAAAAATTCATTAATGCATTGCTACTGGCTATAAAAGAGATAAACTGTAAAGCTGTTGGTGTTATTTATTGTTAAAAAACCAAATTCCTTTAGTTTAAATAGGGTTTACCCTAGACATAAAAATATTTTTAAATATTAACATTACTCAGCGGAAACTTCAAAAATTTCAAAACAACGTGAATAAAATTTTGAAAATATTTTTCAGATTTAATTGGAATGGAACAAGGCATTCTGATTTTTATTTTGATTTTGCTTTTTGATTTTGATTTTGATTTTGATTTTAATTTTGATTTTGATTTTGATTTTGATTTTGATTTTGATTTTGATTTTGATTTTGCTTTTGATTTTGATTTTGATTTTGATTTTGATTTTGATTTCTTTTGAATAGTAATTTCTTTGCTTTGTACTTAATTTGATCCAAATATTTTTTTCAGTGTAAGACTTAGTTTTTAATTGTCTACATCAATTCGGTTGATGGATTCACTCCCACAAATTAAATAAATGGAATGAATGTTGAATTTAAAAATTTTTCTTTTCCACATTGCTCGTTCTTGATGTATCATCTGTATAGCTCAAGGTTTGCTTGAAGACGAGTGAGCACCGAAATGTCATTCTGTATTAGTCAAACTGCTGGCTGCACCTTTAAATATACATAAATATCTGCTTACATCATCTCTGCTTCATGGTTTTAAGCCAAATGAGAAGTTTGTGTTGTTGCTTGTTGTTTTTTTAATAGCGATCTACCGATTATAATAAAGCGTATCAACCAACATAACTCCAACTCAAATATTGGAATATATAAATGTCAACAGATTTGAAAATGTCATCTATTTGTTTGTTGGTTTGCTCTTTGAAGATGTAGATAATCATCATATAGGTACAAGTTGTAGATTGATGTTGAAATTCACTTTGTATGCCTAGGCTTCTTCTAGATGTCATAAAAATGTTGTGTTAGCATCTTTGAACATCAATTTTTCATGCATACATTATTTGGTAACGTTACTGTGGAGTTCGTGAATTTTGAATTGTGAATGAAATAAATAAAAATGATTTCGGGGTGATTTGACTGGCTAGGAACTCAGTAAAATATGTGATGGCCTCGGAATCTGTCTTTACACTTTATGTCTGTTAACTTTTTTGCAAGTTTTAAAAATTTTAGTCTGATAAAGCTTACCCCGGGACGGGGAAGGAGTTACCGAAGCAACGAAATTTAAAATTTGTTACATGAAATTATAACACGCTTACTGTATGCGCTACGGTACAAAATATGACACGCCAGTAAATGATAGTTTTTAGCCCTCAAGATAAAAATATACAAAAAATTCATGACTTCATTAGGCCACGGAGAGAGCCGCTACAAAAGCGATAATGCATATCAATCATGCAACGGCGTTGCATCGATGAATATATGCTGTACGATACTCGTAAATGTTGTAAAACAGCAAATGTTATGATGAAAATAAAAAATATATTATGCCATCAGGTCACGTAGGAAGCAGCTTATGCAACAAAAATGTAATTTTGTTGTATGGAATTTTTACTTGCTTGATAGAAGTGCTCCAAAAAATTTTATTATACGATAGCAAGTTCTTTGACCTAATAACGAAAGTTAAAAAAAAATAAAATTCTTGGAGACGTGACACCACAAAGGCAACCGCTTATTGCAATAAAAATGCAACAACAATCTAAAAACGTTGCATGGAATTACAAATCCGTGAATATTGGCGCTACGGTAAATTTTATGGAACAGCAGTAAAGCTGAGGTCTTAGGTCACATGATAAAAACAAAAAAGGGAATCTTAAAAGTCAACTCAATGCACCAAATGCAATAGCAAAAGCAATTTTAAAATAAAACTAAAAAAAATAAAAAAATTTATTTTAATAAAGCAAAATATGTAAAAGCAAAAATGAAAATAACAACAAGTAGTAGGACAAAAATTTGGATTAGTATAAGAGAAAGATTAAGGATTCGACAAGGAATAAGATAAGGAGTAGGACAAAAATTTGGACAAAGTTGAGAGCATGGAACTGTACAAGGATTAGGACAAGAATTCAGACAAGGATTGGGAAAAAGACTATGGCAAGAATTGGGATAAGTTTAAGGTCAAGGATTTAGATATACCTAAAACAATATTTTAGATTAGATTGGAAAAAGGACAATAAATGGGACGAGGTATAGAACAAGGATTTAGGCACACTAAGGACAAGATTAAGGACATCGATTGGGAAAAGAAGTGGGTCAAGGATTAGAAAAGGGATATGATATATATCTAGGATTCACCAGAGGAGGCTAAGAGAGCAGTTTTGTAGTCCAAAGAGGAGCTGAAACGGCTTTAAGGGCATATTTTAATTCTTTTTTTTTTTTTTTTTTTTTTTTAAATTGAATATTGAATATAGATCCTTAAGCTACAAGATACAAGGATATCTTAAATTTAACAAGCTTAAGCATTTCCCATACAAAAAATTGTTAGAGGGGCGGGGAGGGGGGTTTTAAAGCCGTTTCAGTCCGTATGTAGATCCACCACTGGCATCGAGTAAATAAGTAGTTTGGACAAGATGCAGGACAATTATAAGTACAAATATAAGAATAAGTATAAGGATAAGAACAAGTTTGGGAACAAAGGAAAGAATAGGCACAAGAATAAGGACAAGGATCATTATTCTGATGATACGCTGTCACGTGATACCTACAGACGTGTCAACGATACTGCCAACTTTTTAAATAAAAAATAGCTTTACTAGTAGATAGGGTTATGTCATGCACTTCTTTCTGATGCACCACAATAGGTCCAAACAAGTTTCATTGGCCTTAGATTGAACCATTCGTGGAAAATTTGCGAGCAGCGAGGTCCGAGGTACGAAGCCGCCACCATACACAGACAATTTTTTTCAATAGAAATTAATTTATCTCATCGGTCGTCACCTCTCTGCAGACAATGGCAAACCTTAGAGAGTAAATAATGCCATGTAAAACTTCTTGAGAACATGCACATTAGCCGTTCGGAGTCGGCATAAAACTAGTAGGTCCAGATCTCGATCAGTTGTGTAAAAAAATTTAATTACACGTACCAGTAGCGGATCTACATACGGACTGAAAGGGCTTTAGCCCCCATCCCCCCCTTGGAGAATTTTTTGTATGGGAAAAAAATGAAAAAAAGTCAAAAAAGACGTTTCAGCCAGGCATACAAAAATGTAGTTTCAGGCCCTCCCCCTTGGGAAAATCCTAGATCCGCTACTGACACGTACAACACGTGTTTGATCATAAGAAGTTCGGTCAAAGTCCTTTCAAGGGTTGAAATGGCCATTTTATTTTTATTGTTTTTTTTTTAGTTCTTACCCAGCAGAAAAGTGGACCAAATTTGAAATAGTTCTGAACTAGTTTCAAAAAGGACCAGTACTAGTTCCACTACAATACCCTTTAACATTGAACGAATTGACGCTTTTTGCGGGTTGATGTCATAGGAAAAGACAATTGTCCCCAGAAACACTCCTTTTTCCCTCTATTTTAACTAGTTGCATTAGGAACATTTTTAAACTGGTTGCTTTCGCAGTAGCCTGAAAGTGGTTCTTTTTTAACTAGTTTTAAAGTGAACATATCAAAAGTGTAAGAATTTAGTGCAATGGAAAGGTCCTAAAGATCTCATTTGTACCATCTTTTCCATCCACAATCCAGAAAACATTTTGTCTATAAACATTTTTTTTTTTATTATTTTTTCTTGTGCGCAGCAAATTTTAAAAAGTAGCCAGAACGCGTTTATTTTTTGTCAGCAATACTTTTGAAAACAAAAGCAAAGATAACTGTTCTACACTGAACGCGTTTTGAACTTTTTCAGAGCTACTGCGAACTGCGCTAGAAATGAACTAGTTCACTTTTTCAATTGACTCCAAAATAACTGCTGGGTAGACACACAATTTTTTTTTTTAAAATTTCTTTTTATAAAACATAAGCTTATATGTGGCGTCCGTGACGTAGTTGGTTAAGTGCGTGGCCGCTATGTCAAAGAACCTGGAGACCCAGGTTCGAACCCCAGCGTCGACAGAAAATTTTTTGAATTAAAATAATTTTTCTGTACGGCCGCCACCTCTCTGCAGACAATGGCAAACCTCAGAGAGGAATCAAAAATGCCATGTAAAGCTTCTTGATAACGAGAACATTCCGGTCATCGCCGTTCGGAGTCGGCGTTAAGCATGTAGGTCCGGTTCTTGGTCAATTGTGTACAAACTTAATAACACGCACAACACAATTGATCATAAGAAGCTAGGTCAAAGTCCTTTCAAGGGCTGAAATGGCCAGTTATTTATTTTTTTTTTTTAAGCTTATATTCGGTATTATTCGGGTCTTTATATGCAAATAACTTTAGCACCATCTATTGGGTCCAAACTTTGCCAAAGACTTTATTTTTATTGAAATATATGGTGTGAATTTGAGTCAATTCGGTTAATTAATAAAAATTTTCTAAAAAGTGACCCCAGTTACCCCAGTGCCAAGGGATTCTAACATAAACAAAAACAATTGGGACTTTGTTGGGTTTTCAGACATAAACGCTTTACTTTAGTCTTAAAAGCGTTCCCGTACTTTTTCGTGTTTTTTTTTTGTCTCTGAGAATTTATTGCTATTCTCTCACTTCTGACAATTTTAAAATTGTTTGTTAAGAAATGGCGGGAACAGATCTTTTATTACAAAAAGGTCAATCTACTGTTGTAAGTAAGGAATATCTAAGAACTTTTATAGAAGTTTTTATATTATTTCAAACTGTACTTATGAGTACATAAGGATGAAGAGTAATGGTGATATAGACAAGACTTCCTCTTTTTAAAAGACACACTGATTTACAAATAATTTTGGGATTCATTTAAGGCTAAAAATTAATATTATGTAGACTGATTGCGCCTTCCGCATCTAGTGACAATTTTGTTTTAATGCTCAATTTTTTCCATGCAACTTTCTTCCTACTATTCCAGTGATTTATAGTCTTTAAATTTAAAAAAAAAGAGATTCATAATTAATTTATAATTTCTGGCAATTCATCAAAAATCAAGTGCTCATACAAAGACATCACAGACGAGTGACAAGCGCTCCCAGGCATATTCACTCAACAGGTAACAGCTGTGCATCGTGCAGCATGTTGTTGCATAAGCACGCTGGCTGCCTGTTTCCTGTATCATTTAACGGAGTATGCAAGCAGCAACATGCAATATTGCACTTTGTTGCAATTTTCATTCATAATATTTGCCCTTCCTCAGTAGAGGGGCGGCGACACCATGCAAGGCTACTTATTTTATGTCTTTATTTCTTCTTTAATTCTTTTTTAACTGAATACGTCAAACAATAAATGGACTGAAAGTATTAGGTAATAACTTGCCTTAGGTGCTTTCTATGGAGTGCTTAATTTTTATGCAAAATTGTCTGGCTTTCCATGCAATATTGGCAATTTCTACTTATTTTAACCAGTTTTTATGTCTTACATATAAATATTTCCAATTATTAAAATAAATTGTGTTTCTTGTACTCACCTATTTTCCAACTCTTCGAATCGTTTTTGATTCTCAGGACGATTTATTAATGTCTGCAGCTGTTGATTGAGCGCCTCGGCTGTGGACTCCGAATCGCAACGATAAGCATGCACATGTAGTGGACACTTGGTTGCCGGATTATATAGCAGCAGGACACAAGCAACGATATCGTCCGTTTGCACGGAGCTGGTTATGGCACTGTGTGGAATGAAATGCTTCGAGGAGCCCTGCAACAGCAAAAAAAAAAACACAAATATTTTTACAAATAACTAAATTTGATGAAAAAGCCGCTCAAAACAAGCCAATTAAGGCTGAATCGAGCCTTCTCTTCGTTTTCAGCTCCCACTGAGCTTGTTTGTCGTGCACTTACCTGTAATATTTTGATGCCCTTGTGTGAAACTTGCAACGTGACTTTCAATGGTTCTTGACCGCGTGACCTATCGATTAGATACGGCAACACTGAATGGATGACTCGTGAGCCGCGTAAACCTTTAGCCTCCTCAGCGCCCAAAAACCAAACATAATATGAAGCTTTCTGCACATCACGACGTAGTCTCAGCGCCATTTTAGACAAACTCTTTTTGGGTCGTTATGTGTGTGTGTGTGTGTGTGTATATATATTCTGGGTAGCTATTTAATTGTATGTGCGCTGGTGTTGTTGCTTGTGCTTTTAGTAGATTACATCTGGAATGAAGAAGCAGTAAAGTAAAGTTATGATTTTTTTTTTTTTCAGAAATAGAGAAATTGTAGGAATTGACGAAAATACATATTGTTTTTGTTTTTTATTTCTGCACTTTAATGCTAGTTATTAAAAAATGATACGAATACTATTATTAAAGTTAGCTCAGCGTATTTAATGCTAACAAAGCGGCTTTTATACGCTACGCTGATCGTTCTTTAAACTTTAGGCAGCAGTGAAAAATGCATGAGTGTGTGGCTGCACATTTTAATTGATTTATGTTTTAATAAAGTATTAAAGAAAAAGTACACATGAAATCGAAAGACTTAAGACACGAACGCGCTGCTTGAGCTTCAGTAGAAAAATTTTTTAAACTGCTTAATTAAGAAAAAAAAAAAAACAAAAAATATGCAAAAAATTTTTCAATTTTTTGTCACTTGAGACACGTAGAAAAATACTTTTAAAAAATACACAACGAATTTTTTTTGGTGTTGCAGCACATAAAGGATGAACAGCGTGAACAAAGTTTTTCTACGCCAGAAGAAGCCTTTAAAAACTATATTTTGGAGGTATCTCAAGCGGAATGGAATAAATGGTTGGACAAATGGTTCGAAAAAATGTAAAATGCAAAAATGTATTGATCATAAAGGAAAATAAAGAAAATTCTTTAAATTAATCCTGAAATATATGTAGTGACTTGTGTTGCCAGAAGACGAGATTTCGACTAAATTTCGGGTTTTTGAAACTTCAAAAGGGCAAAATCGGATTTTGGGTCAAAGTGTTTTTTTTTATTTTTTTTTTTTTAATTTCAAAAATATAAAATTGAAAGCAATATTCTTTTATGCAACTTTAAAAAAATTCAACTTGAAAGTGTTATTGTGAATATTTAAAATATTGTGAATATTGTGAAAAGAAAGAAAGGAAATAGAATTTTACAAATCACAGCTGAGACGGTTGGTTTTTAATGAAAATATCACTGTTTCTTTTGGAGCAAGGTTACCAGTTATGTGGGAAAAATCCCATTTGTGGGAGTTTTTAGTTGCCCTTGGGCATTTTTTTGTTGGGAATTCCCATGGTAGTTTTTACTTCCGAGTGGTATTTTTTAATTGTCGTGGGATTTCGGAATTTTTATACGAAAATAATTTTTTTTCACATTTATTTAGCGAAAACTTCATATGAAATCATTGCCATTATACGCATCAAAAGCTCTGTTTCCACTACGATTTTATGTCGTAAGTTACGTATGTAAAATCCCTTAAATTTTTGTTGCATTTGGGATTTATTGTGGTATTTTTTAATGCGTATGGGATTTTTTTTGTGATTTTTAAATTCATATGGGATTTTAGTTGGTATTTTTAAAAAGCGTGGTATTTTTGTGGTAATTTTTAATGATTGTGGGATTTTTCGTGGTATTACTTTTACTGCTTACTTTTGCCGGAGTAATTTTGGTCGTATGTATTTGATTTATGCTACTGTGGGAAAAAGGTAATTTCCTTGGGAATTATTCCGAATTTTAACTGGCAACCTTGTTTTGGACAATGATGTCAGCAAACGAAAAAAATAGTGATAGCTGCGCCCCGCCGAGAAAGCTGAGAAAGGAACAGAAGCTTATCAAAGAAAAATTGGTTCCAAATTCCTGAGTATACAGATAGACTGGTACCAGTGCATTTTATCGAATACAAAGCTATGGGAAAGGCGTGTGAACGGGATTTTTAATTTTTGAAACGGAATTTACAGGGCGTTTTAGAGGAGTGAATGGGATTTTGGAGATCGGCCTCTGGCAACACTACTAGTGACCTTCGTATTTTAAGATTTAATCCTTTCTGCAAAAAGTTCCTAAAAGTATGCAATGTGCAGTTCTTCAAATGAAAGAAACAGAATGATCCCAAAAGTATGCAATGTATGAAATAAAATTAGTATTGAAAGAATGTTCGTAATAGTATGAAATTTTTCAAATGACAGATTTCTAACATTAATTAAAAAAAACGAACGATTTTTTGTCATAGGAGTAATCTGTAGACTAATCTTGTTTAAAGTGACTTAAAGTGACTTGTATGAACTATGTCTCATGTGTTGGACTGTCCCAGTAGGGGAAGTATTCATTTCAGAACTAGTTAAATAATGATTACTTGTTAATGAGAGCTGTGTAATGAGGTTGTGGCGACCGTGGCGTAGTTGGTTAAAGTGCGTGGCCGCTATGTCAACGAACTTTGGAGACCCAGGTTCGAATCCCAGCAGCGACAGAAAATTATTTGAATTAAAATTATTTTTCTGTACGGACGCCACTTCTCTGCAGACAATGGCAAACCTCAGAGAGTAATAAAAATGCCATGTAAAGCTTCTTGAGAATAAGAACATTCCGTTCATCGCCGTTCGGAGTCGGCGTTAAGCATGTAGGTCCATTTCTCGGTCAATTGTGTACAAACTTAATAACACGCACAACACAATTGATCATAAGAAGATAGGTCAAAGTCCTTTCAAGGGCTGAAATGGCCAGTTATTTATTTATTTATGCTAATGAGAGCTAGCTCCGTGCTGGATTACAACACATAGAAAAAGGGCATTAGCGAGGATGTAAGGTTTTGAGTTGATCGTGGCTGTTCGGCTAGATTAACGATCGTTGTAACGAGGCATTTTTTTGACATTATTTATTTCGAAACTGCAAGCGAAGGCGTAAGACAGTCTTTATCACGCTGAGGTAAAGTCAATTTTATTTCTTCTGAAAGTGAAGCCTCTCTGAAAGCAAAATTCTAAATTCGTTCTAAAGACTCTCTCTGTTGCTTCAAAACTTGTTCAGAATAACAAATGAATCCTACTTGTATCTTGATTCCTGACCATAGTGTCCAACGGGAAAACGGGCTACTAAGCTAAGCCTGGACCTACCTCACCATTCCAAAGACCGGAATAATAATGTGTTGTTCGTAAAACCATATTTAAACAACACATCGAAACAATCACGCCATTAAAATAAAATGATTTTTGGTTGAACTCACTAGAGCAATATTGCAATAAGAATATATTTTCTGGATTCTTTCCAAAGAAATGTTAATTCCTTTAAATTTAATGTAGATTAAATTCAAATTGGATTCTAGAAATAAACGAAATCTTTAACGGAATCACCTACTAATGATAAATCTGTCAGTTAATAAACTTTGAAGACTCCGTCTAGAGGATGAAGAAAAGCTCTAGATATATTCTCTCTAAGCATCTAGCCGATCTTCAAATAAGAAATATTAATCTAGACAGCGGAATGGCCTCATCTAGACATTTCAAAAATCGTTATCTTGAAAATTTGTTGTTTTCTGAAAAAAATCTAAAGTCTTTAAAAAAGTTTTAATTACTTATAAACTGAAGCCATATAAACTGAGGTATTTAAACTACCCGCAAACCATATATTTTTATCTTATGCAACCGAAGTTCTAGATCAGAACTTTTCCGACAAACTTTTCACTTATTTTCTTGATATCATACATTTTTTTTTAATTTCTTTTTAATTGTTTTTAGAAATTTTCACTTATTTCCTTGATTTAATAAATATTTTAAAGATGTAATATCTAGTCAGTCAAGTCTGCCTTGGTTCGACATATAAGGGAGAAAGGGGGCTATCAAGTGAAACATGTTTTAAGCGTGGTAAAATGATACAAAAACATAAAAACATGTGAGTTTAAATCTAATGCTTTGACCTCAGTTGATTCAAGTTAGAAAGCTATCTCACCCACAAACTTTTCCAGTCGTAAATATTGATGGCGTCAATGATGTAGTTTGTTCAAGTGCGTGGCCTCTATGTCAACGAACCTGGTTCTATGTTCGAATCCCAGCAGCGACAGAAAATTATTTGAATTAATATGATTTTTCTGTACGGCCGCCACCTCTCTGCAGACACTGGCAAACCTCAGAGAGTATTCAAAATGCCATGTAAAGCTTCTTGAGAACAAGAACATTCCGTTCATCGCCGTTCGGAGTTGGCGTTAAAACTGTAGGTCCGGTTTTCGGTCAATTGTGTGCAAACTTAGTAACACGCACAACACAATTGATCATAAGAAGCTAGGTTAAAGTCTTTTCAAGGGCTGAAATGACCAGTTATTTATTATTTATTGATGATTTATTTATTGATGATTTTTCAATCTCAGTGGATTAAAAAAAGGATAGAAAGTGCAGAAAGGTTAAAGCGTAGGACCATGGCCTGGTCATGATTTGAACTCGGGACCTTTGGGGTGGCAGTCGAGTATGCAATCTACTCGACTACCGATGCTGTCGTTTTGAGGAAAACACTGACGAAACATTTGAAATTCTTAAGCGACTCATAGAAATTATGTCAAAAGTTTCCAATAGGTATTAAACAGATGGTAGAGTATTGCTAAGAAAGATATAGAAAGTCTCTATCTAACTGCTACACTGACAACTGTTAACACTGCATGTAAATCAAAAGACTTAGGAAACGAACTTTAGGTTGCCTCCAATTTCTGGGGAATAATTAACAAACGATAAAGGTAAAGATTTTGAATATTTATTATTATTGATGGCACATAAAATTCAAATATATGTTTTTAACTCACCACACCTTCAAAAAAAAAAAAAATAATTTAATTAAAATATTTAAATAAGTTTTTTCTTAAAACAAGACATCAATCATTATTCGAAGAAAAAAAAAACACATCAAATTCCGAATTTATGATGACCACTGATTGTGTTGTTTTGAAAAAGAATGAGAAAATATAAGGAAACCACAACAAAGGCACCGAAAAAAAAAATAGATAAGCTTTTTTTTCACTTTCATTTATCAATAACACAATGAAAAGTTTATGTTTCAACTGATTTGATGTCATACAAACATTTTTTTAATGACTTTCAGGCAAACACACACAAGCACACACATGCACACATATTCACACAGATGTTAAGCGGCACACATCCATACATAGAGATATGTAGTTGTCAAAGAACTTTTCATTTAACATTCACGACACCAAAATAATAACTTCAATTAGAACAGTTAATGCTTGCACCATGTTTTATTCCGCCATTCTTTATTCTTGCATTATTGAATTATTTCAATTTCTAGATTTTAATCGATTTAATTATGATTTTTTTTTATACCCAAATTAAGCGCTTATGTGCGCTCGCAGCCATTGAACGCGAACGAAAGCGTCTCGCGCAAAAGACAAGAAACGATTAAATGCGCGATTCACAATAACTGAATGAGTGTGGTTAAAGCTGTGTTTGCTGCTGCCAGTCACAGCAGTCAGTAGTTGTTAGTCGTCATTGCTGTCGTCGTCGTCGTCGTCGTCGTTGTAGAGGCCGGCGAAGAAAGCTGAAAGTTGTTGTATTTGTCGGTAAGGTGAAGAATGTTGAAAACAAGAGTTGATTCTGTGGTGCGACGGAATGGTTGATTGTGGGTTGGGCTGCATTGGTTATGAGGTTACATTATGTTCCATGGATTGACTCTGTACGAAGTGCTGTGCTGATATCGATCGAGTGGAGTAGAGTTGGAATTTTTTGGGTATGGGCGAAATTGCGTTGAGGTTAGTGAGACAGGTTGATGCGTTTGTTTTGATTAATTGTTGTCGTTTTTTACTGTTACTGTTGTTGTGCGGATTTCAACAAATGAGTGTAATTGAAAGTGTAAAAGCAAAATAAGCAAAAAAAAAATTATTTGCTGTTATAAGAAATCAAGTGTCTATCAAGTGTACTAAGCTTGTTATACAATTTGAAATCTCAATGACTGTGAAGGTCTGTGAATTTTTTTCAAAATTTTGACATTTTGCAATTTGGGTTTTTGACATATAAGAAAAAAAAAAGTACAAAACATGATTTTTTAACAACTTTAAAAGTAATCGATGTATAACGTATTGCATAAGAGCATTCCTTTTGGGTGCATGCTTAATTAATTCAAGTACTGAGGAGACTTCATTAAGAAAATGGGTAAAACTAAATATAATGTCGACCATATCGTAATAATCTTAGAAAAAAAATCACAGCAGAACAATTTGGTTGTAATTGAGAAAGTAAAATATAACATTTTGGTGTCAGTGCCAGCAATTCATGTCATGGGTGACGCAAGATGCAAACAAGTTTAGAACTTTTTCTTATGTTCTTTATAAGCTCAGACAAATATTTGGAATATACTAGATATTAGATAAGAATGAATATAATTTTCAACTATTTAACTAACTGACTGAACTAAAGACATCATTAAATATTACAAACAATCAATAATCCGTCACTCGTTTAGGTGCAGTGCAGCTTTTTGGGTAGCTAAGATCTCCGCTTGGTGGTATTGACTATGGGATGCAATGCATAACCAACTGAAATCCACAAAAAGAAAGGCTTATAATGCTTATATCTTAAAACTGTTCCATTTAGATAAAATTCAAGGCTAATCGAGTCGTCACTCGGCTGATAAAGCGAACATGCTAGCAGGATTATTTGCACAAAATTCCACAATACTGGCTAGCAATCAGCCACAGCCTTCTTTAAAATATAGATCGTCTTTGATGCAAGAAATATATTCTCGGACGAGAGCAGTCAAAAGAGTCCTTGCAAAAAATATATCTGGCCCAGATAGATAGGTATGCCTTCCGGTATGCCATAAATTGTGCTAAAAAAAGTATACTTATACACCGGCTCGATCTTTGCGTAATCTTTTCATAATTTCGTACATTACAGGAGTATTTCCATCTTTTTGAAAATTCGCAAATATTCAGCCAGTTCGTAAGAAGGGGTACCGTAGGAACTACCGACCTATTGCGATATGCTCAATGCTCTCCAAAGTCATGGATGGAGAGTGTATATAAAGCGGAGAGTGCATCAAGTCAGTGTGAGAGTGTTGTCTAGAGCGCAGCGAGTTGTTCAGTGATGGTCAATATGGGTTCCGTAGGGCCCACTCTAATGGCGATCTTATAACGATCCTTACTGAGAAATAGAGCCATTGTGTTTATTTCTTCGGTGAAAGCTAGATTGTTGCTTTGGATTTTTTTTTAAAGTGTTTGACCGAGTATGGCATAAGCCTCCCCAGCTAATATTTGAAATATATCGTCACCTAAAATGCAAAATAACGTAAGATCACTTTTGAAAAGTTTACAGGAGAAGCAAAAAACGATATAAAATTCAAACAACTTGAGATATTGAAACGGAATTTTCAAATCAAATAACTTGGTTATTTTTGGTGGCAGAAGTTTAAAATTCATAACACACATGTAATATAATGTAGTGAATCGTAATCAATAAAAAACACAATATTGAATTTTTTGATGATACGTCTTGTTGCATTTTATGTGACGATATATTGTTCAAATTTCGCCTAGGCGAAGCGATACTCTTGGAAGATATTTAGGCGAAATTCCTTTTGAGCGAAAAGAAACCAATTCGCTATTGTTACTTCTGAGTGAAACATTTTTTTTCAAAATCAAAACACCACAGTTTCAAATTTTTTTCGTATAGGAGAAGAAAAAGCGATATCATGGAGGCATTTTCAAAAAGTAGCTGATTATTTTGTAAAAAATTTAATCATTGTTTTTTAAATTTGGCGTTTGATTCGCTTATATCGCTTCTAATGTATTTATTTGGGTTTGGAAGTGGGGTTAAAAATTGAAAAGGATATCGTTTACTTCTCCCTAGAAAGATTCGAGTTCTGCTCACTCGACGGAAACGCTTCTGCTCAATAGGAAGACTCGTTTTCTGCTCCAAAGTAAAAATATTTTTCTGCTCTTCTAGAAAATTTTGCCACGATGGACTTTTCTCTCCCAAGAGAGAGCAGAAAGCGATAAGATAGCGAGCTCACCGGCAAAAAATTCTTTTTGAAGTAGATTCACTTCCTGCTCTTCCGCGATACAATATGCTGGGTGGGTCTCGTCAAAATTACTTGCATTTGGTGTTGGTGTTAATATTGCTCGATGGACCAGGTGTTTGTGTTTCCTCCAGCATTTGATTTGACGGCATTTCCTCCAGCGAACATGCCATTGGTGCTGAAGTACCGGAGGTTTCAGTCCTATCGTCAATTTTATTTTTGGTTTTTATTAATGAATTTCTGTCGTTGACTTCTAACCCAATTCATTCGTTTGCGGACGACAGCAGTATTTGTCATTTATAATCTTTCGAAAAACTCCCGAGCTCTTTGGAGATTCTTGAAAGATTCAGAGAAAGAGGTAAAACTTGAATAATACACTTCTTAATAATTTGAAAAAACCTCTGGGGACACTGGGGGCTGACTAATAGAGTAGAGTTTAATTCTAGCAAAAACCCACAGTGTTGCCTGTATACTCACAAGCGAATGAATTGCCTCTTAACTACTCTCAATATGAACGGTGTAGATTTTGCGGAGTCAGATGCTCTTGATGTTCTAGACATAACGATCAAACCTGACATTCGTTGGAATGATTACTAGAGATCTACTCAATTAGCAACATTTTCAGTGTTTCGAAAGAAGCGGCTTAGTGCCTAGATTTACAAAAACGTTGTTAGAAATACTTCACTCCAACTGATCTTTGCCTGATCTATACCTGATATAATAGGCTGAAGTACAATTTGCATATTTGAGCAGGGCCTTCAAGATCTTATTTAGAGCTTCAGGATCAAATTCAGTGACTTGAGTGTATCTTACAGGGGATGAAATCCCTCAACTCTCTTTTGGTCATCAATGCAATGTTGGTTGTCTAAGGTTTCTGTACAGATATTACAGGGATTAATTGGTGAAAGGGTTCAAGAGTGACACATAACCTGATGCCATCGGCTTGTGTGCTTCCAGGTTCACTATGGTGTTGGTTTAGTCTAAAAAAAAAGAATGATTTAGATTATTTTATTTGAAATTTAGCCATTAACTCGAAGTTATTTTTAACATTTAATATTTCTACACAATCTTGAATAAGTAGCTGCTATCAATTTTCGTCATTCTCTTCTGTCTCTCTGTTTCTGTTATGTTTTCATGCCAAGTCTAAGATTTCAATATATAAATATTTTTATATAAACCTGGTCTACATATCACTTCCGATTTCAAGCGACAACTTCGTACTTCAGCCAACAAAAACAAAATATTTCAATCTGTCAACGAAGCCAATTGAGTCAGTTGAACCAACTCAGCCACTAACTGCGTACTATTGGTATAACGAATGATATTTTGTTGGTTAAGTCTTGGCTAGGTTAAATTTTGAGCCGAAATGGGTTAAAAGACTTCATTTTTGACATCCGCATCACCAAGTTATTTATGCTTATATTGGTAGTGATTCTTAAGATCTTCAGCTTGGCCTATTTTTATTAACCTTATGATATTGTAAGCTTATAAAATGAAAATATCTAAATATATGAATAATTAATTAACTTTGTTCAAATCGAGTTGATCAAGAAATTACAAAATTTGTCTATCAATAAATCCAAGCATTAACAATTAATTTTGACATTTATGGAAAATTTGTGCTTAAGCAACAACTTGGAACAGCACTCCAGCTGGTTTGGAATTTAATTTCTCTTTCAATTTAAATTTAGTTGTTGATATGCTGCACCATCAGGTGAGCGGTGCTGAACTTCATCGCATGTAAGTGATTTTGGTGAAATTGGTTATTTTTCGGCTACAACTTCTTAGATCACGTCCGACAACAGTGAATTGCTGCAGCATTACGAAGCAACTGAAAAGCAGCAACAAAAGCAATACAAAAACAATAACTACCAACGTATTCACAAGATGACAAGCTAAGATATAGCAACAAGTTGCCAAACTGCAGGTACATGCAACTTCTTGTTGCTTGCTACATGTCTTAACCCTCGCATGTTTGCTGAAATTGCAGAATTGGCAAATACAGCACATTTAGTGCTGCCAATAATAATAATAATAACTGCAGCCGCCAGTCGCTGCTGAGGTTTACTAACTTATTTGTAGCATTTTAATGGCAGACCAAACACGCCTCAAACGACCTCAAATCCAAGAAGAAAAGCTACAAATTTCGAGTTTTCACTGCTGCAGTTGTAGTGCAACTTGTTGTTGCTACATGCTGTCCGTCTGGCTTTCCGTCTGTCTGCCTTCCTTGTGCTGCTTGTTGCAAGTAAAACATGTTTTAGTGCTTTTTTCGATTTTAATTGCGTTTTAGTAAAAGTGGGTAATGAACGCTTTAAAGTACTTGTGAGCGCGCAAGATCAAACACACACACACATTCATATAGAAACACACATATAAGGCGTCACACAGCGATTGATATCTGTTAATTACGAGGATCACTTTACAAGGTTGACTGGTTGTTTTTGTAGTTGTTGCTGAAGGCTGCCTGTTAATGTTGTCGTCGTAACGAATTGGTGAAATTCGGTTAAGTCTTAAATGGTAACGATTTCGTTTTAATTAGTTATAGATTAACAGATTTTAATTTGTACATATATAGATAACTAGCATACCCGTTCCCAGCGTTGCTTGGGATAATAAATATAAATATAAATAAAAATATGAAAACATATATAAATAAAGACTCGATATTTTGCGCAGCTGTTCAAGCCATAATCTAACGCAATGACATTTCAGACCGTTAAACACACAACAGCCATGGTAGTACAAAACATTTCACCCCCACAGCTTACATGCAATTGAAATCACCATCATGGTTAAATTAATAAGGTTATCTTGGGGCTGATCGTACTCTCTTTTCAGTACCCACAATTGTCAAAATCAATGAAAAGCAACAAAAACAACTTCATCGGCTTTACATGTTATCAATTTTCACTTTCAGATTTCGTATGAGCTGTCAACTTCGACTGGACAGTTATGGGCACTCGCTCTCACTCTTGCCTCATTAGTTCAACCATGATTACTTCCATCCAATTTTACCATAAGATCATAGAGTTAGTTTCGCCATTAAAAAAAAATGTTAACGGCCTTACATGACAATCTTATATTTTTTTTTAATCAGCTTTATTCTAAAGTTATGTAAAATTTATCTCAATCTATTTATTAGATCTTTTAACTCAGTAGCTATTGAAATAAAAAGAGTGGCAAGCAATCTTAGTATGAAAATCAAAATAAATACGATATATTGGGCTTCTGGCAACACTGTAGCAGAAATAAACTGTGTACAACTATCCACTCAAGATGGCAGCGCGGTGAGTTATAGACTCTCACCTCTCTCTCTCTCAGCAAAGAGCTTAAGCTATTGTTTGTTGTTATTTTGTGCTGCTTATACAATGACAGCATTGATTAAAATGCAAGAATTCTTAAATAATTAAATCAAAAGTTTTACCAAAAACGTAGTACCCAGTAGCAGGGTCGCTTATTATAGCAATTGAAAAGTGAAAGAATTATTAAAATCGGTTCAGCGGTTACGCCGTGATTGAACGATAAAAATCCGAGAGAACCCTTTTATATAATATATAGATATAGATATAGATATAGATGACGTGAAGCTCATTATTTCTTTGCTCTATATGACTTGATTGCCGTCAGTTGATTTTGATTGAAGCCGAGGAAGTTTGTTGCTTAAGTCTTTAGTTTTCTATAGAGAGTTGATCGAATAATGAATTGCTTTGTTTATAATATTGCTGGTTTAATGACTTTATTTTTGAAGGAAGAGTTTATTATGTTATTGACCAATTGTTTCAAAAAAATTGTAAGAGATATTGAAAATATTATCTTTATACTACATCCCAGAAGGAAATGGTCATGTATAGGAATGTGTTTTAGAATGTATCGCCCCTATGGAGTATACATTCCAGAACGCGTGATTTCGCGTACACGTCGATGTCATAGGAAAATCATACATCCTTTTTGCATTCCTAAAGAATGTGTGAAAAATTACATGATTTTAACATGAACGAAATCTTTGTGAAAAAATTATGTACTTTTTCTTACATGAATAAAGAATGTATGAAGAAGTCAATTTTTTTTATCATTCGTTCGAATGCAAGAAAAAAGTTTGCATTCGAAGATACTTTACTTGATCATGTATCCTTTTTCTCTCTTTTTTTCGACACAGAATTCATGCATTCTTAAAGTTATACATTTTTTTTTTTTTTTGTTTTTTTTTTGTTTTTTTTTTTTGTTTTTCTTTTCTTCTGGGATAATACATAAAAATGAATGTCTGCGAGTGTTTTTCAAATAGGCTATTGCACTGTTAAAGCGATCTTTATGAAATTCTTTACCACCTGTTTTTTGCAATAAAATATTTCTCATAAGGCTTATATGAGTGAGACTCGACAGCGGGGCTAGTTAGCCCCAATCACATAAAATGCTCAAGTGCGATATCCTTGAACTTAATATAGTCAGAGTAAAAAAACTGCGCACAGAAATCTAGTTAATAAAACTTAATATTTTCTGGAAATAAGAGTGGTTTTTTATAATAGGGCACCACCATTTCCATACCAATGTCCATACCTCGAATATATTATCTTTTCATCATATAAAATATTGATTTTTAAAAGTGAAAATAGATGTTTTTTCTAACAAAAAAAAAAAAAAAAAAGAAAGCGACAAAAATATGAGCTTAGTTCTATAATAAAGCCTGATAGTAACGATAAACTGCAAAAAATAACATCTTGGCAATAATGAAAGCTAGTTTCTTAAACGGAAAAAAATGCTTGATGTGATTGTTTAAACTACACAAAAACCATGATATGTCTAACAAAGTTACTGTGAACTATACTCTTAAAGACCAACGAAATACTCTTTATGTGTTTATGTGCTATATTGTTAGTTATTCTTACATGTTGAATATACATTTTCCACATTTTCCACTGAGTATACTGATATCTAATCAGCATTTTTGTTAAATATCCCATGTGTCTCAATTTTTTCTTCAGTGGGTTTTTATGAAATAAAAAAATCCATTAGGACTGGATCCTAGCTCTCTGTATAGACCTTCAACTTCACAATAGAGATATTTTGACGCAAATGGAAGCTAGAATTTTAAAATTGAGAACAATCAAAAAAATTGAGGAACACTGAATTGGGCGATAATCGGTCATACTAATGGCAGAGAAAAGTATTTGACCTGTATTGGACAAATATACATAATTATAATATTAACTGGCCATTTCAGTCCTTGAAAGGACTTTGATCGTACTTCTAATGATCAAACTGTGTTGTGCGTGTTATTAAATGTTTGTACACAATTGATCGAGAACTGGATCTACTAGTTTATGCCGACTACGAACGGCTATAATATGCATGTTCTCAAGAAGCTTTACATGGCATTATTTATTCTCTGAGGTTTGCCATTGTCTGCAGAGACGTGGCGCCCGAACATAAAAATTTATTCAATTGAAAAAACTTTCTTTGTCAGATGGAAATCGAACCAGGGTTCTATGGCGTATGGGTCACGCACTCTACCCACTGCACCACGGCCACCATATATACATATTATGGAATATATTATGGCTAGTTGGATGAATTTTCACAGACGGTGGCAGATATGTCGGGTAAATGTATGGAAGAAAACATGGCGAATATTTAAGAAACTGATGAAGTTACCTCGAGTATCGAGCTTGATATCTATTTAAGATCATGTTGTAGAAAATAAAAATTGAAGAACAATGGTGCGTTTTTGCTGGCAAATGTCTCGTTTCCATTGCTGAGTTCTGAGACCTAATGGATATTCACTTTGAAGATTTGAGCAAATAAATGGTGATCAATTTGAGATTCTTTGGAAATCCAATAGACTTGTGCATCTGTTGTAGCAATTAGTGTTCAACACGTACAACAACTAAACTGATAAATATTTTGGAATTGATCTTTGTCCAAAATAAACAAAACCAAATTTCTCTTCAGCTCTATAATTCTCAGTAACTTAGTCAAACACGTTATAATGCTACGGTTTCTAAACATTTAATAAGATCTCATTTAAAAAATGATGTAAACGGAATAAAGATGAATAAAGGGGTGCATGGGTCGAAAATTCAAACAAATAGAAAACATTAAAAAACTTATAAAAATATTAAGAAAATTCTCGAGAGAAATCAAAATGCCAAATGTTTATCATTGGCAAAAAAAAACAGGTTCGTTAATTTTTGTGAAAAACTAAAACAATTTTAAAGTGAAATTATATACTAACTAGTATTATATGATAGCAGATCTAAAATGATATTTTGAGAAATTATTTTTTGTCCAATGTTTTTTTTTTAAAAACACATTAAATGTTTTAGAAATTTGACACTACCTGGAAAACTTAAAGGTTTTTTTATTTTATCAATCTGTTTCACAAAAATAAAAACCCAAGCATGAGTCTTAGGATTAGGCCTGGGTAGTTTATGAACGAACTAGTTCAATTGAACGATTCCCACTCATGAACAATGTGAACTAGTTCAGTGTTTTTCGTTATTTTAGTTCATTTTAGTTCAATTGATTTTGCAGCGAGTAGGAAAAAAATGAACAAAAGCAAAAATAACTGAATTTACCAAACTGTGGTTTGAGTCCTTGGTTTGTCCGAACGAACTATAAGACCTAGCGAACTAAAAGAACGAACGAACTAAAAGAACTAACGAACTAAAAGAATATATAACTACAGAAAGAACGAACGAAATAAAAGAAATAAAGGAATAAACTAGTTCATTACATATGATTGAACTAAAATACCCAAGTAGGCTTTAAAAAAGTGTAACTTCATAAAAATTTCCGTATTTTCAATAATTAAATTTTTTTTTTAAATTTTTATGTTAAGTAGTAATAAAACACGTTTATATACAAGTATTTAGTTCTAAGGATTAGTTATATAAATAAAATATAAGCAATATTTGCATAGTCTATTAAAATAATACCAGTAAATTTTATTACACTTCATTATTACTTTTTTTTATCTTTTTTTGTCACTTAGAAAACGCTCTTGTGGTAATTGTAAATTTTTCCTTTGCGCTATGCAAAATCAAAAAAAAAAAAAACAAGCACCAAAACAGACTACTTAACGATGCTGACGACAACGTGTAGTAAGTAGGAGCAACATTTTAGTTCTTTTTTCCTACTATTGTTGTTTGGATAGCCATAAACCATCGTTCTAATAGATATTGTAGGATATGAAGGATGATAGCTAATACACAAACCTTTTAATAGATTATTGTGATCTGCTGCAACATACCTCAAGTTAATACTTAATATTGACTCAGCGACATTACGTAACGAAGGCTTTTGGTTTGGTGGTTAGTACATTGAAACATCAATAGATGGGATATGAGTTATATTCCCACGCAGAAATGTACTTATTTTTCATTTTACATTTTCTTGATTTCCTTGTAGTAGATGCAAGTAATAAGCAAAATCAAATCTAAGAAAAATGGTGTCGGAAAAAAGAATCGTTTTTGAGATTTCACTCAAGCAAATCACAAAAAGAGGCGTGAGAAACAAACGCTTTAAAAACCAAGTTGTTCAAGACGATATCATTCAACATTGCTCTGATTGCAGTCTTTTAGAACTCTGCAGTTTCTTAGTTATCAAAAGAAACAATCATATTTAGGAGTTTCATACATATCGAATACAACACTCATGCATTTTCAGTCTCATATGTTACATATCCAATCACACAACCAATTAACATTAGTGGTTCACATATATTCTAAGAGGAATTACTTATTAGTGAATATCGCAACCATAACACACATATGAAAATCAAAAACAAAAAAAAAAAATAATAAACATCTGTTTACTTGTTGTTTACTGTTGGCCAAACCATTTTTGGGCACTCTTATGGGTTGTGAGTCCTTTCAAATATCGAATTTTGAAAGAACCCGTTTTTTTATTGAAATGTTCTTTTCTGAAAGGGTTATTTTAATTTTACTTCATTTCATTTAAGGGTTATTTGTGTTTCATTAGTTGTATTTTTTCATTGGTGCACAAACTTTCACTTGAACTCTGAAGTGAATTAATTTCCTAAATTATAATAATATTACTTATTTTTTAGGGTGTACTACATATATCACATTAGGCATATCTGGGTTAATCCTCTGTCCATAAAGTATAAAATTCTTCTGCTCCATATATGCGCTAAACAGCATCAACTTCAGTTTATTGCTTTTTAAACTTCTATACACTTCCCTTCATTCTTCAGTCACAAACTTGTTCTCTCAATCATTAATCTTGCAAAGTTTAAGTGACAGCTGTCACATTGCGAGCAACTCACTTGAGCTTCAATCGAGAGGAATGAAAGCAGCAACAGCAACAATTCATTCATAAAAGCCAAGATGATGAAAAGAAAAAAACAGCTAAAATGTTCATTCATAGATTCATTCATTGTGTGTCAAGATTTCTACCATAAAAAGCTGATGAAGAGTAGAATTAATGTAACTAAAGAAAGTTGCAGTTGAAATTGAATGAAGCTCAGCGAACAAGTTGTGCACATGTGTCACCACTTGAAATAGAAGCTATGGCGGGTGTGCTTATCCACAGTGAGGTGGATGCAGCTCAAGTTTGAGCTACTTCGGAGTTTGAAAAGCAATTTAATGCATTTCTAGGCTGAGTGCATTAGTTGCACTCATTGTAGCTTAGACTGCTTAATTATAACAACTTTAATGCATGCAGTAGGCATTTTGATGGCTTTGTTTTTAAGCAGCTGAGTAACTGAGTTTCACCCGCTTAACTTGGCCCAAATATGCAGTTTGCGGTTTTTGTTTTATTTGATTTCAAGAGATAACAAATAACATTTATTTTGCTAACTCACACACGTAAATATATATAAAACAGCTGAAATATGTGTGCACATGTCTTCCGTGCGTTTGTATTCCCATCCCTAGGGTAACCAAGAAAACTCAAGCATAATCAACCTGGGCAATCTTTACGTTGTAGATGCGCGTGCCCATTGCTACTTTCCGTTGTAAAAAAAAAAAAAAAAAAAAAAAAATTATTTTCGTTTTTTTTATGCTATTTAAAACTAATGTAGTCAAAATAACAGTAAAACATTAAGAGCTAGCAGCAGCAGCAGCAAAAAGAGCGCAATTGAAGTTCATGCCTTAGAACAAACAAAAGACTTAAGCAACGAACGTGAAAACAAATGTTTAACGGAATTAACAAATTTGTTCAACTATTCGCTTATTGTTGGTTGGTATGCATGTGCGCGCATAATATAAGCAACAATTTATTGTGTTTTTTTTGTTGTTGCTATTTTTGTTGCTGTTGTTGTTATTGCTGTTGTTTATAAAGTCCATTCATTCATTCATTCATACATCGATTTAGTATCGTCGTTATTTAAATATTACAATTGTCAAGGTGAAAGTGTGTCCAATTTGAGTTTGAAGCATGAATTAAGTATTTTTTCAGTATCCAAATTTAGCGATTAAAATTTAGCACATGTGTGCAAATATTCACTGTGCTTTGTTGTGATGAAGGAGTTCATTGTTCCAGCCATGAAGCCATGATTTGAAATTTGCTGGGTAAAACAAGCCGATTTATTATATCCCCAAGTTATTGTCTATTTGTAGTATAAAGTATTAATGCTTTCAGATAAAAAAAGAGAAGATGAAATATGTGAAAGCTTAGCAGTGCTTAATCATAAATCATCTTAAAGCTCAAATATTGGCAGCTCAAAAACAACTCGCTGCAATTAAGCTTATAAAAAAAAAAACATAAATGAAAATGCGAAGCGGGCGTTGATTATTAGTTTAAATTATTTTATAAAACTTTAAAATTAAATTCTTGGGCTAATGAAGAGGTGGTCAATAAAGTAGCCAGTATTTTTATTATAGAATTTTATTCTATGTTTCGAAATATATCTGTGTGTCTTAAAGATTTTAATAAATTAAAAAAATGCATCAAATTTTGCCTAATTCGATTTATGTTACGATGTTTTTTTTTAATAAATTCTGTTTTGTATTTAGCTTTTTAAAAATTCAAACCAACTGATTGGAAACATAATAAAAAAAAAACATTAAAAGTTGGACCGCTTCCGGTTGATATTGAAATAGCCACTCATTATAGTGTGTTGATGTGCTGGTATGCATAAATTTAATTTCCATATGCTTAAATAAGTTAAAATTATTTTTTTTTTCTAATGAAGAAATTTTAATAAGTAAATAAATAACTGTTCAAATGCCAAGCTTACTTACTACGTCAGACTGCTAATTTTTTTGAATACAAAAAGTTAACAAGTTAATTAAAAATACAAAAATAACAACTTATTTGCATGAGAAAACATTGTCTTTTTTGATGACCCAAAAGCTTTACTCAAAATAACTTTACCTTTAGACCACAATTTCGATGAAAAAATAATAATTTGAACAATAATTCAAAAATAGCTGCGTCGAAGCACGTTTTTCGATAAAAACTTGTCTAAAAAGGAATTCAGAAAAATTACTGTGTCAATAGTGGACTTTAAATAGAATTTACATCAGATTTTTTGAAGCAAAAGTTTATATAATATGATGCAAACACAATTGTAATTTATAGAGGGCTGGTGCTTGTAATCTTCGACCGGTGTCCGGGTGATAAAGCAAAATTTTATCAAACCGTTTTTGAATGATATAAGACTATTTCTTAAATCATCTCGATCCACAGTTTAACGAATCCACAGTTAATTTTCCCGTTAGAGTAGTCAAATTGACTAGGCCCTGCAAGAAATCATTTTTTCTATGGTTTTTACACGATTTTTGTATTGAACGTCACACAGCATATATACGGGAAAAATCACTAAAATTTGAAAAATGTTGTTAATTAAAGCTTACTGTGATGTTTGTTAAGTTATTTAATCAGTTAAATCAGCTTTAGGAAAAATCGCCATTTCAGTTACAGAAATAATAATTTATTAACAAAAAACCTACATATTTTACAATTTTAACGGAAAAAAATTAAAATTTTTCTCCAAAAAGACATCAACATAGAGGTTATTTTCAAAGTAGTAGACTTGCAGCAATTAATAATAAAAAAACTGTTAAATAATAAGCAATTTCAGAAAAAACAACAGAGTGACGTTCAATACATTTTGTGACGTTCTATTATTCTAGACTTGCAGCAGTAAATAATAGAAAAGTGTTAAATAATAAGCAATTTCAGAAAAAACAACAGGGTGACGTTCAATACATTTTGTGACGTTCCATACATTTTGTTGCACTTAACCAAACAATCCAAATCAAATTGGGAGTTTAAAAAAAACAGGTTTATTCTTTTACAAAACAAAAAAAGAAAAAAAAGATAAAAAGGATATATAAAATATATAATTGAGCTATTCATGAAATTGTCTCCAAATTTTTTTCTTTATTTTTTTACAAAAAATTAATAAAGTCAAAAGCTAGCTGAATTTGTAGTGAAAATTTATTAAGACTTCACGTTTTACATTATAACTTCTGAAATTAAGAATGAGTCAACTTATTGCAATATTTTCAAAAATTTTTTACTTTTCCTCAAAATAGATGAAATAACTTTTTCAATGATCAGCGCAACTGATCACTTCAATGTGAAATGGGCGATATCAGTTAGTAAAAACAAATAGGCAAAAATCAGGTCAAAGTCAAACATAGGTACCATTCTTTTTGCTTTCGTTTATATTCTTCATTTCGTTCTTTATCTAGCTTTATTTTTTCCCGATATCTTCGTGCTCTTTCAGCAGGCGTTAACTTTGCTATTTTACTCTTGAATATACAAAAACGAAATACAAAATAAATACTTCAGCCAGTGGTGTGACATATCTTAAAAGTGACGTTCAATACATTTGCCACTTTTTAGTTTTTTCATTACGAATTTTATTTTGCAAATATACTAAAACAAGGAAAATAATCAAAACTTTTGAAACAATGGTTTTAAACTTAGATTTTTTGATTTACTATTTTTGCTTTAATAAAACTCCGCGTGACGTTCAATACATTTTTATACGTACTTATCATGACGTATTATTTAATCGTTTTAATTTTTAGAATTTCGTGAGAACTAATCTTTGCACTTTCTTAATATAACTTTCTTGTCATCCATACCACACCTAAATTAAAACTAACTAAGCCTAAAAAAAGTGACGTTCAAAACAATGCGCGGGGACAAAATGCAAATCGAAAGCCAAATTCACGATTACAATGTTTTGAGAAAAGCAACAAAATAAAACATAAGAAGTAAATGCTATCATTGTGCTAACAGTTATTATTTGTTATATTTTTGCATTGTTTTCAACATTTTTTTCACGTTTTTCATCAAAAAGTGTAACTGTGGACATATGTTTTTGTATTAAGCGAGTACGAGAGAGCAATATAACATTCTTTAAAACAAATATGCAAACAATTCTGAAAAATATATTTTGTCAATAAATATTCTTCAGTGATCACTTTCTCAGGTTTTTTTTTCTTTTTGTTTTTACCTAAAACCACAGTTAAAAGAGCGGCGACAAAAAAGAGCATTTTTTATGCAATTGACCCATATATTTAAGAAAATATAAAAAATGTTCAACATAACTATGGATTCAATGTTAATTAGATCACAAAGTTGAAGCTTTGAAGAGAGTTTTAAAATTCAAAAACAAAAGTTATAGATTTATAATTATAGCTTTTACAGCAACAAATATGCACAGGATTGATTGATTATTTTTGGAATATTTTCAAAAGAATTTTATAAGACCTTAGTTTTGTACTTGTTTTTATTCTTGTACTTGCTTTCTTATTCATACTAAAGTATTAATATAATATAAATATAAATATAATATAAATATAATATAAATATAATATAAATATAATATAAATAATAAAGATATTAATTATTTTGAAATCATTGATAACAATCGAGACTTCTTTCAGAATGTTCTCAAATAAGAACACAAAATAAACCAACTAACAGTAAAACTTAAAGAAAAACTTTCTGATTTTCTTCACTTTTAATGAAAAATTTTAAAATGTTAAATCCTTTAAAGTTTTATTTGAAATAAGCTCTTTAGTTGCTTCACTATTTTTTGAAAATAGAAAGGATGAACTTTTGCTTTTAAATTAATTTAAATAATTTATTTGAATAATGTCTTAAACCTCTAGTTGCGAAGGGATGACTTAGCGCCGAAAGCCCCCTCAATTAGCTACGGCCTGACCAAAGATATATCCTTATGGTAAAAACATCATCGATCTTTTTATATTTATAGTAAATATTTGCTAGTTTCATTTCCATCTACTGCTGGCAACTTTCGCCAAAACGTATTATTTATTATTGGTTTTTATTTAATTAAAATTGTAAAATCCTTTACAGACATACATATCTCCCTACACTTTTTTCTTGGGTTTCCTATACGAATATAATAACCTGACATATTAAGACGTTGGATTTAATTTGCGCAAAATAACGCAACAACAACAGCAACATTAAAAACTTTTTCAATAAAATGTAAACGTTGTTAGCCAAGCTATGGCGATAATTAAAAGTAGCCATTAAAATAGAGTGAACACATAAAATAAGTAGACATAATGAGTAGCAGTTTAATTGAAAAAAACAAAACTCTTTCATTTGCAAATTCTTCGTAACATTCATGCAGTCGTTTATTTTTAATTATTTATTAACATTATGCTTATTTAGCAAATAAAAAATTGAGCTCCTATGATGAAGTAGCTGAAAAAAGTGCTCATGACTACTTTCACTTGCCAAATAGTCACACACAACAATTAAAGTCAAACAGCTTTTTTGTTAAGATTTGATGTAAAAAAGTAAAATGTGCCTATATTGCGAGAGACAACAAAAAACGGTGGCTAGAAGTGGTGTAAACAAAAGTGTTGTTGATATCTAAGCTACTTCGCTTTGGCACTTAAGTTGGCCCAGTTAACGCAAAAATCAGCAGTTGAGCACTTCAATGGTGTTTTTTCTGTTTTTTTTTTGTTAATGAATTCTAAAATTGTATCAAGCGTTAAATTTGGCACAGATAATAATGAAAACCAACAAAACTATTGCTACATTTACAACAACAATCAACACCCACCAAATCAAATGGCCGCCTGAAGAGTTGAACTACATGCCAAGTTTGTGTCTTAAGTCTTTTGTTTCTTGCGCAAGGTTTCACATTTAAAGGTTATTTTGAGAAATGTATAAGAAAAAAAAGGAATTTTAAATGCATGTTGTGTTTGATTATTTATTAAGGTTCATTTGTTTGTTTGTTTTTGTTTTGGTTTTTGTTTTCTTCATGCGCCCTACACTTCAATTATCACGAGTAAGTACTTCACTTAATTTATACAATGAGGCAAGTCTAAGCAGTAAAAGGCATGTAATTCATTTTCAATTTGAAGTGCACGCTGATTTTTGACAACATTTGCTTGTATATCGTTGTAGTTGTTATTTTGCTTTTTCCTATTTGTTTATAATGGTTCATTAGAGGCTTCATAAATGGGCAGTTAAAAATGCAGCCCATGTTTTGAGTTGCAAACGTTAACATCCAAGACTTGCTTCATTTTATACACTTAAATTTTATTAAAATAAAATTCGCAGTTTCTGCACTTGAAGAAATTTGCTTAAGAGTTATTGCCGTAAAACTTGTGAAAATGGGTGACCTTGATTTGTAACAGTCACTCAGTTTGACATTGAATATAACTATTGGCCAACGCTAGATACAAAATTGACTTCAGGCTCCCTTTTTTCTGAGGCAAGATATGCATAAATGCGTAACCAATTCATTATGAATTCGAAACGCAACTTTTGGCATGCTCACAACAACTAGATTTAAAAAAAAAACATTAAAATTTTATGAAATTTAAATAAAACTAAGTAAAGTTGAAGTTAGCCAATTTGTGTCTTAAGTCTTTCGTTTATAGCCACCAAGCAATTTTCAAACCAATTAAGAACGAACTATTTTATTGCATAACGTAGCAATTTCATGTTTGAACTTTCACAGCACACATATGCATTGCAATGCCTTAACTTAACAGCTACCCGCTGTCAGCTTACAACACTTCCCAAGCCAACATTTTTACAGTTAAAGCTCAGACATCTTGGCAGGTATTCTAATGTTTTTCATGTACAGTTAAAGTGCATAACATGCCAGTCACTGACTTCAGTTGGGGGCTAATTAAATGCAATACATTTAATTGTTTTGATTGCAAAGCAAATGTTTGCCAATTAAATGCAAGAGTCCACAAAGTCTTCGTAGCAGCAAAGCTCAGTGGAATGTTTGAAGCATACCAACTGTTATGGTGAGAAAAAAGTTCTTGATGCCTTTTTCGTATTTAAGCAATCGGCAGATTAAACCTTGTTTAAATCAAATAGTATTTTCTTTTATTTTTTTTTTTAGTGCTTAATTTGTCTTTACGTCACTTCCTGATTGTAGGCAGATGCTTTGCGCTTGACTGCTTACGTTTAATATGTTCGCTTCAAAGAGGTATTGTTGTTGCTGCTCATTTTTAACATATTTTGCATAAAATTTAGCAGATAATAGGTTTTAGTTTAATTTGATTTTTGTGTGTTTTTTATTGCATGCAAGCGAAATGGTTTTTTTTTAATAATTTGCGGAACATAAGGAAGCATTTATAATTTTAAATTTCAAACTATTTTTTTGATATAGAATGCTTCATTAGTTTTTTGTTAATCTTTATAATTAAACATAAAAGTCATGGTACGACAGAGACGATGAGAGTCTCATGGCAAAGTGTGTGAATGACTCAACTCGGCTTAAGGTCGACTCACTCCTCTTTTTGGTGTCCCTAGAAAAGGCAAACTCGAAACCATCCGTTTGACGGCTCATGGGTTTAAAAAGATTATGTGTCGGGCTTGAAGCCATACGGGAAAATACATTTTAATGAAACCATACAAGAATAATACAAATATAACACTAAATTTAATTACCCATCTTTTGAGATTGGGTAAGAAAAGATTGATTGTGGCCTGCACGAACCCAAAGTCGTCCACATTCATGTCTCCAATTTCAGTAAAAAAGTCGGTTAACATGGCTCTGTAACAGCCTCATTTTCGAAGAAAAATGGTCCAATGATGCCACCACTCCACAATCAGCACTAAACTGTCACTCTCTGCTCTATGGATGTATCGGCTTCTCGACAATAACGTGAGGGTTTTCCGAGCCCTAGATGCGGCAGTTTTGTTTGTTAACGTAACGAATAAAAAACTTGAAAATCGGTCACGGAATTTATGAACGACTTCTTATTAGTAATTTATTCGAAGCAACTTAGAAGTTTGAACTCTTTAGCAATACTCTGGATACGACTACTCTGTGCCCTTCAAAAGCAAAAATCTAAATTCTGCCAATACCTTCTAGGCCTAATTTTTCTTTATTAACCAAAAGTTGATTTTGTATACAAATGATTTCCAAAATTTTATATGACTTCATGACTTCATATGACATAACAACTCGAACTGACTTTAAACGATTCAATTGATTACAAATTATCACAATAGAATAAAGTCATTGAGTCATAAGAGTCCATCTTCAATCATAGTGAATAGATCAAGATTTTAAAAAAATGAATGAAGAGATTTTTAGAATGAAGAGATTTTTGATTCAAAATTTTAAATCATGAAGTTGGGAGTTTTTTTAACGTAGAATACGTTATACGGGGGTGTTAATCTGGAGCACAAAATTTTGAGAAAATGTTTGTCACTTTCATTATAAGTTTTTAATACTTTATGCATGCATTGAAGAAAATTCAAGTATGGTCGTAACATATTTAATATGTCTTCTTTTGATTTGTATTTAAATAATCATATTGCTACATATAATTTTTTTGATTCTATAAGTAAATCAAAATTTAACTCTTTCAAATTTTGTATTAATTTTCATATGCTTTGTATTTTATGTATTATAACATCATGTGTAAGAGCAGTACGATTATCTGTGTGTTCATCACAGAACCAGTGTGAGAAAGAGAAGAAGTATAATGACCAAGTAGCGAACGATGTGTACATACACAACATTGATAAGCGAAGCAGAGAAACAAAATTGTGCTTACCCAGTTGGCCACGTCTTTAAGACATCCTCAATGTCTTACAGCCTTATTCATAAACACATTTTAGAGGCAGCGTAACTTTAAACGGGCTTTAAACGAGAAAACGTTATTCATAAACATTTTTCGTAGTTGTTTAAGAGCTGCGTAACTTAAACGCCGAAATTGGCGTTTAAGGGTTACGTAAATACAACCATGATTTTTGTTAGTCTTTTCTTTTAATATCAAAGACATGCTCCATATGCGCCCTTTGCAGCATTTTTTTATGCGGCGGCCATTGTAAATCCATAGGAATTCTTAATTTTTGTAGAAATTTTCTATAGTCCAGACACAAACCTTACAATCATAAGCAGAAAATGAAAAAATGTTTATGAATAACAATGTTAGCAAGGTTGCATAGAAGCTGCGTAAAGCCTTAAACAGTGCGTAACTAAACAAGCGTTTAAAGGTTGTTTAAGGAAATCTATTGAATAAGGCTGTTAATGACTAACGTATTCTACGTCTGACCTATGCGCCCGTGTTATCTAACACAGGCTTGAGCTTTTTTTATTGCATGTGTGCAATCTTTTATAATTCTGCTGCGTTAGTTAATGAATGGTCACAACGGTGTTATTTTATAGTTTAGACACG